>JAKISA010000020.1:0-190274 GCA_022577855.1 Wickerhamiella azyma
CATCGACTGCAGTATTTTTTTAAACCCCCCCCCCCCCCCCCCCTTCGGGAAGTCGATTGCATAAGGATGTTCACCCCTCTGGCACTTGCGTCGCTATCACTGGTTGCCGCAGACTATACCTACACCCTTTCGATTGCCTCGGGTGACTCCAGCAGCTATTCCGGTCAGGACATCAAACTTTCCTCGGACAGCCACTGGAGCTTAAATGGTGAGGGCGATCAGATTGCAATCACCTTTTACGATGATGGTAGTGTTCGTGGTAACAACGGCGAAATGATTCAATTTGCTTCCCGGTACCCCTACCTCGGTGATACCGGCGTTTCAGACAGTCTGTGGGCAATTCAGGGTAACATGCTTTCGTTCACTGGCGACAACCATTGGGTGGTTTGCCCGGATGCTAATGACAATATTCAGTGGATGCAGGCCAGTGGTGGCTGTGATAACGCCGTTGATGTTCAAATTTACGCCTACAGCACCGATGGCGGGCCCAGTGTTTTGAACGGCGGCACCGCTCTGTCGAGCAGCAGCGGTAGCTCCAGCAGCAGCGCCAGCTCTACTTCGAGCTCAAGTTCCAGCGCCTCGAGCTCTAGTGCTGCTGCCAGCTCCAGTTCCTCCAGCAGTGACTCGAGCTCCTCCAGCGCTGATTCCAGCTCGAGCTCCAACTACAGCTCCTCAAGCTCTGCGAGCTCTTCCAGCGCTCAGCCCAGTTCGAGTTCGAGCTCGGCCTATAGCTCTAGCTCGGCTCCTGCCTCGAGCTCTTCCAACCAGGCAAGCTCGACCCCTGCCTCATCCTCTTCCTACATCGCTAGCTCCAGCTCCGAGTCCTCGAGCGAGTCGAGTTCTAGCGCTCAGCCTAGCAGCTCTGCCAGCTCTTCCAGCTCTCCCAGCAGCACCGCGTCGAGTTCCAGTGAGAGCTCTTCTTCTGCCGCCGCGAGCTCTGACACTACGAGCAGCAGCACCGAGACTAGCTCCGACAGCAGCCCCCAGAGCAGCTCTGACAGCAGCTCCGACAGTGCCTCCAGCAGCGCCGATAGCTCTGACAGCTCCGACTCGAGCTCGAGCACCAGCGACTCTGGTTCTGGCGCTGGCGCCGGCGGTGTGCTCACCCTCACTTCCTCCTCGGTAATTATTGTCCAGCAGACCGGTGGCGGTAGCACCTCGGAGAGCACCGCGGGCACCGTGTCCTCCACCTCATCCGGTAGCTCGAGCAGCAACATGGCCGGCGCCGCAGGCATCTCGCCTCTGTACGCGGTCCTGGGCATGCTCATTTAATCGTGCATCTTTTTTTTTCGAATTTTGGCTAATAATAAAATAAATAATCGGGCTACTCGCTGGTTACTCGCTAATAACTCGCTTGCGTTTGAGAGAAGCATTGCCGATCGCTTCAAACACGTCCTCGTAGCCGCTAAGCTTTTTGAGCTCGTCCACAAGACTCTCGCAATCGGCCATGAGCAGACGCTGAGGGTTGATGGGGTCCACTGCCTCGGCGGTATCCTGGACCTGCTTGTACTGAATAGTGGCCCTCAACCCCATCAGCACTGCCAGCTGCTCGGAGGAGCCATTAAACGTATAAATGGCGGCATCAACCACATTCTCAAGCGTAGAAAGGTGGGAATGCGACAGCTCAGATTTGCTCAACCCCTGAAACACCGATACTGCAAGAGCCTCACTGTCAAACATCTCGGCTACCAGTTCCTCAAACACAAGCGAGACATCATGCATCATCTCAAACAGGCGCTGAAACACGAGGAAGGGAACTGAGCGAGCAGATTTGAGACCCTGCACAAATCCGTCGAGGTGTTTGCGCTCAACAAGCAGCTCAAACGCTTCTTGTGCGACCTGGCTCACCTCGACATTGGCCGAGCAACACATGGTGGTAATGACGCTGCAGCAGGCGCTGCTGTCGACCTTGTTGTGCATGATGCCTTCGAGCAGTAGACGCGATGCAGTAGGTGCAGCTGAGGACCCGGACAAGGCGCACGTGCATAACGGCTCAAAGTAGGTCTGGTAGAGACCGGTGAGCGTAGACTCGGCCACGAGTGAAGCTTTAGTACCATGCAGCATCTCCAAATTCATCTTTTGCTGAGTTTGTTGCTCGGCCAAAGGCTGGTTTAGCAAAAAGTTGAGGAAGCCCGACATGAACTGGTTCCACTCGTCACTTTGAGGGTGCGCGAAAACATCCGATTGGAAAAAGTCGTGGCACGGACCCTTCAAAAACAGGTGGGGGAACGCAGTGCACACGCGGCACAATACCCTAATAGCTGCCAACCGAAGAGGGGTGTCCATGAGTTTCAGCAAAACGGGAACGCACTCCTCAGACTGGGCCCACACGCGCGCGCCAAACCCGACAATGTAGAGCAATTGCAGGCGAGCTGAGTTTGAGGTGGTAGTGCTGAGGCCCTTGAGAGCAGCCTCATAGAGTTGGAGCACTGCGCGCTTGCGCTCAACCTTGTCCTCCGCACGGCCTAGGCTGCACAGCTCCCAAATAATGTGGCCGGCCTTCTCGACCTCTTGCTCAGAGAAAAACGGCAGCGACTGGACCATTTTGGTAAAAGTTGGGCGCACAATCTTGGGGCTGAGAACAATCTTGGGCTTGGTGGTGAGCGCGGCCTGTAGCATACCCAGAATCACGGGGCGATGGATGCTCGGCTTGAATGACAGTTGTACAAGAGGCGGGACCTTGCTGGGAGGCAAAAAGAGACCATTGGCCCTGATAAACACCGAGGCCACCTTGAGCTTGTCGAAATCGGGCTCAGTCTCAATATCAACGAGCAGGAATGCCACAAACCGGTGCACGGCCTTTTTGTCAATGGCAGGCTTGCGCAAAATAGTTGTGAGGATGCCAGCATGCTTGTTGCTCAGCTTGGCAATTGTAGTGTAGAGCAGACTAGGTGCAGTTGAGTTCACAAAATCGCAAATAGTGCTGATGGCCAGCTGGGCCACTGAGGCCTTTGCATCGCCACAAAGCACTAATAGATATTGCCACGCGGCAACGTTGCACGCATAGTCAGATGCAGCCTGCACAAGCAGGTTGATGCACCGCTTTTTGTAGCCCAAGTTACCGGGCCCGCCAACCCTCATCATGATCTTGTTCAAGAGCTGGGCCTCAATACCGGTGGCAGCAAAGTAGTTTGCAAAGATCTGCACCGTCCACTCGCAGACGCTCGAGGAGGCAACGGGCAGCTTGCGCAGCAGGTGACCCTTGAGCTTGGAAAAGCAGGCCGGGTACTCGCGCACGGCGTGGGCAAGAGACTTGAGGATAGCCACGTAGGCAGGGCCAGGAATGCCCGACTCGGAAATGGCGACCATCGACTCCAAAGTGCTCTCATAGTATTTGCCAATTTTTTGGGTCTTGAGGATGGAGATCCAGCGCTTTGCCGTCATTGAGGGGATACGCGACTGAGGGGACGTAAACCGTAAATAAAAATCCTTGTACTCGGAAGCACCAGAAAGCGCCGATTGAGATGATGCACAGTAGAGCGCAGCGTTGGTATTCTCATTTGTGACGAGGTAGTCAATGATTGTACCGACACCCTTGGATGGAGGTGCCTTGAAAATGTGGTAGAGGCAGCGCTGGCTACGGCCCAAAATTTCGAGCAAATGGGCAGGCGGGTAGCTGAGCTTTTTGGTGTAGTTGCGGCACTGCACCAGTAGTGTCACGCACAGGCACCTGACGAGCGCTTCAGCTCCGCACAGCTCAGGGACAATGATGGCCGCGAAAAAGTCGTCAAGCAGATTAGAGACAAATGCGCTTGGACTCAAATCAAGACAGGTTTTAATCAACCCGGCAGCATAGTCGGTGCTGGCCTTGGTTACCTTGGCGCACTGCTCAGTATACTGCTCACGGCGACTGTATGCCACGGCCTCGTCGAGATCATCGAGGGTAGTGGAGCCGTGTACATGCAAAAATTCAATCAAAAGTACAGCAAAAGCGCTGACTTTGGTCGAGGAGTACTTTGAAATCGCCTGATCGCGGTGGTAGTCAAGGGGCTTGCACAGATTGTGTTGAGCGAGCGCTTCCAAATGGTCTCTGGCAGCAGGTTTAGCCCTAAAAATGGCCACCAAGAGCTTGGTGAGCTTGTGTTTTGCGCTTGGCTCGACGTCATCACCCAAAATAATGTCGAGGGCGTTGCGGGAGAGGGTGCCGAGGTGATCCCACTCAACAAGATCACTGCAGGCCACCATAGAAACTAGGGGGATAAGATCACTCCATTCTTCGCGGCCCAAGTTGTCGGCGCAGCTCGAGAGGGCCAGCGATGCCGTGTTGTGCGAGAGGAGCTCTGGCCATTTTTGCAGCATAACCAGGTACAATTGGAGTCCTTGCCACGAGTCTACAAGCTCAGAAGCACGGTCAAACATCTCGTCCACAGAGAAAATCGCGTCCGCAGAGGTGGTTCTGAGGTGACTGGCCAGCTCACGGGCGTTGTTCAGAGTTGGGCTCTTTAGAAACGCGTTTGAGGCAGCAAAAAAATGCGCATTGGTTTTACTGTCCTCAACGGGCGACTGGCTCGAGGCAGGGGGCGAGAGCATGGGTGTCGACGCGTGTATGAGTAAAGTGCGTAATGGCGGGATGCTAATTAACCTGCCTGAAGGGTGCATGGTATTGGCAAAACTGCAAATTCGTGCTAAGAACTTTTATAGAATTTCTTCAAACTGTTGTTAGAATCTCCACAGGGCTCATCCATACCACTCTTACATGATCTACAAAAAGGCGGCAAAATATCTTGACGGTGGTTCGGGCACGCTACGAAATCGCATTTACAATGAAAACAAAGAGGCAGAGGCCAAACACATATTTGCACTGGTGTCTGAGACTTTGAAATACAAAAACGTGCTGGTCCATGTGATCAAGGCCTCCAAGATGTTGACCTATGAAAAAAAGCTCACCGAGAAGGTGGCCATGCTAATGGTGCACGATCTATTGATTTCAAGATCTAAAAAGCTCATGTGCGGCCAGTGCGTCGAGAAGCAGGCGGTTCTTCGCCACAAAGTTAGGCTCAATGGTGAGTTTGTGAAATACAAGGTGAAAAATGGACCTCTCAAGGCTGAATCGAGTGAGACGCCTGTGCGCTGGGTACGCGCTAACCCTGCAAAAAGCGATGCTGCCACTGTGGAAGCCTTTTTCAAGTTAAGGGGACTCACTCCGGTCGAGACTATTGAGCTGCATGAAAAGGCCTACTTTATTGATCCCCATGTGGAAGGTCTTTTTGGCATCCATCCGAGTTTTTCAATCGTCAAGAGTGACTTGTACAAAAGCGGCGGGCTTATCATCCAGGACCGTGCCTCATGCTTCCCTGTGGCGATCATGAACCCTCAGGCCGACAAAGTCTACATTGATGCGTGCTCAGCCCCTGGCAACAAAACCACGCTGCTTGCAGCCCAGGCAGAGCATGTGTTTGCATTTGAGCGGGACAAGAAGCGTGCTGAAACTTTGGCAAAGATGATTTCAATTGCTGGCCTCAAGGAGCAGGTCACTGTTCAGGTGGGCGACTTTACCCAGGCCAACCCAGGCAATTACCAGGTGGAGGGCCTAATTGTGGACCCGTCGTGCAGTGGCTCAGGCATTTTCGGCCGTGTGGACAAGGAGGAGCGCAGCGCCGAGCAGTTGGAGCGCCTGGCTGAGTTCCAGTATATTATCATGCTACATGCGTTAAAATTTGATGCGAAGACGGTCGTCTACTCAACCTGCTCTATCCATGCGATCGAAAATGAGCGCGTGGTTCGGCGGCTGCTGGAAACGCCCGAAATCGGCAAAAAGTGGAAGCTGCGAGATCGCGAGCAGGTGCTTGATGGGTGGCCCCGCCGTGGGTGGCCGCAAGAATTTGAGGGGTGCAAAGTCGAAGGAGCATCGCCAGCAGACTTGGCAGACTCGTGCGTGCGTGTGGAGCCGAAAACTGACGGAGGAATTGGATTTTTTGCCGCGTGCTTTGAGCGGCGTTGATGCTCTCCTTAATCGCCCGCCGATGCCTTGCTGGGCTGTTCATACATTTGTAGATAATGAACCTGGTCGTAGCGTACGCGACTGCGGCACACCGAGCATTCGCCAAACGTCTGGGTGGCCCGCCGCGTACTTGCGAGCGCCTGAAACACGCAGCTGTAACAATAAACATGGCCGCAGTCGGCGGCGACCATTTCGTCCGGGTGGTCGAGGCAAACGGGGCACTTTAATTTTTTTAGATCCGAGTTTACCTTTTCTACCGGCTCGGTTGACGGGGCGATTGGCAGCTCGATAATCTCGATATCGTCGTCCTCACTTTCGGAATCAACAAGCTCCACAGTGGCATGTTTTTTTCGCGATTTCGGAGGCGAGCTGGGCGGGTTTTTGCGTTTATTGTCCTGGAGGACAATGTGCACCATGAGTAAGGATGGATGTCGCGGGTGGGACTTAAAGCCTGGCTGGGACATTAAATGCGGCTTGTATAATTGCGTCAGGTCGTATGGCTATCTAGTGCTATAAAATCTAGAAGAGCCCAATTTTAAGAGAGCCTAATTTTTAGAAACGGCGGATGACATCCTCAGTCACGTCGGTGGTCGAGTGCGAGCCGCCCAAGTCAGGGGTCACAATACCAGCAAGCATACCCTCGTTGACAGCCTTGTAGATGCGGGCCGCAGGCTTCGGGAAGCCAAGGAATTCAAGCATCAAGGCAGCACTGCGGAAAGTGGCAACAGGGTTGGAGATGTTGCGGCCCTCAATGTCGGGGGCAGAGCCGTGGCAGGGCTCGCCAATCACAAAGTTGTCGCCAACGTTGGCGCTGGGCACAACACCGAGCGAGCCAACAAGGGCAGCAGCACCATCGCTGAGAATATCACCGTACAAGTTGGGGGCAACAACAACGTCAAACTCGCTAGGGTCGCGGAACAACTTGTAGACCATCGAGTCAACAATCTGCTCCTGAAGGGTAACGCTCTGGTACTCGGGGGTCTCGGCCTGGACCTTGTTGTACAAGTTGCGAATAGTCTCGCGGAACAAACCGTCGCTCTGGCTAAGGACGTTCGACTTGTGGGTAACGGTCACAATGGCGTTCTTGGTGCTGTCGTGGTGGCTGCTGCTAGGGTCGAGCAAGCGCAGGGCGTGGCGTTGCAGAGCAATGCGCATAGCCATGTTACCAATCTTGGCAGAAGCGCCCTCCGAGATACGCTTGATGGCCTCGGCGACCTTTTGGCCATTGGCGTCAGTGTAGGTCTTTTCCTCCTTGACGTAAAGATCCTCGGTGTTCTCACGCACAATCACGAGATCAGTGAGGTGGTCAGTGGGCAAAACGCTCTTGACGGGGCGCACATTGGCGTACAAACCGAGCTTCTTGCGAAGGGCCACAATGGGCGACGAGTAGCCCTCGACCTTGGTGCTGGGGCTGGAGACGGCACCAAACAGGGCACCATCGCACTCACGCTTGAGCATCTCGACTGTCTCGTCGGGCAGAGCGTTACCAGTCTGCTTAAAGTGGTCGAAACCGGCAAGGGCGTCAACAAACTCGAATTTGAGACCATCCTCGGCAGGCAAAGCCTCGAGCAGGCGGCGGCCTGCAGGAATGACCTCGCGGCCGATACCATCACCGGGGATCAGACCAATTCTGAGAGTCTTTGAGCTGTAATTGCGAATAGTACGAAGCATGAGTCATTTCGAGGCGAGCGTGAAATTTATAGGTCGGTACCTGAAAAATCGACATGTTTAATTTTAATTAATTGAATCAGGTCAGATTTTATGGGTGCCTCGCTTTAGATTGTTTGCAGCTCTTCGCTTTAGCACTTTGCCGCGGCCACTAAGACCCTGCCCCAGATCAATATCAAGGTCTTGGCGTCTGGGGCCCCACGGCTTCTGCTTCTACCGCCAAAGAATACTATGCACTGTTCGATCTAGATGAATACAATAAATAATAAATAATTAGGTCTCTAGCTGGTAGAAAACCTTGATCACATTGCCGAATGCCACGCACACCGACGTTGCCGTCAACTGCGCGGTCGGGCCCAAAACCCCCGTCAACAGCTGCCCCTCGTGTATCTGCTCATCAATATGAAAGCTAGAAACAAGGCCGTTGCTCGAGTAGGTGAACCCTTCGACTGCATCCTCGCAGTTTAGCCGCGCACCAATGATCATGTTGATGCCGGTGGTGGCCCAGCACTTGACATTGAGGATCGAGTGCCGCGTGCCATTGGCAGCCATGAAACCGTGGCAGCGTGTCTCGTTGGGACCACGCTCAATACGTAAGCAAATCTTGCTGCGCGACTTGTTTTGGACCTGGTACGTCTCGCAAATGAGCATACCTGGAACGTCCAGCTGCTCATAGGCAACCGTAAAACTGGTCAAGGCAATGGATCCACAAAACACACAATGCTGAGGCGGCGAGTGGAAAACTTTAAGGGTGCCGGGCTTGAAATTAATTTGAGGCAAATAGCGGATAATAATGCTCGTGTTCATCTCCACCAAAAATGCGCGGCGATCGGTAATAACCAGCTTGAGTTTAATGTCGGGGATGGAAATAGCCCCCAAAATGCGATCGTTGCCCTCAAAAGGCAGTGTCCAAGGGATTGACTGCTGCGAAACGTGGCCCGAGCGAACGCTCGGGATGGTGGAGGGCACGGGCCGCCCTGGCACCGCCAAAAACGCCTCGCCAATCAGCACTTCATGAATACTCCAGTTGGCAGGCGATTTGCGCAGAGCCACAAATAGCTCATCGTCGATAGTGCAGCACACAATCACTGACTCGGCGTCGCAGTCACTAGCCCATGCAATCTGCTTGGGATAAAGGTCCAGCACCTTTGGCGGCTTGTCGGTGTACACCTCGATGATCTTGCCCTGCTCAAGCACCAAAATTAGGTCGCGCCCGTTCCACAGCGAGTGCTTGACCACAGCGTCGGTGAGGTGCTCAAAGCTAAACTCGTAGATTTTTTGGCTTGTTTGCATATCCCACATGTGTGCCGAGTGCCCATACAGCAAGCCAGCCATACCCTTTGAGGTGTTTAGCAAGATCTTGCGCACGCCCCAGGGGTTGGGGATATTGAGCAAGCTGAGGCTGGACAGAGGGGATGTACACTTGACGCTGGCGTCCACAACCGAGAATTGGCCATCGAGCGACAAGCTGGCCACATAATTGTTTTGGGCATCGAGCTTGACAATGTCGAGGCCGGCGCCCACGTCTATCGTCCACTCTGCAAACTGCTCACGGCGGTGATTAAACAAAAAGGCCTGAATGTTCAGGTTGAGGTGATCACGATCGGTGAGTAAGATGAGCGCAATCATGCACACTGACGAGACAAAAATCAGCAGACAAAATGTTTCCAAAATTAGTGAGAGGGTGTTGCCGTACCGCAGGGTGGCCAGGGTCAAACTAAGGCTCGCAGTGGGTTTGCTAAAGTAGCCGTTAACTTGAAAGACCGCTGGCCTAAAAACCTCGAGAACTGCATAGTCTTGCAGCAGGTTCGACAGCGGGTCGACAAAGATTTGAATGTACTCGGGCTGCTCGAGCGTGTTTTTAATGTGAGGGTGGATGCGGTTGATAAAGTCGTAGCCATAGACATGGAGAATAAGTGCCGATAAAACCGGCAACAACACCTCAAAGTGCAGGTTGGTGGCGACTGCCTGTATAAAGCACAAAAACGACGACTCTTGAATGCGGCGAAAGATTCCGCCCTTGGCGTCGGTGCGCTCGAGGCTCAAGAAATCGTGGTGCTCGCTCGAGACAATATCAATGTACAGCACCGCGGCAAACAGCGTGTAGTGCACATAGGTGTCGACCAGCGAATAAGTGGCCACAAGGGCAGTCAACGGCACCAGTGAGCGCTGCGAGTTGACGCCCCAAATGATGCACATCACCGACAAAATCGCCGGCACGCCAAACGTGTTTGTCCATGAAAAAGAGTTGTTGAACGCGTTGAGCAGCCGGTTGAACGCGGTGGGGGAGGTACTCGAGGTACTTTGAGCGGCACAAATAACGCGTGCAGCGCTCGAAGTGCCAATATGTAGTGGCACAAGTGCCACTGCTGCAAACCGGTACACCAACAACATGTCAAAAGCCGGGAAAAGGATCGAAATGACGCTAAGCGAGGCAAACGAGCACAGCACGATACGCACCACAATTGTGCACACAATCACATTGGGTCGGTGCAGTCCAGCACTGTATACAGAGCCTAGTGTCCATGCCAGCAAAGAAATCGTGCATAACCATGCACTTATCTCGGAAAACATGCTAGCGCCAGGCCAAAGGCTGTAAAAGGCTGAAGAGGCAGTACTGAGTTGGGCCTCTTTGCATTCTTTGCGATCAACCAGATTTGAAGGTGCTACGGGCAAGGGACCGTCACACATGACCCGCAAGGCATTTTCCCAGAGCTCGGCGTCTGCCTCGTCGGAGTAGGCAAAGGAAAACAGCAGGCCCTGCGGGTTGTGGGAGTCAGGGGCAACATACATACTCACATCTGGCGTTTGCGGATTAAAAAGGGAGTATAGTTGGGGCCCATGAGAATGTTCGAGCGTCGCCGACAGCTCACGTAGCGGTTCCACTATTCGCAGAATTTCTTGGTCTAGAGCCGAGACAAATATAGGGGGTACAACAACTGCTTGTCGAATATGCAATACCGATGAATTCGGCTGGATGTGCGCATCGTGGAGCAGGATATGTGATTGGCTCTGCTGCAGCATCGACGAGAGAAATGGGTAACAGACGACCACCAAGGTGGCCAGCGGGAAAATTACTGCAAACTGCAGCTGTGTAGCCACTGGAAATAAAAGCTTCCGGAGGAGTTCATATCGGGTAAACCCTTTGGACAGGATTCGCATCGCGATGACCTCTGCTGACAATGGTCTAGATTCAATTCGCGATTGGACTAGGAATTTCAGGTTCTTGGCGCTCGCTAAACTTATGAAAAAATTCGCTGGTCTATTTAGCATGTGATACTGGGTATAATTGAGTCACAAAATTTAGAGTCACCGCTAGGATCAAAAATGGTACCCAGTCTCATGAGTTGACGCCAAGGGCATTTAGAAATTTAATTCAACGAAGAAGACTAGCCAGAAAAGCAGGCTCTGCAACTTTGCCGCTAAGCTTGGTAGCGGTTAAGAGATTTTTCACCTCTGCAAAAATTAGGTCATTTATCATTGCATGTGCGGAGTGATTGGAGTCCTCTTGAGCGACTACTCGCAGCCAGCCGTTGCTGAATTGCTGGAAGGTTGCCACTATCTTCAACATCGTGGCCAGGACGCCGCGGGTATCTCTACTTGTGGACCTCAAGGTCGCGTCTTTCAGTGCAAGGGTAACGGTCTCGCAAGAGATGTGTTTTTGCCCGCTCGCGTTAAAAACTTGGTGGGTGCAATGGGTGTCGCTCACCTTCGCTATCCCACTGCGGGATCATCCTCAAACTCCGAGGCTCAGCCTTTTTATGTGAACAGCCCCTACGGTTTGGTGCTCGCTCACAATGGCAACCTTATCAACAGCGTTGAGTTGAAAAAGGATATGGATCAGGTTTACCACCGTCACATTAATACCGACTCTGATTCCGAGCTTCTTTTGAACTTGCTCGCCGCCAAGCTTGAGGAGACAAAAAAGCACCGCGTTTTCGCCGAGGATATCGTCGAGGCCTTGCAGGGTGTGTACAAGGATGCAGTTGGAGGCTATGCCTGTGTTGCAATGCTTGCTGGCTCGTTTTTGTTTGGGTTCCGTGACCCCGACGGAATTAGGCCTTTGGTCTATGGTACTCGTGCCTCCAAGGCTGGCGGTGTGGACCACATGTTCGCCAGTGAAAATATTGTGCTTGAAGCTCTTGGATACTCCAATATCAGGGATGTTCTGCCCGGTGAGTGCATTGTGATCCGCAAGGGTTCCGAGACTGCACACTGCGCCCAGATTGTCAAGCCCAAGGCTTATGCTCCCTGCATCTTTGAGTATGTATACTTTGCCCGCCCCGACTCGGTCATTGACGGCATCTCGATTTACCGCAGCCGTATCGCCATGGGCACTGCTCTTGCCCGCAACATTCGCGCCCGCCTTGATGGTAAGATCAAGGAGAACATTGACGTTGTTATTCCTGTTCCCGACACTGCCAACCCGAGCGCTCTCGCCCTGGCCACCAGCCTGGGTATCCCCTACCGCGAGGGCTTTGTGAAGAACCGGTACGTTGGCCGCACATTTATCATGCCAAACCAAAGTGAGAGGCGGTCCTCGGTGCGCCGCAAGCTCAATGCCAACCGCCACGAGTTCGAGGGCCAGAACGTGCTGCTTGTTGACGACTCGATCGTGCGTGGTACCACCTCGCTCGAGATTGTGCAAATGGCCCGCGAGGCAGGCGCCAAGTCGGTGTCGTTTGCGAGCTGCGCGCCCCCTATCCGCCACAACCACATTTACGGTATTGATCTCGCCGATAACAAGGCGCTTGTGGCCTACAACCGTACTGAGGAAGAGGTGGCCAAGGAGATTGGCTGTGATGCCCTTTACTACCAGAACCTGCCTGACCTGTGCGAGGCCATTTTGACTGCTGGCAAGAACGACAAGTTGACCGGTTTTGAGGTTGGTGTGTTTAG
Source organism: Wickerhamiella azyma (assembly GCA_022577855.1). NCBI lineage: Eukaryota > Fungi > Ascomycota > Dipodascomycetes > Dipodascales > Trichomonascaceae > Wickerhamiella > Wickerhamiella azyma. The sequence continues at coordinate 12,509 of JAKISA010000020.1, forward strand.
TGGTGAGTACATTACTGGCGTCTCGCCCGAGTACTTTGTGCACCTCGAGAAAATGCGCAAGCAAAACCAGGCCTCCGCCAACGTCAAGGCCGACAATGATGTCGGAATCTTCAACATGGGCGATAACTAGCCAATAAAATATCTATAGCATTACACAAACAGTCTAATTAAGGAGCGGGTCCTGGTCCTCGGGCGAGTAATTATCGAGCACGAGGCGGTAGATAAAGTTGGTCGAGTGTGACCCATCGTTTGTGATGATAATGTCAATCATTTCTGGCGCGACATAATCAAAGATCGGGTTCACCACCTGCAACTGCTCCATTGCCGGGTCGGCAAAGTCAATGATCTTGGACGACTTGCCAATCTCGATCAGAGAGTCAATATCGAACGGGTACAATTGACTGAGCTTGAATGAGCCAGCCATAGCCAAAACAGGCTTTCTAAACTCTTGTGCGGCCTGGCACGCCAGGTTCATGCCGGTGGCAGTAATGCACCCACCATTTCCAAGCACTGCCCTGCAGCTAATAATCAGTTTTGAGACCTTGGCCATGATTGCATAAATGGCAGTATCGGGCACAAGAACGGTGTGAATGCCGGCCTTTTCGAGCTTGGCCTTGGTCTCGATGGCCTTGGCACTAAAATTGGGGAAAGATTCAGTCAATAGCACCGTAAACCGTAGGCGTTGGGCGGCTCGAGTCAAAAAGCCAATCACTGTGTCGCTGTCGGGGCAAGGGATCAGAAGCACATCGTCGTTATTGATCATCTCGATGGCACTCTTGAACAGGGGGTCTGAATCTTCAATTTCGGAAATAATTTGGTGAATTTCGTCCATGACATGACTCTTTTCTTCCTTGCCATTAGCAGGAGCATCCTGATTGCGAGCAGGTTCAGTGGTAAGGAGGCCAAACATGGCAGAGGCATTCTCCTCCTGCTGGGCTCTTTGGAGTCCCATGGCCTCGTCGACTGTCCTGATACATTTGAGCACACGCCTAACCACATTTCCCGCGGTAAACTCGTGCGGCTGGGCCTTGATGATGCGCTGGCCAAGCATTTTGACCTGCTGGGCCAGGTCGTCGGCGTTGACGTAGCGGCGTGACGAAACAAACCGCATGAGCAGGTTTGCGGTGGCGAGAGCCACAGGGGCCGGCCCGGCAATGTCGCGGTTCCTCAAACCTTCAAGAAACAAACTTATTTGCGAATCAATCGTCTTTGACATTTTGAGCGACAAAGAAGCTGCGAGTCTGACAAAACCTTGAAAAATGTTCAGGGCAACACAACTGCGGATTCCGGCCCTGGCGCGCTCATTTATTGTTCCCACGTACGAGCAAAACGTGGTCAAGGTCTACAAGCAGTCGCCGCGGTTGCTGCAAAAGGGCAAATCACCATTACAGGTCCAGACCGACAAGTTGTACCAAAAGTACGACCCCAAGGGCGAGAAGCGCGCGCTATTCAGTAAAACGAATCCCATGTGCCCCAAGGCAGGCGATGTTTTGCGTATCACCAAGCGCGACGGCCAAACTACCGTGGGTATGCTGCTGGCTCTCAACCGTAACCAGCTGGCCACTACGGTGTTGCTGCGCACAAAGATTTCGGGTGTGGGTGTTGAAAACAGGTTTCATGTCTATAACCCTGACATTTCCAAGGTGGAGATCCTCAAGGTGCCCACACTGCGCTGGCCCAAGGAGAAGCTGTACTTTATCCGCGGCACCAAAAAGCACGATGTTGGCGATTTGGACGGCTTTGTTCGCCGCCAGCACGCGCGCGACTCGAAGCGTTAGATTTGTATATAAGTTTGTATCTGCTCAAAGTGTGGACAAAGGTGACCCCGGATGCTTTTGGCTGGCTGATCCTGCTTGGCTGCCGAGCTTTTGCTGAAATTTCGACACAGTCGCACACCATTACGCCCCAGTAGTTAAATTACACTTAGACATATGCTCCCCACCCATCAATTCCAGCAATCAGCCAATGTTTATGCAGCCGACGCGCATATAATCCACCCCCGGGGCTGACAAAAATTTTTCAATGTTCACCAATCTCGTGAGCCGTGCCCTGCGTCCAGTGGTGCCCCTTGTGCGCACTGCTGCTACCTTCCAGCGCACCAAACCCCACCTCAACATCGGTACTATTGGCCACGTTGACCACGGCAAGTCTACCCTGACTGCCGCCATCACCAAGGTCCTCTCCGAGAAGGGTGGTGCCAAGTTCCTCAACTATGCCGAGATTGACAAGGCCCCCGAGGAGCGTGCTCGTGGCATTACCATCACCAGTGCCCACGTCGAGTACGAAACCGACAACCGCCACTACTCCCACGTTGACTGCCCTGGTCACAAGGACTACATCAAGAACATGATCTCCGGTGCCGCCCGTATGGACGGTGCCATTATTGTTGTTGCTGCCACTGATGGTCAAATGCCTCAGACCCGCGAGCACTTGTTGCTTGCCCGCCAGGTCGGTATCCAAAAGGTTGTTGTGTTTGTGAACAAGATTGATACTATGGACGACCCCGAGATGCTCGAGCTTGTTGAGATGGAGATGCGCGAGTTGCTGAGCACTTACGACTTTGATGGCGACAACACCCCTGTTATCATGGGTTCTGCCCTTTGCGCCCTTGAGAGCAAGCAGAACGAGATTGGTTCCGAGCGTATCGAGGCCCTTCTTGCTGCTGTTGACGAGTACATTCCTACCCCTGAGCGTGACCTTGAGCAGCCTTTCCTGATGCCCATCGAGGCCTCGTTCTCCATCTCTGGCCGTGGTACTGTCGCTACTGGCCGTGTCGAGCGTGGTGTCCTCAAGAAGGGTGAGGAGGTTGAGATTGTTGGTTTCAACAAGGAGCCCCTCAAGTCTGTTGTTACTGGTATTGAGATGTTCAAGAAGGAGCTCGACCAGGCCCAGGGTGGTGACAACGCCGGTATCTTGCTGCGTGGTGTCCGCCGTGAGGACCTCCAGCGCGGTATGGTTTTGTGCAAGCCTGGCTCCGTTAAGGCCCACACCAAGTTCCTTTGCTCGCTCTACGTTCTCTCCAAGGAGGAGGGTGGCCGTCACTCGCCCTTCACCCAGAACTACCGCCCCCAGATGTTTGTTTCCGCTGCCGATGTGACCATCACCCTTACCTTCCCTGAGGGCGTCTCGACCGATACCCAGGTCTTCCCCGGTGAGAACACCGAGATGGTCGGTGAGCTCGTTCACCCCACTGCCGTGGAGGTTGGCCAGCGCTTCAACGTCCGTGAGGGCGGCAAGACCGTTGGTACCGGTCTTATTACCCGTATTATCGAGTAAGGCGATCTCGCGTAGAGTAGCCTCGAGCTCGTTTCGAGTAAATGTATATAAAGACTACAAAATTATCCTCTTCCTAGTATGCATCGGGCTGTTTGAGAATGTACTCCACGGCCTCCTTGACGGTGGTGATTTTGTCGGCCTCGTGGTCGGGCATTTGGATGGTAAACTCCTCCTCAATGTAAAACAGAGCGTCCACAACATCCAAACTATCGAGACCAAGGTCCTTTTCAAAGCTGGCCTCGGGGGTCAACTTGGCCTGGTCGACCTTGTCACAGTTGGCCAACACGTCCATAATACGAGTCTGCACAAACTCGTGCGTCAAGGGAGGAGGGCCTCCAGCGTAAAAACGCTTGGCAAGACCGTTGTAACGTCCTACTCTGAGAGCGGTGCGAGCTGTGCGGAACATGTAAGCAAAAATCACCGCGACCTCAGTGGTCATGTAGAAAAATCGGGTCAGAGTTGTGGGGTAGTGCGAGGTGTGGATATAGCTGAGCACTACAAGCATTAGTTCATTGAAGCATCCAAATATACAATTTTGATTAAATCCTAGTCTAGTCTTTTTTGGCATTGAGCTGCGTCTTTGCGCGCTGCAGCTCGGTGTTCAGCGCGTGCGATTCAAAAATCCGGGCCAGCCGCGCCTCAACCTCTTCAGAAAGTTGGGAATTATCCTTGTCGGTATTCTTGTAGGTGGCATCCAAAGCAGCCAAATGCACCGGCTCGAGCTGCTTGTTCTCGACCAAATATTGCAGGTGCTTGGCTCCCTGATACGCCTGCCAGTGGCAGTACAGCCTAAAGGCCATGTAGAAAAATGGAATATTGGGCACAACTGGTACAATGGCAAACGGCAGAGTAAATGGAATGCCAATTAATGTCCGCACCATAAGTTTTTTGTGGTGCTCAAAGCCCCTGTTGGCAAATTCCTTCACAGTCTTGATTGCCTCGGCCGAATCACCAACGTGCACAAGCTTGACTGGCTCGATAGCGCCAAAATCCTCGATTTTTTCGGGAGCAATATGCGAGCCAAACTTGTCCTGGAACGGCTCCTTGACCATGCGTTTGTACATATCCGTAGCAGGTACAGTTCTCAACGACCATTCCTCATAAGGGATGCGCTCCAAGGCCTTGTTTGACCATTTAACAAGCTGCTTTTTCCAGCCGGTGTTGCTGGACTCAAAACCCTGCCAGGTCTTGGTTGCCCTGTCCAAAATTTTCTCATCTAGCCGGGGTTTGCTGCGCACTTTGGGCAAAATGCTCTGCTGCCCATACAATAATGATTGTCCACGGGCCAACGGCAGCAATATTAACCTCATGCTTAGTAGATTGTAAACACTGGGCCCCTCTCGGGAGGGTTAGCCGGTAATTTCGACATTTCAATTACGGATTTATTGGCCAAATCGGTGGACCAACCCTGGAGCGCGGAATACTGGTTCGGCTCGAGTCTCAACGCCTCATGCATGGAAATATGCAAAGGCATGTCGGTAAAGCCCCGAAATATATTTTGGTCAGGGCCACGTTAGAGCCGAGCCAATTTCGGTTTGTTTGCGGACAAACGATATAAAATCCAGATTTGATCATTTGGCGCCCCTCATCTTGGCCGTTTCCGGGGTGAAAAAATCATGCAAATGCGTCGATGGCCCTAACCCTATGACGACAGTTTGCAGTAACGAGGATAGAACGGAAATACTAGTTTATTTTAGCCGGTTTCGGAATATTCACTAAAAATTCGTGGCAAGTCGGTGCGCCAGCGTCGTGGGCATCACATGGCCGTTGCTACATGACCCGGGGCAAAGAAATTGTCAACCTTGATAAATTGGGTTTGGATTCTCTGGCTTTTTCTAAGATCTGTTCTAACTGCTATAGCTATAGCTTGCAAGCATCTCGCTAGACCCATTCGCAGCAAGGCAATCATCGTGCGCAGCATGCATGGCACACATATGCATGAGGTACATCAGGGAAGTAGTTGGCAGTTTTTGGGGCCCGAGCGGTTAGCGCCAAGCTTTGCCAAGCAGCGTCCGGGCTGTGCGCCCACCGGAACTGACAATGTCCAGCTTCTTTATCGCCACTTTTACCAAAAATATGTCAGTCTCCCTCGTGCAGGATGACCAAAGACCTATCTGCAGGAGGCCTGCATATCTTTAAAACCTTTGACAACATCATCCCTCTTACGGTGGCACTAACCAAAACCACATCAAGGCAAACAATCAAAGCTCGGCCAACCACCAGTAACCGTACTTTTTCGCTGGAACAGATTGTTTGAATGGATAACGTTTCACCTGTGGTGTTGAGCGAGGGGCCGCGTGCCCCATCCGCCGACGGCCCACGGCTCGCGAGCGGCGGCCGCGCAGTGCTCGCACATCAATCGGGTAGTTCACAACTCCCGCCCAATGAATTTGCGCTCGTTAATGGACAACAAACTGGAGACCTTGGAGAATATGCACAGGGTAAGGGCGCTGCCACCGGGGCCCCAGCCAATGAAGATGATCAAGAGTCTGATTTTGAAGCAGGCGAAATTGCGCCCGTTGAAGTATCGAGCGAGCAACGTGTACGCGACATCCAGCAACAGCAAGCTGTTTTGAGCGCCCAGTATGCATTTTTGGCCAAGGGTCTAACCCGTGCCCTCGACGCACGTCTGGCCCAAACCCTGGCGTTAATGGATGAGGCGGCCCAAACCGGCCGACCACACGAGGCTTTGGAATCTATTTATCACAGTCATTTGGAGGACCTCGAGGATCGGTTTAACGGAGTTTCGGTCGTCGAATCCGGCCACAAATTCGGCAAAAACCTTATTCGGTCCACCGCGCAAAAAAACAGGGGCATTGTGTGGCGCGACTTCAACAAGCAAAAGAATAATTTGCAGCGCGAGATGGGTGATCAATTGGCGGCCGAAATGGTCACGCTATTCAAAGACAAGCGCAACAGCCAGATGGGCGACGTCAAGGTCTATGACTGGATCTCCTTCAACCTCAAGGCTGTGGAGTGCTTGGGTCCTGTTTCGGGGCTGGATGCCCAGGCTGCCAAGGGCGATTTGGAGGCAATCAAGCAAAAATTGGACAACTCACGGCCCGAAATCAAGCTCAGCGACTTTGATAACCTCGAGGACGAGAATGAGGACTCGTTGCACCAGCTTGCCGAGCTCGCCCAGCAACACCAAACTCAGCAGCTTCCTCAGCAGCAACAGCATGTGCCGGCAATGATGCTGGCGCCGCCTATCCCCATCATTCAGGTTACCGAGGACCCAAACCAGATCCCCATCACGTCGCACAGCACTGCGCGCTCACGGTCGTCATCGCACTCCAAGGGCGTGCGTCACCACAGCCACAGCCCTGCTCCAAAACGGCACCGTCACACTGCCTCGTACGCTCAATCGCAGCATGTCCAGCAGCAGCAGGCCCAGGCGGCTGCTCAGGCGGCTGCCCAAGCTCAGGCTCAGGCCCAGTCCCAACAGCAGCAACAGCAGCAGGTGCAGCATCAACCCCAACCTCAGCCCCAGCCCCAGAATCAGCATCAACCGCATCAACCGCATCAGCAGCAACAGCTGCCCACCCCTCAGCCCCAGGTGCCCCAAGTGCACACGCCGCACGGCCATGTACAGGCCATGCCTCAACAAAACACCCCATTACTGCCTGTCCAGAGCCCGTACCAAGTGGCAATGCCTCTGCAGCCCACACAACTCCCGCAGCCGCAGATGCTCCAGCTGCCTTTGCCTGGCCCTCAGCAATTTGGCCAGATGATGTCGCCGCAGCCCGGGTACGCGCACATGAACGGCCAGGGCCATGCCATGTACGCCGCAGGCCCTCAGTACGAGCAGCAGCCGCAATTCTACTTGCAGCAGGGACAGCCCATGTACATGCCGAGCTACGAGCAGCAGCAGCAGCAGTTTGTGCCCCAGCACTGGGCCCCGCAAAAGGGGTTCCCCCAGCAAATGTATCAGCCCCAGCAGCCTCAACAACAGCAACAGCAGCAGCCGGTGCAGTTTTTTTACGAGCGGCCTCAAATGGGCCACCCCCAGCATCACCAGCCGCAGCCGCACCAGCAGCCGCAACAGTACTATGGGCAATAGCATTAAATATTTATTTGCAATATAAGTCGAGTTTGACGAGGGCGTCCAGGCCCTCGATGCGGCGCCGCACGGCCCGCGCAGCGGCGTCGCTCCACACCTGCATCTCGAGCATCCGCTGCGACTCGCTGGTTGCAGCCGAGGCAGCTTCAAGTAGCGTACACCAATATTCCTTGAGTTGATCAACTGGAAGCACTAGCCGGCTAAGAGGAACCAGCTCGAATTGCGGGGTCATGGGGCTCTTACCCACAAACTCAAATTGACGGTCAGGCCATGCCGAATAGAGGTTTACAAGCGCGCTGGCAGAGCCGTTGTATGACCAGTCGTGCAAAAACTCAATGATACGGGAGTCGTGAGCAAAGTAGACCCGGGAAATGCGGTCCCAGTCCTCAAGTAGCGTGGGGCGAATATGGTCCAAGAGCTGCTTCAGACGAGCAGTGGCAATTTCTGCAATCTGAAAGTTGATTGTCTCGCCCAACACCTCAATTTTGCAGGGTGGTATGGTGAGCCCCAGCAGCTGGCAAAAGTACGCGTAACGGCCGGCATCAATGCACGTTTGACGGTTAAAAAAGAGTGGCAGCTCAATATCAAGATCATCGTCAAACATCTGTTCAGTTGTGGGTTCATAAACGGAAAAAATGGGCCCGAGCCGGCCTTTGTTGAAGAGGAGTTCAAGGTGCTGTTTGAGAGGCACTGCACAATTTTCAAAAAGGGCATGGTCCCTCATTTCTTCGAGCATGGTGTTGTAGTTGTTGCTGAGTCCAAGCACAAACCGCCATGGCAGGAGCAGTCGCTTCAAAGTTCCAAGAGCCGCCAGCAGCGTGGGAGCGCCCAAAGCGAGAATCTGAGTCTGCAAATCGAGAAAAACTTCCAAAAAGCATGAGCCAGCCTCGGCGTGATCCCCCAGATGTCTCAAACCCGCCATAACTTTGGCCAAATGTTGGAATTCGGCCCTGAGTAGGACATAGGACGAGTCGAGTAAAGTGGTACACCGAGGGCTCCAGCAGCTGTATCCCAGTACGCAATTACGCAATTCTTGCACTAGCTGAGGTTGGTCAAGCTCATGGGGTAGTTCAGGCAGCTGAAGATCGAATTGAGGGACTGTAACAGCGGTTACACGGCCATGCGGTTTGTGCTCTATTGACAGCTCCGGCGACAATTCTGGCGATGTTTGTGCCATCTGCGGAGTCTCCTCATCATCATCATCCATGGAATCATCCGTCCAATTTGGCTCTTCCCAATGTTCACCCTCCATGGGCTCGTCGGCCAAAATTTCCTCCCAAGTGGGTTCCCTGGGCAGATCGGGCACTTTGTAGCCGGGCTTTTTGGCCACGCTTTTTAAAATAAATAAAATTTCCGGGAACCGCTCGCACAAGTCGCGCGTCACGCGTTCTTGCAGCGCCTCGGCCAGCCGAGGGTGCCCTGTGACTTCGAGCGCCTCAATATATTGCTGGAATTTGTCGTAAACGAGCTCTGCAGCAACTGGTCGGCCCAAATTGTGGGCGCGCCGCCACTCATAGGACCCCAGCTGGTCCATAGTCAGCTTCGACTCTTCCAACTTGCGCGCGCTGATGGACCAAGGAGATTTGATTGCGCAGTTTTGCGCAGTGACGAATGCAGAAGTGGATACCGCGACCCAGTACTTGGAGGCTTCCGGATGGGAGCTGGAGACGGCGATTGGCCTGTTTTTCGCCAGCGACGGGGCCACCGCCGGTGGCCAAACCGATGCGTTTGAGGTGCGCGACCGCATTGAAGGCACGACCGACCAGCTGATTGATCCCTATGAGCTCGAAATGGAGGAGATGGCGCGCGAGAGTAGGCGCCAGGCCCGTCAATCCCGCCAAAGAAAGGGTGTGTTCAACCAAGGCCGCAACGACGAAGATCTGGAAGGTATGACCCCGCACGAGCGCCGTTTGGCCTTGCTGTTTAGACCTCCGTTTGAGATTATTGAGGATATTGATCTCGAAGAGGCCAAAAATGTCGCTCAAGAGCAGGGCAAGTGGATCCTCATCAATGTCCAGGATACGGCCGAGTTTCAGTGCCAGGTGCTCAACCGCGACCTTTGGAAAAATCAGGAGATCAAGGACATCATCTCGCAAAGCTTTGTTTTCCTCCAGTACGACATTGACAGCGAGGATGGCGAGGAGTACCGCACGCTGTACCCATTTGAAACATTCCCGCATATTGCTATTCTTGATCCGTGGACGGGCGAGCAGCAGCGGACGTGGAACAAGGTGCAGCGCCCGGAGCATTTCTTGGAGAATCTGCTCGAGTATATTGGCGATGCCCCGACGTTGGCTCGTACGAGCGAGGCCTCTGCGAGTGCCAGCGCGAGTGCGCCCAGTGCCCAGGCGAGTGCTAGCGCTAGCGACCAAGGCAGTGCCCAGGGTAGTACAGCTGCTACTCCTGCCCCTGCTGCTGCTCCTGCTGCTGCGCCCGTCGCTGCCCCTATCGCCGCACCTGAGGCATCGGCTGCTGCCCCCACACCCCAAATCCCCCCTCGCGATATCCCCGAGGCCACAGAAAACGCAACCAGAATTCAGCTGCGTACCGGAGACGGCCGCCGCGTCGTGCACAAGTTCAGCATCGACGCGCCAGTCCGCGACATTTACGCCTTCGTCGGATTCAAGTTTGACGACCTCTCGGCGTTTACCCTCACGGCCGACCGCCGCAACCTCGAATCGCTGGTCGATGAGACAATTGGGGCCGCCAACCTCAAAAATAGTCTGGTCCTAATTGACCGTGTTTAATAGCTATAGATTTAGTTCAGCCTGGTTGCCCCCGTCTCGAGCTGACATGAATAAGTATGACCGCCAGATCCGAATGTGGAGCAAGTCGGGCCAGAGCGCCCTCTCCAATGCCCACATTCTGGTGCTTGGCCTGCGCACAACAACCACAGAAATGATCAAGTGTCTTGCCCTGAGCGGTGTGGCCCGTATCACCGTGTGCGACAACTCGGCCGTCACTGCCGACACAATTTCGTCCAACTTTTTCTGCAATGGCCCGCTCGACAGCAGCCTTGTGCAGGCAGTGCTCCCTCAGCTCGCTGAACTCAACCCCGACATCACAATCGACACAGTGACCACCCCTGGCGACCTCAGCCAGTACACGGTGATTTGCGCTGCCAATACCACTACACACCAACTCGAGGAGCTTTATGGCAATGTTCCAGTGGTGGAGCTCTGCAGCTTTGGCTTTTACGGCCGTGTGCGTGCCTTTTACAACCAGTACACCTCGTACCAGCTGCACCCTCCAACGCTCGTGGACTTGCGGTTTGACTGGCCTGAACTGCGCCAGTACCTTGATACACAAACCATTGACGAGCTTGACGAATACAAGCACCAAAATGTGCCCTTCACCACCATCCTGGGCAAATGCTTTCAGCGCGGCGTGCCGGTCACGTCGGCCGAAAAGAAGGCTCTCAAAGCTGAACTGAATGCTAGGGCGGGTCCCGATGGCGATAACTGGCGCGAGGCGGCCAACGCAGCATTTCATTTGTGGGCCAAGCCAACCGCCAACCACCTCGACTTGGTGGACTCCAACCTGGCCAACCCCACCACCTTTTGGGTGCTCATGTGGGCCCTGCGCGAGTTTGTGCAAGTGGAGGGTGCTCCCCCTTTGTCTGGCGTGCTCCCCGATATGAAAACTGATACCCATTATTACGTCGAGGTCCAGCAGCTGTACCGTGCCAAAGCGGTGGCCGACGCCGACAAAATCGCTGCCCTGACAGCCCAAGTCTCGGAAACGCTGGGTGTGCTCACCCCTACTCAGGAAGAGGTGCGTACATTCTGCAAAAATGCCCGTCATTTGCTGGTGATCAATGGCGAGAGCCCCAGCGCCAATACTGCGGCCATTCAGGCCGTGACGGGCGACCCTGATGACCCGTGGGATGCGGCCATGCTGCGCCAAAAGCAAATCTTTTGCGCATTGGAAACAGCATGTACCGAAAAGGAGTGGCCTATCAGCGACAACGACGTCGATCCCGAGGTCCTCAACAACCTCAACCGCGCCGCGGGCGGCGAACTTAATGCCGTGGCTTCTATTATTGGCGGCATGGCTGCCCAAGAAGTCACAAAACTCATCCTCAGCCAGTACACGCCGCTGCAGCACACGCTGGTCTACGACGGCATCAAGTCTGCGGCATACACCTTTTAAGCATAAATAGAGCCAACTAGAGCTAAGTTACATAGCAAAATCAAATTGCATCGTGGTGGCCTTCTTCTTTTCCTTAACAAGGTCCTTCCAGTCCTGCTCATCGTCGCTATCCACCTGAGGCTGGGCCTCCTTTTTGGCAATACCACGCTTGAGGCGCTTATCACGGCGGGTCTGTGCCTCTGTCTTGCGCTCAGTTTGGCGACTCCACGCCTCTGTATCTTTACGCTTTTTGGAGGAGGTCGCGGCCGGCTCCTGCTTCTTGGCGAGCCTGGCCTTTTCTTGTTGCGGGTCCTTGTATGCAAATGCGTCAAAGTCAAACTTGTCGACCGTGTACCCATCATTAGGCAGCTCAACACCCTTGAGTTCGGGCATCCGAGGCAACCGAAGGATGCCATAGGCCTTGGCGAGCTCAAACAAATCGAGGCTCTTGATGCGGAAAATCGAGGCCATAGTGTGCTTGCCGTAAAACCGAATAAAGCTCAAGAATGCCTTGAGGGCAAGATCGTGGTTTGCGCGATCGGACCGCGTATACTCTTGAATACGCGGCAGTGCATCAAGGCTGTGCTCGACCTCCAACGGCTCCAAAAAGACCTTGCGCACGCGCATGAAATCAACATAGCCGAGCTCAAGGTCATTGTTAATAAAAACAACAGCAGTACCGCTGTTGCCTGCGCGGGCAGTACGGCCACTGCGGTGCACAAAAACGTCGGGGTCATTGGGGGGATCAAGCTGCACCACAAGGTCAATATCGGGGATATCGAGACCACGAGCTGCCACATCAGTAGTGATGAGAACGCACTTGTCAATGCACTCACTAAACTTGTCGAGGGTCTTGATACGAGTAGTCTGGGGCAGTTTGCCGTGCATGGAAAAGACTTTGCAGTCGTTCTCGTTCAGAAATAGCGACAATATGTGGTACCAGTGCGTCACAGCCTGGCATGTAGCAGCATAAATAATAGTTTTGCGGTAACCATCAATGAGCGATACCAGTTTGGGGACCCGATCAGTGGGCTTTTCGAGCGCAATGTACTTGATTTGGAGGCGGTCAGGGGTGCTAGCCTTTTCATTCTTGACATTGATCTTGATGGGGTTGCGCATACCGGTCAAAACAATGTGCTGCACCGCGTCGTCAATTGTGGCACTAAAGAGAGCCACACGTTTTTGCTTCGGGAGCAGCGAAATAATCTTGTGCAGAGTTTGGTCGGCGCTGGTATCGAGCAAACGGTCTGCCTCATCTAGTACCAGCATGTCAACTGCTCTTGTGTGCACATGTTTGTTGCCCAGCAGCTCGAGCAAACGACCAGGGGTAGCCACCACCACGTGCGGCCTGCGATTGAGATAAGTTTTAAGATCGCCTATATTGCTCGAGTTGTTACCACCTGTAACCAATTGACACCTGATTTTGGTTGGATCAGGCGACAGATCAATCATGGACTTGAGGACCTTGTGTGTTTGCTGAGCGAGCTCACGCGTAGGGCTAAGAATAATAGCGTTAGTTTCTCCCGAAGCAAGCTTGGCAAGACGGCCAAGTCTGATCAAAATAGGCAGCACAAACGCGAGGGTCTTGCCCGATCCAGTGACGGCCTGCACAACCACGTCCTTGTTCCCGCTCATGAGGGGGATTGTAGCCGCCTGTACGGCAGTAGCCTCCATAAACCCTTGGGATTCGAGCGCTTCAATCATCCATGGCTCGAGAGGGGCCTTCCATTCTTTTGACATGTGGGGAGTTTTGTCTGAAAAATAATTACCAAATGAAAAGGTTGGCTCAGTATGAAAATTGGACCAAAGAGGCTCTAATTCAAAAGATTTTTGAGCTAGAGGGAAGGCAAACGACCCAAACTCATCAATCGGTTGTGGCTACCCCCCCGCCTGCCAAAAAGAAGGTCAAGCAAATGGACTTTTCAAAGTTCTCGACTCGCATGGTTGCCATCAAAGTGGCCTACCTTGGCTGGAATTACTATGGATTAGCCTACCAAAAGGACTCGACAACGCCAACCGTCGAGTCGCACATTCTTGAGGCGTTCCACAAGACAAAATGCATTGCCTCCATGGACCCTGCCGACTGCGACTTTAGCCGGTGTGGCCGCACAGACCGTGACGTTTCGGCAATGGAGCAGGTCATTAATTTGCGCCTCAGGTCAAATTTGAGTGTGCAGGACCAGCAGGACCCGGCAAACGACGACAAAGAGCTTGACTACCTCAAGATCCTCAATAGCCACCTGCCAGCCGATATTTTGGCATATGAGATCTGCCTCAGACCGCCTGAGGGGTTCAATTCGCGCTTCAGCTGCAAATGGAGACTCTACCGCTACTACTTTGACCCCAAGGACCTCGATCTTGCCAAGATGCGTGAGGCAGCGGCGATGTTTCTTGGCGAGCAGGACTTTCGCAACTTTTGCAAGATTGATGCTGCCAAGCAAATCACAAACTACAAGCGCACAATTTTGTCGGTGAAGATTGTGGAGGAGAACGGCAAGTGCTATCTGCACCTTCAGGGTACAGCCTTTTTGTGGAACCAGGTGCGGTCGATTATGGGCATTTTGTTCCTTGTGGGTCAAGGCCTCGAGCAGGCGAGCATTGTGCGTGATCTCCTAGACATTGAAAAGACGCCGAGGCGTCCTGCGTACGAGATTGCATGGGGTATCCCGCTGGTGCTCTATGGGTGCCACTATGATGATGCGCTTGAATGGCGTACGTCGCGCTACACAAGCTTGGACCAGCTGTACAATTTGTGGCACGAGCATCTGATCAAGCAAACCATGGCCTCGACCATGCTTGAGGCGGTGCTTCCTCGGGCTGGCCAGGATGAGCGGCCCCTGAGTGCCAATGTTGGCCGCGGTATTGGCAAGCGTTCACGCTATGTACCGGTTCTTGATCGTCCTACTAATGCTACTTTCGAGGAAAAGAACCAAAAATGGAAGGAAAAGAAGCGTGCCGCCAAGACCTAAGTACGCCAAGGGCACTCCAACGCACAGCTTAAGGGAGGCATGAACAGAGCTTATTACTACAACCAACTAGTCAAATGCTCAAGAATAAACTTCGAGCTAAGATTATTGTGCCCAAAGTAGAGAATATCGTGTACAGTGCCGGCCTCTGCCAGGGTATTCTTGATGCCGGCCTTGACTGCAAACCGCTGGCATGCATCAGCGAGAATCTCGCCAGTACTCCATACACAAACCGTGCGTTTGGGAATTGCCTCCCTAAGGCGCTCAGCAGTGGCGACCTTGAGGTCTTGGCACTCGTCGGTGATGGGCTCGGTAAAGTCGCGAGTCACAGGGTCAACAACGCGGCCCGCGTACCAGCCGGCGCACCGCGCGCCAAACATGACCGCAATCCAGTCGTGATCGACATTGTTGACCACCGAGCCCGTGTTCTCGGGCACGAGCTCGGCCCACGGCGAGACGTAAATCTGGCCGTAGAGGTGCTTTTGCAGTTCGGGGTACTTGGTAAGAGTGAGAGCCAAAGCGCCGCTGAGCGCGCCACCTGCCGAATCGCCAATGGTGATGATACGGTTGCAGCTCTGGGTCAGCGCCTCGTACCCGTAAAAGGTCTCGTGCAACTGGGTAGGGTACTTCGCGTAGGGGCTGAGGGAATAATTTAGCACGCAAATAGACAGCCGCTTGCTGGGCAACTTCTTGAGCAGGTCACGCATCCAGTAAATCTGGGCAACCGTCACCGAAAGGGCGAATCCTCCGCCGTGCAAAAAGTACAGGACCGGGTCGTCTGGCTTGCGGTTCTCGACCTCGTGGATCCATTGAGTTTTGGGAGCAGCCAAGTTGGGCGAAAGTTTGGTCGAGTGCACCAGCTTTTCGGCCTTCAAGGGCTGGTTAAAGTTGAGGTGCGTCTTGGCCAGGTTCCAGTACAGCGGCGTTTTAAGCTCGGTCTCGAGCGCCTTGAGGCCTACGCTCACCTGGAGGTCATCTGCGCTCATATAGTGAAGTAGGGTACGCGAAGCAGCGGCAAACATGGTCATCTTGAACGACATTTGGCGGCGGCTCGACCTAAACAAGAGCCAAATAATACCGTGCTTGACACCGCTCAGACCACCCAAAAGAAGCACAAGCAGCAGCTTGACCCGCGCAACCACGCTAGCAGACTTGCCATATGGCACTAGGCTAGTGGCAGTGGCAGTCATGATGGATGGAGAGTCTGCGTGGGGGTGGGGTGTAATGTGGGCCGAGTTATGCCCGACATGTGGTGGGGTAACATGCCGCCTGTGGCCAACTTGGTGGTTAACTAAATAAGCGCTTCTTAGAGAGAGAGTCAATTGCAAAGTATATGTATATTGTAGCACTTGGCCCTTTCGGACAAATTCACATGCCGTTAATGCACATGATTTGTAATCAGGTCTGTACCCCACATTTTATTCCACTGGGCGTGCATACAGTATTTGACTACTTTACTGTGTCGTAGAACAATAATGTTCTAGCATTTCTGCTCGGCAATTTAGTTAAAGCTGGCGAGAGGTGCGCAATACTGTCTCAGTAGCTCTAGAACAAGTACAGCCAATATGCTCGTCGTTCATAGGCAATTACAGTCACTGTCTCTCCTGCTTTGTTTGAAGACCTGTGCGAGCAGATGTATAGTGTAAACAAACGTAATCTAACTAGATAACGACCAAATTATAAAGGTAAGTTTTTGGCTGTGATACTCGCGACGGTACCAGACTCATGCCTCACAGAGAGCAGCTGGCACAGCTCTGGGTACCGAAGCCGAGCATTTAACATCCAAGCAAGGCAAATTTGAAGCCTATGATGAGGCGGATACGAGCGAGGTCAGTACAGCTTTGAGCCCGCCCAGGGCGATGGCGGTACAGAAACTAACTACAAGGGCTTTGAGGGGCATAACTTGCTGCGCTGGGGGTATCCTCATCTACCAAGGTGCTTCCTTGTTGGCTGTAGCTGCAGTTCTAGCAATAGTTGAAATGTATAGGCTGGCGTATTGTTGGCACTCGAGGACCAATTACCCTGGCAGCACGCAGATTTTTGCAAATTGTGGAACTCTGTTGCGGACTAGGCAGTGTCCAGATGCGGTCAGGTAGGCGTAGAGAAAATACGATTCGGCGCCCATCAAGACGCTCATCAAGACAATCGCGGTCATTAGAACATTTTTCTGGTGTTGAGATATTGTTTTTACTAGTCAAGAGCTATTTCCAGTACACAGACCTCACACTGTCTACAGATAAGCCAGTCTACATGAACTCGCGACAAGTTTTGGCCGTCACCTCTGGGCTGATTGTCATCCTTTAATACTGCATCAATTGCGGAGTGGTGATCGTCGCAATTGCGAATATGGGGCACTGATTCTTGGGAAAAGCTTATCAATGCCGCAAAAGTAAGTTTTGGCCGTTATCTATCGGCAGTCCTACCCACAACATTAAGATCGATTTTTTGCATAAATACAAAAAAATCCACGAGCTTTTTACTAGATTTTGTGCTATACTACTAATTTTTAAATCTTATCGCCAGCTACTCTTGTACCTTGATGCAATGATGCCGTGTGATCACGTACTGACGCTGACGTGCATGAGAGTGCAGGTTCAATATTCTGTCAAAGTGCTGAGGCTTCTCGTGTTTTGCAGGAAAAGTGCATAAAAACTAAAAAGAGAGCATGCCAAGAGCCGAGTTTTTCCGAACTTGACATGGTAGTCCGAAATGTGGAGCGCTTGCTGGGTGTTCCTATTCTCATTTTTATATGCAGGTTCACGTTGACGTGCAATAAGGGAGTTGTCATTGCTTCCATTGCCCCTTTTCTAACAAATAAACTAAGCTCAACGTCCAGTACTCTTCTCAATCCAAGTTTTTCACAGCAGCCACAGAAAAAGCTCCAAGCTGCGAGCTCGCTCGCCCAGTCTCCGGGCTGTTGGGATCTGCAAGTCGCCCGGTAATTAGTACGTCATGGTGCGAATGGACCAGACCAACTATTTCAGTCTGTCAAGCCTTGAAATCCATTGCAAATGTAGAAGTTAACACGCGTGTATTCTGGTTTCCCAAGGGCGGCCGCCAAGCGATGTACTCGACTATCGCGTTAACACGACGACGCCTTAATTGTCCGCGGATCGCATTATTGCATTTCGTAGCATGCAATGCTCTATTCTCGCGTTATTTAAACCATTTGGTCTCAATTATACCTATAATCCAGGCAACCCGCATTTGTGCATGCAGGGAAGGTGAGGCAATTTAGGAGGGCTGTGGTTGGTCCATGCACTCAAAATACGGCCATGAAAGGCCATCTACTAGTAAAGTCTTGGTTTCTAGTAAATGATGAAGCTACAACGTAGATACTGCAACGCGCGGTGCTTTTCCGTGGCATACATTATATGCTGCATGCCACAATCAGCATCGCTGAACCCCTCCGAAATTCTCCCTTCTCTTTTTCAACCTACACGTGAGGTTTTAGACCTGTTGTGCACGACATTATGGCCTTTCAAGTGCGCACGAGGTTTGGGCTTGGAAATGTGGGCGTACGTACGTACGGCATTCGCGCGTTTTAATGAAAAAAAAAAAAAACAATACAATAAACATGTATCCAGAGGATTTTTCGCTGTCGATGTCTGCTTCCCGCCAAAAACCATGACTGTGATCGTGAAATTGGGACTCTACAGATATTGCGGCATCAGTGCATGTGCATGGCATGCACGTATCGATAAGACGCCCTTCGTAGAAGTTCTCCACCTCTTGTAGATGGAGACAGTACTATTCTTCATAGTTAATGAGCTAGCTATGTTTCTCTGCCCAGAGTCGGCATGGTTGTGGGGCTTCCTGCCACAAAACGTCTCTGCATCTGCAAGAGATCGCTCATTCGACTAACTGCATTATTATGTGCACGTCACGTCACAGTCCCCACAGCATATATAAATTGAGTAGTCTGCGCTCAGCTACAAGTAACCTCTAGCCGACGCCGCACTAATCCCCATGTCGGCCCCTAGTTCTAACGAAGAAAAAAAAAC
This sequence comes from Wickerhamiella azyma, assembly GCA_022577855.1. Taxonomy (NCBI): domain Eukaryota; kingdom Fungi; phylum Ascomycota; class Dipodascomycetes; order Dipodascales; family Trichomonascaceae; genus Wickerhamiella; species Wickerhamiella azyma. Next base: position 30,946 of record JAKISA010000020.1, read on the forward strand.
AATCTACACTACCGATGCGGTGGTTTCTAACGAGGGCTCCTTCACCGACCTCAGCGATATTGTACACGAGTCTACAGCTGAGGAGATTGCGTATTTGCAAAAGCTGCTTGGACACGACGCCCAGCATGACGTCGACACTGATGAGAAGGACTTTCAAATTATCCTCAAGGGCGCGCACACAATCAGCTACGCCGAGGCACGCCAAGTTTTGACTGAGGCGCTTGTGGACCACGAGGACGACCGCAACTTCCCCCATTTGCTCCGAGGCCACATTGAGCGTGCGCTGGAAGCCAGTGAGGAGAAAAACATCGACGAGGGCGTGAGCTCTAATTTTGCCGTTCGGGCCAATGCTGCCATTTTTGTCTACTCGTCGCCTTACCCTGAGGTGCGCGCCTCAACCCAGAACTGGGACGACCCTGAGGAGGCTTGCGAGACTGTGCGTGTTTACATTGTTGGCCTTATTTGGACCGCTATTGCCTGTTTTGTTGATCAATTTTTCGAGGTTCGCCAGCCTGGTATTTCTCTGAGCTTTGGTCTGTTGCAACTTTTCACTGCCCCCTCGGGTTGGCTCTTAGCCCACATTTTGCCCGACTGGACCTTCAGTGTGTTTGGCACCAGAGTGCGCCTCAACCCTGGCCCCTGGACCTACAAGGAGCAGACACTCGTTTCCATCATGTACGGTATGACCGCCGGCACTGCCTACTGCGACTACCAGGTTTTGGTCCAAAAGCTCGGCGTCTACTACGGTAACGACTGGGCCTCCAGTGGCTACCAGATCTTGATGCTGTTGAGTACCCAGTACATTGGGTTTGGTCTGGTTGGTTTCTTTCGAAACGCACTTGTGTATCCTACTCAAAACTTGTACATGACCAACTTCCCCACTATGGCCTTCAACAAAGCCCTGTTGACTCCCGACAACAACAAGCCGGTGCACGGCTGGAAGCTCACACGTTGGCACTTTTTCGGTATTGTGTTTGTTGCCATCTTTATTTATGAGTGGATCCCCCTCTACCTTGCCCAGTTCTTGACCTACTTCAACTGGATGACCTGGATTGCCCCCGACAACTACAACCTGGCTACTGTTACTGGCTCGGTGTCTGGTCTTGGCTTCAACCCCATCCCGACCTTTGAGTGGACTACTCTGAGCGGCTTTGGTGCTTTGTACATTCCTTTCTTCTCCTACACCAACTTGATTGCAGGCAGTCTGTTGGGTGGTCTCATCATTCTCGGTATCAGCTACTCCAACTTGTACTACACTGGGTACCTGCCAATCAATAGCAACGCCCTTTTCACAAACACTGGCGAGGAGTACGTTGTCCAAGAGATCCTCACCGACAATGTTTTGGATGAGGCCAAGTACCAGGCCTACTCGCCCCCCTACTACACTGCTGCCAACCTGGTGAGCTACGGTGCTTTCTTTGCCTCATACACTTCTGTCTACGTTTCTGCAATTCTCAACGACTACAAGGCCCTCTTGTCTGGCTTCAAGGACGTTGGCCTCAGCATCGTTGGCCGCGCAAAGGGTGTCAAAGAGCACAAGGATGCCCACTCTCGCATGATGGCTGCGTACCCCGAGACTCCTCAGTGGTGGTTTTTTATTATTTTGCTTGTTGCCTTTGGACTGGCTGTGGCTACCTTTGAGGCCTACCCTACTGATGCACCCATCTGGGGTTTGTTTTTGGCGCTCGGCATGTCCATTGTGTTTATTGTCCCCATTGGTATTCTCTCCAGCCGCGCCGGTTCCACTATCTCCATCAACGTTCTTGTCGAACTGATTGTTGGCTACGCTAAGCCCGGCTACGGCACTGCCCTGATGCTCATCAAGGCCTTTGGTGTCAACACCCAGATCCAGGCCAATGGCTTTTTGTCCGACCTGAAGATGGGCCACTACGCCAAGATCCCTCCTCGTGCCTCCTTTAGAGTTCAGGTCATTGGTACCCTTGTGCAGACCTTTGTGTCTTGGGGTGTGTGCCAGTTCCAGCTCTACCACGTCGCCGGCATCTGCACTGATGAGCAGCTCAAGAGCACCAAGTTTACTTGCCCCGACGAGACCACCTACTTTTCGTCGTCGGTTATCTGGGGTGTTATCGGACCCAAGCGTGTCTTTGAGGGCCAGTACCCTATTCTCAAGTGGACCTTCCTTATTGGCTGCTTCATTCCTGTGCCCTTTTACCTGGCCAAGCGTTTTTTGCCCAAGCTGCGCCCCTTGCTCAGGAACATCGAGCCCAATCTTGTTGTTATTGGTATGATCAGCACTTTCGCTCCCCTCAACTTGACGTATTATTTGGGCGGATGGTACCTCAACTGGCTCTTCCTCAAGTACATTCGCCGCCGCTACCAAAAGTGGTTTGAAAAGTACACCTACGTGCTTAGCTCTGCCTTAGACGCCGGCAGTGCGTTGGCCGCGCTGATTATTTTCTTTGCTGTGCAGTATCACCCCAAGGACCTTGACTGGTGGGGCAATGACGGCCCCTTCAACGGTCTCGATGGCGAGGCACCCCCTCTGCTCGATATCCCCGATGTGGGCTACTTTGGCGCTGCTCCTGGCACCTACAACTACTAATTCGCTCCTTAATTTTAAATTTAATTATCTTTCAATGCTAGTTATGCTCTAGATGCTCTAGATACCCAGCGACCCGTCCTGCGGGATTAGCCAGCTAAAGGTGTCGAGCAGCACAATTTTTGTGCGTGCCCACGCGAACCGCGCCCAGTTGAGGGTAAGAGCCCACGATTTAGGGAGCCCAAACCCGTGCCCGTACCGCTCGCGCGCGTCGTCGATGCCCTCAAAGTACACAGTGTTTGCACAGTACCGGGCCATAATTAAAAACGACTTGACTACGCCAAGCGGCGAATTGAGCTTTTCGTCCAGGTACCGAATAAGGTCGTTTGTTTTGAGGATGAGCAAAACAACATTGGGCATGGTGTGGAGCATCTGCATGATGGGCCCCACCAGCCCTTGTTCCTGGACTTTGCGCATCATGTTTTCGCGCTCCTCTTCTTGACGGGTTGAAATAAGACTGCCCTGGGCGTGCTCCATGTCGCGGCCGGTGATTGCAGCCACAAAAATCTCGAATCCCTTGTCGTCGACATGAGCAAACTTTTTGGCGTAGAAACGCATCTTTTCGTGGTCTTGGGCAAGCAGTGCCAGCCACAAGTGCGCATAGGCGCGTCGGGTATCAGTGGGAACGTACCGATACAAACCATGGTCGTACAAAATAATCTCAAAGTTGTAGCTCGACCCAAGGCGGCGTTGCTCGGCCGGTTCGAGCGGACGGATGGCGATATTGCCGGCATGCGGGTCGCAGTGCAACCCCACACCAGGGGTAAAGATCATCGAATTAAAAATTTGCGCAAAACACGTGCTCAGCTCGGCCTTGTCGATGTGGTGCTTCTCCAAAAACTCGAGGTTATCGGGGCGACCGCCAGTAACAAACTCCATGCAGAGGATGCGGCGTTTAGCCCAAAACACTTTGGGCACTTTGAGGGCCGTGTACGAGTACATGGACGCGAAATGCTCGGCGCAGTGCGTGGCGTTCTTGGCCTCCTCTCTAAAGTCCAACTCGGTATAAATCGAGTTTTGCATCTCGTCGCTGAGCCATGACAATGGGTATTGAGGGAACCAAAAGTCAATGAGGCGGAAAATTTGGCTCACGAGCATCACATCAAGCGGAATAAATGTACGGAGGGAAGGGTGCTGGACTTTGACTGCCACCTCGGTGCCGTCCTTTAGGTGGGCCCTGTGAACTTGAGCAAGCGACGCAGTGCCCAAGGGGACCGGCTCAAAATGCGAGAACAGTTCCGATATAGGTCTGCCCTCGTCGGACAAAAACATGTCGTTGACGCTCTCAATGCTCGAGACAGGGCACTGGTCCTGCAGCGGCATCATAGTCTCTGTCCATTCAGGCGGGAAAACGTGGGTCAAGGCCGAAATGTGCTGGCCAAGCTTGATAAACAGGCCCTTGTTACGCTCGATGGCCTTGAGAGCAATATGGGCGCACCGGTCGTGGCATTTGGAGATAGCCGCGTCAAATGCCTCATAGTTGGGATAGTCCTTGTTGAGGCACCAGTAATAATTCCACAGGCACCGCGTCGAGGCGTCGAGGACGCTTGATGTACGCTGCGCGGCGTGCAACGCAAACTTGGTCGAGTCGCGCACGGTCTCGTTGCCAATGTACGCGGCGCCGCACCCGATCCCGAGCCCGGCGCCAATTACAAGCCGTTTACGCAGCCGTGGTGCCGACCTCCACATTGCTAGAGCTAGCTGTGTCAGCGGCTCCTCCTAATTTATACTTGGCTCCAAGAAAAAAAAATATGGCACAACAGGTAAACTACAGCTACAGCAGCAGCGACGACGAGGCCCCTGAAGAGGAAAGTTTGCAGGTCTCGCAGCAGCGGTCGGAACAACAGGAGCGCAAGGCGGCCAAGGCCACGCAGGCTCTCAACGCCCAGCTCAAACAAAAACGCCGTGAGCGCGAGGCCACCTTCACCAAGCAAAAGAGGAAATTGCTGAGCGAGATCCTCCAAGAAGAGGTTCCCGAGCCCGAGGAGCACGCGACCAAGCCCAGGGTGCAGATTGTGAGGCACACGGTGAAAAAACTCGAGGCTGAAAAACAGGGGTTCAAGCTCAAGGTACACAAGTCCACGACTAAATTGCCACCCAGCAACAAGGCTCTGCTTGCTCGCAAGGAGCGGTTCTTGCAGCGCAAGCGCAAGTAGGACTCCAGGGACGCTTAATCGCGCACCAAAGAGGTCAGAAGCGGGAGGGTGATCCCGCCCAACACCGCCGCCACGTCGAGATGAGTCTCGAGTGTTGGCATCGCATGCATGGCTACAAACAAAAATGAGCCCCCACTAAACAGCAGGCCTTGACCGGCCCACCACATAAAATGCGGCCCCGAGGACGGCACCAGCCAGTAAACTAGGAGCGCACTCAGCGGCGCCGCCAATGCAAATAGAATAATGTCACGCTTAATGTCCATGAGCGGCACGTGCTGGGCCTTGAGGAGGGTCGCAAAGCTGAACGCCGCGGGTGCCTTGTGCACGAGCACTGCCAGCAGCACCGAAAAGCGCAGCTTGGCATCAGGCAGCAGGGCCGCAGCTCCAAATGCCACACCATCGGCCAGCGAGTGTACAATCAGGCCAACCGATGTGGCACTGATTGTGTAGCCGGCTACCTGGAGAAGGTGGGCAGGAATAGTGTCTTCAAGCTCGAGCTGGTTGACGGCGACGCGTCTTGTTTTTGATTTTTGCAATTTGATGGCCGCGTCAATGCAGTACATGATCAAAAACCCGACTAACAACGGGAACCCAACAACCTCATTTTGAGCGACCTCGATGCCTTCGGGCACAACCACCATAAAGGCGGTGCCGAGAATAATACCGGCTGCACAGCTGGAGACTAGGCGCATGTCCCATGAAAATATCAGCGCGCACCAGCCTGCGGCAATGGCTACTATGGCCATAACAACCACCTCGAGATACATGATTAGAAGGACCCCTGGGAAACGCCGAAGTACAGGGATAGCCAGTAGTAGTAGGATTAAGCTAACGAATTAAACACACTAAAAACAAAAAGCACAACACAGAAATCGGCTACTGCCCCTTTAAGGCACTGAAACCCATACAGCACCGGCCACACTTGTGAACGAATGTGTGCAGGAACGTACTGCAACAGGTTGACGAGCCAGTTGGGATCCATTGTGGGGTCCAACAAGTACCGCATAGCCACGAGCCCGAGCTCCACTGCCAGGAAGAAGTGCCACAGCTGGTACTTATTCCATGAACAGTACATACCAACCAGCAACATGACCGGCGTGTGGATCAGGGTCCAGTGAATTTTGCGTTTCTCGGTCTTGATTGCGTCCTTGTGTTCTTGCTTCACCACCAGGTCATCCTTTTCAAGCGCTTGGGCAAACGTTTGATCAAACGGCGAGGGAATTGGCGCCAGGGGTGGGTCATCTTCATCGTTACGAGCGACCAAGTTTGATTTGGAGCTTTTGGCAAGGCTAGCGGCCCTCTGCTCTTTTTCAGCATCAAATACCTCCTTGGGCTTGCCAGTGATTTGAGCCAACCGGTCCGATCCGCCTTTTTTGAATCGCTCCTGGCGGCGTCGTCTCGCCTCTGCCGCGTCCATGCTTATGTAGGCTAGGAAAGCAGTTGTAGTAATTACTACAAAACCTTCGCCTGACTTATCCGAAGGCCACCAATAGGACATTTCGTAATGCTTCGCATCGCACGGTCCTCAGGTTTGCGTGCCCTCAAGCGCTCATACGGCTACAACGCCAAGGTTGGCGAGGCTGTTGTTGAGAAGGAGCACCTTGTTGACGCACAAAACGCCCAGGTGCGCTCCACCCAGGCCCCCAACCGCAGAGAGACCTGGGCGGTCAGCCAGCAGCCCCGCGACCAGGCCATGACCGGTCCTCGTTTTGATGGCCGCGACCTTAGCGCGCAGCCCCAGGCGTACGCCGCTATCGAGCTCATCGCCAAGGAGCCGATCAAATTTGTCCACTCTGTCGCTGTCTGCGATGGTAACGCCAACAGCAAGCACGGCGGTGTGCAGGGCCACCCAAAAATTTTTATTAACGTCGATAGCCCCGGCGTCCACGCATGCCAGTACTGCGGCAACCGTTTTGCCGATGAGCACTACAAGGCAGAGATCGAGGCCAAGCAACCAGAGGAGCTGCCTTCTGGCTTTGGTCCTTATTTGCCTGGCTCTCTTGGTCCTTAATTCTTAGCTTTTTATGTGTACACTCTATATCACACCCTTAAATCTCACCGAATATCACCCCTATATCTAGTCGCCCTCGCTCACCTGCGTTACTCATGTTTGGCCAGGCGCTCGCAGCAAACCGCCCTCATCTGGTGCAAAAAGGGTTTCTTACCCCGTTTATTCCCCTTAGCGAGTACGCTGGCCGTAGATCCCGTGTTTTCGAGGCTATGGCCCCCAATTCAGTCGCTATCTTCCCCGGTAACCAAACGCACTTTGCTACCCCTTCTGTCTTTTATCCATTCCGCCAGGACCCCAATTTACACTATTTGAGTGGTTTTCTGGAGCCTAATGCCTGCCTTGTTCTCAAAAAGGGCCAGACCAATGAGTCGTTTTTGTTTGCCAATGAAAAAGATGCCCATGCAGAGAAATGGGAAGGTGACCGTACCGGTACAGCCCTGATTCCCGAGACTTTTGGTGTGGATGCTGCCTACGCAAGCACCCCGGGCAGCCTTAGGGCCAATATCGAAAAGATGCTCAAGGGAGCCTCCACCGTTTATTTTGACAATACCCCTAAAAACACTGTGCGGTGGGGCCAGTATTTCCACAATGAGCTCAAGATCCAGAGCCAAAGCTCCAACGCACTTGTCGAGCCGCTGCGTCTCGTCAAGAGCGAGAATGAGATTGACTGCATGCGCGTTGCCTCGCAAGTCTCGGCCGAGGCCTACAACAGCGCCTACAAACTGCCGTTCAAGAGCGAGCACGAGCTGCACGCGTATCTCGACTTTATGTTCAAGCGCGGCGGCTGCGATACTGATGCGTACCTGGCCGTTGTGGCCGGCGGCGAGCACGCCCTCTGCATCCACTATGTACGCAACGATGACCTCCTTAAGGATGGCGAGCTTGTGCTAGTGGATGCTGGTGGACGTATGGGCGGCTACTGCGCCGATATCTCGCGCACATGGCCCGTTAACGGCCGGTTCACCGAGCCCCAGCGCGACCTGTACGAAGCGGTGCTCCAGGTCGAAAAGAAGATTATTGCGCTTTCGACCACAGAGCACAACTTGTCGCTTCTCGATTTGCACCACTTGAGTGTGGTTGCCATGCAGGCCGAGCTCAAAAACGCCGGCCTCGACTTGAGTCTTGCCCAGGTCCAGCAGGTGTACCCTCACTCGATTGGCCACAATTTGGGTTTGGACGTGCACGACGGTCCCACTACCTCTGCTCCTCTCAAGGCCAACCAGGTTATTACGGTCGAGCCGGGTGTGTATGTGCCCAAGGACGATGCGTTCCCCAAGCACTTCCACAACATTGGTATCCGCATTGAGGATAATGTGGTTATTGGCCAAAACAATGAGGTTTTGACCGATGATTGCGCTAAGGAGATTGACGAGATCGAGCGTTAATGTGTATATATTATAGCTATGGTAGTTGGTGGCAGAAAATTGCTAGAGGTAGCAGCACACGTGCACAATTGGCATATACCATGTCAAAAATACTAAATTTCACCCCACCTCCTCCACAGCCTCTCCGTAAACCACCTCACACCCTCTCCTCCTCTTACACATGTGGAGACTGCTTCCTCGCCTCCGCCAGGCCGGGCCTCGCACAGCTCGCACAGCTGGCGTGCCTAGCACTCGTACCGGGCTTTCTCGGCGCTTTTTTGCTACAGCCCCGGCCCCAATGCTCAAGCCTCCGAGGAGATGGCCCTGGGTGTTCTTAGCGCTCGGAGCCGCTGCGTACGGCGGCTGGAAGTGGTATACCTGGCACAACTACCCCGAAAGTGTTGCCAAACTACTCAAACAAGGTTTGCTGGCTCAACGCCTGAGGCAACCCGACCACAAAAAGGCTCTCGAGTACTATATCAAGGCTCTTCAAGAGGCGGATGCTCTGGGAATTCCGCCCCTCAGCGACGAGTACACAGGTATCCAGCTCAAGATCGCCGAGGTTTGCGAGTTTTTGGGTATGCCCCGCGAGGCCGCGTTCATCTACATGGAGATTATGGGGATGTACTTGATTGCCATCAACAGCAAAAATATCACCGCCATGTACCGCGACCACCTGATCAAGCGCGACTTGATGGTTACGCTGATGCTTTCAATGGTCATGAAGGACCCCGCGGTGTGCCGCAAGATGGCTATGCCCCATATTGATGTGGCCATGGCCCGTGTCGCCGAGCAGGCCACCGAGTCGCTCCCGGTGCGCCTAAACCCTACCCTGCTGCTCGACTTTCATGATGGGCGGATCCCCGCACTTGCGGCAAGCGTGAGTAGCGATAACGAGGCTGCATGGGGCGAGTTCAAGGATGAGGCCTTTGCGATACGTGAGCTGTTTACGATCGCGTGCATGGAGCAGGGTGACTTTTGGCAGGCTGCTCTCTTCAAATACCACACAACTTTGCTGATGCTCAGCTCGGGCTTCGACTTGGGCGAGTGCCTGTTGAGCCTGGCCAACGTGGGTGCTTTGGCGTACCTCCAGGCCCTCAACTATGATTCGGGCAAGAACGAGCTTGTGGATCCCGAAATTGCTAATACAGAAGGCGTGATCCCTAAACCCGATATTGGGCTACCTAAACCGGGCCAGGCCAACCTGCCCGAAGGGTATATCAGTACCAGCAATTTGGATATGGTCAAGAGCGGCACTGACCTTGTCTCGACCTTCCTCGAGGCTAGTGACAAGTTTTACAGCAACGTGCGCTCCACAATCGACAAGCTCGACAACTCCAAACGCCGCAGTGTGGAGGTCGACAAGGCAGTGACCCTAGCTGCGTTTGGGCATGGCGTGGTCAAGCTCAAGCAGGGCCACCTTCAAGAAGCCAGCGATTTGCTGGGTGAGGCGCGGATCAGGGCTCGTGGGTGCGGGCTCGATGATGTGCTGGGGTACGCCTCGGAGGAGATTGACAAGCTGGATCGCATTATCGCCTCAGGCAAGCCGCTGAGTGAGTTCAAGACCGAGGAGCAGCCGGCAATCAATGTTGTCTTTTGGAAGATTGAGGACCCCGAGTTGGCAAATAAGCACTTGTATGAGGAAAATTGAGAGCGCTGGGTTTTGTGCCAGGGGCCAGTGGGAGCGCGTGCTTGCGAGCGTGCTCTTGCACGCCTTGGCATTTGCCATATCCCACTTTCCTTGTTCAAATTTGTACATACTTAGCTGCAGATATCGTGCTGCGTCACATGCACGTCGCGTCCCAGTTGAGACCCCGGCAACACCTTTAGCAGACTTAAAAGGTGGCGGCCCGCAAACCTATCAGCCTCAAGCTCTAATTCTAGTCCCATCAAATATAAAATTTCACTACTTTTAGCCCCTGCGCAGACTCGACCCGCCCCTTTTAAAGTGAGCCCCCACTCCCAACGCGCTTACTCCTTTGTAAAATATGGTCGCGCGGATTGGCGAAACTGCGGCACGGTGGCCGATCCAGACCATCGTGCTCGTGTCGTTGGTTGCATCTGTGTCGTACCTCTTGATGGCCAACTTTAATGTTCACTCGTTTAGGTCCCCCCTGTCGCGGGCCTTCTTTGTGGAGGGTCCCAACTCATACGCGCCTGCCTCGAGCGCGCAGCGTGCTTTCACGGCGCAACGCTTTGTGGGCGCTCCCCTCAGCTTTTGCAAAGACGGCGCCGAGCAAGTCGCCCAACACCTCTTCCCCCAGGGCGGCGACGTGCCCCGCAGCGTGCTGGTCCCCGAATCCGAATTTCTCGCTTGGGTCGCCAAGGTCCGCCGCTTTGCGGTGCCTGACGGCGCAATTTGGCGCCTCGACTCGCAGATCTCCTGGGTTGTTTGGGCCAAATGGTTTGGCCACCGCCTCTACGACCTCGTCAAGGCCACCGAAGGGTTTGACCTGGTGGTGGTGGGCGTCGCCTGGATCGCAATGTACTGGAGCTTTTACTTGCTTTGGTGCAAGTTTAGGGCCCTTGGCTCGCGCGTGTATCTGTTTTTGTCTGCCCTGCTCAGCTCGACATTTTCGTTTTTGATTGCCCACGCTGTGTCGACTCGCCTCGGGTTTCAGGTGCCGCTACGTGCTCTTGCCCAAGGGATCCCCTTTTTCGTGTTGGTAGTGGGCTTTGATACCAAGAGTATCCTTGCCGCAGAGGCCATCAAGGTGTTTGACGCAAAGACCACGCCTTATGATGCTATCGCTCTTGTGTTGAAGACCAAGACTACCAAGATTTTTAAGGTTTTCGCTCTTGAGACCCTGCTGATGGCCGTGGTCTCGTTCCTCGGCGTGCCCGGTCTTAGCGACTTTTGCCGCATGGCCACCATTTTGATGGTGGTGGATGCGTTTATGCTGGTTACTTTTTTCGTTGCCAACCTTAGCATCAAGCTCACCATGAAGCGCGCCGAGGTTAATGAGCGGATGCGCCAAGCTCTTGAGGAAGACGGCGTGGCTCAGAAAGCCGCCGAGTCGTACGCCCCTGAGCACACTCAGAACATTCTCAGGGCTGCTATTCCCGCTGCTTTGCTTGTGCTCAACTCGTTTGTGTCGCTGCCGCTCGGTAACCTCGTGCCGGTCTCCCCCTTTTTCGCTCTTGAGGACCTGTGGGATGAGCCCGAAATCGCTGCTTTCGCCGCTCGCGTGCCTGCTGGCTCGCTTGTGACTGTGCTGCCGACCCTGCGGTTCCAGCCCGAGGCCCAGAGCTCGTGGCTCGCGCACGTTTTTGCCCATTTGGCCGACCCCCTCGTGTCGCGCGTTATCGTGTTTTCGCTCGGCTGCTCGCTCATCCTCAACATCTACTTGGTTCAGAGCTCCCAAAAGAGCCTCAGGGTAGTTGAGAAGAAGGTGCCCATCGTTGTTGAGCGTCGCTCCAAGCCCAACAGCCCGTCGCTCGAGCCCAGCGGCAAGGAGACTGCCACCCCTGAACCCCGCCCTGTTGAAGACTGCCTCGAGATCCTCAAGGCCGGCCTTGCTCCTGAGTTGAGTGACGAGGAGCTGGCCGTGCTCGGCGTCTCGGGCAAGCTGCCTCTTTACGCCCTGGAAAAACAACTCAGTGATACCACTCGCGCCGTTGTTGTGCGCCGCATGATTGTTTCCCGCCTTAGCAGCACCAAAACTCTCGAGACTTCCAAGTTGCCCTACAAGGATTATGATTATGACCGCGTGCTGGGCGCCTGCTGCGAGAACGTCATTGGTTACCTCCCTCTTCCTATCGGTGTTGCTGGCCCTATCCTTATTGATGGCAAGCCGTACTACCTGCCCATGGCCACCACCGAGGGCGTGCTTGTTGCCTCGACCATGCGCGGCTCTAAGGCCATCAACGGCGGCGGCGGTGTAACCACCGAAATTTTGGCCGACGGCATGACCCGCGGCCCCTGCGTCACCTTTAGCAACCTGCGCAGCGCCGCCTCGGCCAAGCGCTGGCTCGATACCGAAAAGGGTCAGCGTGAGATCAAGGCCCAGTTTGAGAGTACCTCGCGCTTTGCCAAGCTCATTGGTCTCAAGACCGCTATTGCCGGCACCCTTGTTTTCATTCGTTTCAAGGCTCAAACCGGTGATGCCATGGGTATGAATATGATCTCCAAGGGCGTGGAGAAGGCCCTGCAGTTTATGGGCGAAAAGTATCCCGAGATGTCCATCGTGTCCATCAGCGGCAACTACTGTACCGATAAAAAGGCTGCTGCAATCAACTGGATTGAGGGCCGCGGCAAGTCGGTCGTAGCCGAGGCAACTGTGCCTGGTCACCTTGTGCGCAGCGTGCTCAAGACCGGCGTCGACGAGCTCGTGGAGCTCAACAACAGCAAGAACCTGGTTGGTTCGGCGCTCGCTGGAGCTATTGGCGGCTTTAATGCCCAGGCAGCTAACCTGGTGGCGGCGATCTTTTTGGCCACCGGTCAGGACCCGGCCCAGGTGGTTGAGGGCTCAAACTGCATGACCTTGATGAACAACGTGGACGGGGACCTCCAAATAAGCGTGTCAATGCCCTCGCTCGAGGTCGGCACCATCGGCGGTGGTACAATCCTCGAGCCTCAGGCCGCAGTGCTCGAGTTGTTGGGCATCAAGGGTCCCCACCCCACCGACCCGGGCGACAATGCCCGCATGCTCTCGAGAGTTGTTGCGTCTGCCGTGCTTGCCGGTGAGTTGTCGCTGTGCGCGGCACTCGCTGCTGGCCACCTCGTCAGGTCGCACATGGCCCACAACCGCAGCAAGGCCCCGACCGCCGCGAGCAGCGCTGTTGATTTAAAAAAGCTCGCCTAGCGTAGTATGCATAGTGTATTATTTTATGGATTTAGGAATAAGGGTGCTCGGGAGCGAGGGTGCCCGGGGGTGCCCCTTGGTCGCCTGCCCCCCCCCACTTGTGCGAAATTGGGGCATCGTTATCTGGGTTAGGGCACCCACCTCAAATCAAACCAAACTAGGGCAAGGGTCACATGCCCAAAACGGAAGCCTGCCCCCTACCCATTCTACCTTATCATGCTGCTGCTCCCGCTTCTTGCTCTCGGGCAGTGCTCGCTGCTCGACTCAATTGCCGATCTCCTCAAGCTTGATCCCACTTTTGAGCTTGAGGATGCCACTCCTGCTCTCCTTCAGACCCTCCAGGCTGAACTTGATCTCGGACCCGTGCCGGCCGATGCATCTGCCATGTGGGCCGAGGTGCTCGACACTGTGCCCAATGCTGCTCAAAAGTTAAGAGCCGAGATGGCGCGCGCCAATTCGAGCCCTGAGAGTTTGCGCAGCCCCAAGCCCAGCGTGCTCGAGGCGCCCGAGGATGCCCCTCAGGATGCAGACGAGTTTATCCACGTGAGCTCGCCTAAATTCCCCAAACACTCGCTGCGGATCAAGGAACCCAAGCTGGGGATTGACGACGTTGTGCAGTACTCGGGTTACCTTGATCTCCACGATGAGGATAAGCACCTGTTTTTCTATTTTTTCGAGTCGCGCACGTCGCCCGAGACTGATCCCACTGTAATGTGGCTGAATGGTGGCCCTGGCTGCAGCTCAATGTTGGGCTTGTTCTTTGAACTTGGCCCCGTGCGTATCAACAGCAGCGCCCAAGTCGAGCAAAACCCCTGGAGCTGGAACCAGAATGCAAACATCTTTTTCCTTGACCAGCCCGTGGGTACCGGGTTTAGTTATGGCAACAACCACTCGTACAGCACAATTGAGGCCGCCCACGATAATTATGCGTTCTTGGAGCTGTTTTTCCAGCAGTTTCCCCAGTACGGCGGACGCGATTTCCACATTGCTGGCGAGTCGTATGCTGGTCACTATGTGCCTGTCTTTGCTGATCACCACCTCAAGCAGCAGGATCGTTCGTTCAATGTGACCTCGGTGCTCATTGGTAATGGTCTCGTTGACCCCCTTCGCCAGTACGACTACTTTGCCCCCATGGCCTGCGGCGAGGGCGGGTACCCTGCAGTCCTAAGCAACGAAACGTGCACCAAGATGCGCAGCTCTGAGGCCCAGTGCGACAAGCTCATTCGCCGGTGCTACGAGACCCACAACCAATGGCACTGCGCGCCAGCCACCGTGTACTGCAACGCGCACCTCCTCAACCCGTACGCCAAGTCGGGGCTCAACATGTACGACGTGCGCATGAAGTGCGAGGATGATGATTTGTGCTATAAGGAAATGCCCTGGATCGACCAGTACCTCACTGACCCTGCGGTCAAGAAGCAGCTCGGCGTTCAAAAGGACTTTGAGGATTGTGATGGCAGCGTCTACTATGGCTTTACTACTGGCGGCGACTGGATGATTCCTTACTATCACACGGTCTCGCACTTGCTCGATGCCGAGATCCCTGTGCTCGTGTATGCTGGCGACAAGGATTTCATTTGCAACTGGCTCGGCAACGAGCACTGGAGTTTGGAGCTGCCCTGGAAGTACCACGACAAGTTTGCCGCATTGGACCGGTCGCCTTGGCTCCTTAGCGATGGCACCGAAGTTGGCCAGGCCCGCAACTACGAGCACTATACGTTTTTGCGCGTTTACGACGCGGGTCACATGGTGCCGTACGACCAGCCCGAGGCGTCTCAGGAGATGTTCAACCGCTGGATCTCGGGCGACTATGCTTTTGATAGCTAAATAGATAGACCTTTGCTTCTCTGTTTCTCTCGAGCGTATTATCTGGCTGCATACCCGCGCGGACCATGCACCTGAAACCATGCAGCGCTGTCTCAAAATCGCAACTCTGAATGACATAAAAACCGGCATAATTGTACCCTTAGTCGACCTACAAACAAGGAAAGAGTTGAAGGAGCAAGATCAGTCTAGGCTGTAGCATTGCAGGTACAGTTGGTGCGACCGCATTTGAGTGATCGGGGCATTGGTTCATCCAAATATACTGGCTGCACGCGCTTGAATTCCCTCCTCTAGCAGACTGTGAGGGGGGCGGGGAAATCGTCATCAATGTAGGGGCCAATGTCGCCCACAGTGCCGCGGAACTTGAACGCTGTGGTGCTCGCGGTGCTGCCAGAGAAGGAGATGAAGGTGCCTCTAAGGATAAGCGTCTTGAACTGGGTCCAACCGGAAAACTTTTGCACCTTGCCGCCCGACGCCTGGGCAAAATGCGGCAGCTTGCGGAGCAGTATGCCGCCGGCATGGTCAATTAGCAGCTCATCACCCCGACAGTCTTGGGTGTGAGTCTTGGGTGTGACTCTTTTTCCCTTGACCTCGATCTTGGAGATCGTGACCTTGGCTGTTCTAGCCTTGGTCGGAACATTGGGAGTAAACTCCGAAATTGCAGCGCTTGCTTCGCCCTTCATAAAGAAACGGCAGTAAAAGGACCGAAACCATTTTTGCTGTTAGTTAAGTGTGGGTTTATTGAGTGCCATTATCTTTAAAGTGGCGCCAGTACTTTTCCTTGGGCGCGAGGATACACCCAAGTTAACCCCGTGGTGTGTGTGTGCCTCCGACATGTTCTCCAGCCCCGCCCATTACTAGAAAAGCTTGATCCAGCCAATATCCTATGTTTTCATCGCAATGCGACCTATTAGTGGCTTTAGGTTGATCTTGCGCGCAAGGGGACCTCGTTGAGTCGCATCTCTGAGGCGACGTTGCACGTGACAATGTTGGCACCGGACTCTGAGTCGAGCAGGGGGGTGAAATCGGCTGCCGCGATCTTGCGCGGACAGATGGTCCTCAAACAGCATGAGCGCAAATAACTGATCGGCATACCGAACACACGGCCCAACGTCTCGCGAAATATCGGCAGGGTTCGCCCGCAGCTGAGCCTACTGCTGCGGGTTCTCTAGCGCGCAGCTCACCAAGTTCATAAACACATTGAACTTTTGAGTAAAAAGATCCAGCGAGGCGAGTGCCTTGATGCCGTACTGAAGCGAGCGCTCAGGCTTGTGCGACAAAATCTTTTTGCCCATGTACAGCATACTGCGCTGCCGAGTCTCGTCGCACCCTCGTCGAAAGTATGGTATACAGCATCGCGATGGCTAACTTAGTCCTTGAAATAGCAGTCCAGGTATGTGCCGACGTAGAGTCGGGCACAATTCATCTGAGGTTGCCCCCAGCTGCCTCTTTCCAGAGTTTTTTTTATTTTTCTCGTGGACAGTTGCACTTGGCAGCACCTTCTAGACCTAGTTGCTTCCATAGTTTACGGCCTGGTGTCTCATGCTCTCCACCTCTGTCCGGGGGCATGTTCCAATCGCCTGAGACCACAGTATGATACCAGTCGAGGGACTTGGCCCTGCCTTGTGCCCTTGAGCGTCCTTAGAGGTCAGGCATAAAGTATCTAAATTACAAGTAAGACAACTAGGCCATTGACTGGACAAATCGTGCTTATCGGCGGCACCAAGCAGAGCAAAGTTGCGACTATACGGCCATATAGCGCTGTAACAACAACTTCAAAGCTCAAAAGACACAGTATCAGCGCCAGGATGCAAAATTCATGTTCGGGCATCTGGTGCCCCCGGCGGCCCGTGGGCGACTGGAACCGCGGCTGGTAAGCGTTAAGCTACTTCAACTGTTCAAAATAAATTGTGTAGGTGGTCTCTTTTCACAACGTTTGGTCAAGTACCGCATTTACATCCGAGGGTTGGGTGCTTTCTATGCGTGCGAGTACCTCACGCTCTACCATTAGCTACCCGCCAGTGGGTGCACGGCAGTCTTGTAATATCTAAAGATACCCAGGCAACCAGTAAAAAATTTTAATTAAGCTATGATACAAAAGTGTCTTGCGCGACCAAGCTAATTAGCGAGTGTACCCCATGCAAGATTTAATTAGGCTCCATACCAGATCAATCAAATAAAGTAAACGCATTGGGGCTGGATTTTTTGCAATTGCTTTCCCAGCCAATTGATTTGTACAGCTTGTTCAAGCCGGCGGCAAAATCGTCCAGTGCACACGAGTAGCCAGGTCCGTCTGAGCACCAGCCAATGGGCACTACCGCCTCGTTGAGCACAACCCGCACATAGTCGGCAGTACCGTTGCTAATTTTTTCAAACACAATGTGTGCACCCATAGGAACCACATCGCTGATCTCGATCTGGTTGCCAAATGTGACCTGGTTGGCAACAAAGTTGTTAGTAGAGTTGAGCAGGCCAGCAGCGCCCACCATTTGCGAGATCTGAGTATCATGGACAAACGCCACGGTGAGAGCGCGGTCAGAGTTTTGAAGTACGCCAAGAGTGGCATTGGTGAGTACCGAGCCCGAGGCCATACCTTTGGGAGAGCCATGAGCACGCTTGCAAAATACGCGGTACGAGCGCGTGTATTCCTTGGCGAGCCATTCAGACGAGCTAAACACATCGAGCCAAGGTGAGTCGCCACGAACGTTGATCTCATATAAACCAACCTCCATTAAGTTGGAGATATCGTCGGCGGTCAACGAGATGCCAAGTGCGGCATTGAGACGGTCGGCAGCAGTGGTAAATTCGGGAACAAGCGTGGTGGTATCGTCGCATGTGGTAGAGTCTGCGCCCTTACACGATGGAGTGAGCGAGTTTGCGTCGTCGGTCTCGTCAATCACAGTCAAATTATAATTAGGGTGGAAACCGCGCGCCCACGACATGGCAGTGGCAACAACGCGGCTAGAAGAGGCTGACCACAAGTGGAGAGACCCCCCACCAGCCAGGTGGAGGTAGCGCGACTTGTCTTGGACGCCCAGCTTGTAGGACTGGTCAATGCCGCCATATGGCCCGGTAGTAGTTTCAGCACCGTAGGTATCATTGTTGGCATAGTAGGTCCATGAATCCAAAAACTCAAACTCTTGTGGGGTACTTGTGCGGTTTGAGATTTTGGCCAAAACGGCCTCGTAGTCGGCGCTGTTATCGCTATCGGGGTAGCGCTCACCGTGGCGATGCCACATAACGGCTTGAGTGAGATTGAAGCCAGCAGGCAGCTCATAGTCGACACCATCAGAGCGTCGGGAGGAGTAGGGACCAATGCCTGCAAACAGCTTGAAGGCTGAATAGTTGTCGAGGAATTGGGGCGTGGATGCTACATTAATTGCCTGGGCCGCAGCCAGTAGTGTAACAAATTGAATCATGCCTAAATATTTTAGTTGACGCATGTCTCTTCTTATAGAGAAAAGGACCTGCACGTGTGCTTCACGTGTGCAGCACGTGTAGATCGGTTGCCCAACGCCCTTGCAGCGAGAAATGTAGCGCAGATCCATGCCGGATATGTGGGTAAAGTAGCGTGTGAGACAAGAGAATTACTTGTTTCACCCCCTTGCGTTGAATATATTTTATTAAGTACAGTGTCTTACCGACAGGTATATATATCCAGGGCCCCTCAGCATGGTAAACATGCCCCATCAACAACGGGTTCTAGTGTGGCAAAAGGAGATGGACGAAAAATTTGCCGAGCTTGAAGCTAGGCTGCGCAACCTCCAGTGTTTATACGGCGCACCGGCGATCTGCAACTGCGGGGCATGCGAGAGACCCAGCTCGAGGCGATGATCGCGGCCAGAGCCGCGCGTAAAGTCGCGCTAATTCGAGGAATGCAAGGTGATTCGAGGCAAAAGTACTAGATTATTATTTATTTTTCACACAAGCGAGGATCATCGGCCCTAAACCTGAAATCACACGTGGCCCGCGGTGCAGGTAGGAGTGGCACTAAATGGAATAAATTGGTTAGAACTGTTTTATTTGCCATATATTCCGAGAATCTCACGCTAAAATGAGACAGGCGAGTCTTTATGCAAGCCTCAAGTTTCAAGCCGCATGCACGTGCCTGGGACTTTGCCGCTAAGCTGGGGAGGGCTTAGCTGTGGAGCTGAGCGAGCTGAGCTGAACGTGCTGGCGCTGACCAACAAGACCCTCTCTAAGCCCCTGTGTTCCGGTTCTCTTTAAGTCCCACCAACGTAAACAACGCGTTCCTATTCATGTCCACCAGCAGCTCGGCACAGTACCAAAAGCTGTCGCAGCTGGAGCATGTGATCAAGCGGCCCGACACGTATATTGGGAGCGTCGAGATGGATGAGACCCAGATGTGGGTGTGTGATGCCGAGGGAAAGATGCATTTCAAAAAAGTGTCAATGGTTCCCGGTTTGTACAAGATTTTCGATGAGATTTTGGTGAATGCCGCCGACAACAAGGTGCGCGACCCGAGTATGACCTTCATCAAGGTGACCATTGACCCCGCGGCCAACGAAATCACGGTGCAAAACGATGGTAAAGGGATCCCAATTGAGAAGCACGATACCGAGGATATGTACATTCCCGAGCTGATTTTCGGTAACCTGCTGACCTCTTCCAACTATAATGACGAGGAACAGAAGGTCACTGGTGGCCGCAACGGGTTTGGCGCCAAGCTGTGCAACATTTTTAGCACCAAGTTTGAGGTCAACACTGCCGATCAAACCCAAGAGTATACCCAGGTGTGGACCAACAACATGATGAACAAGCAAGAGCCCAAGATTGTTGCCCGCACAAAGAAGAGTCCCAAGAGCTGGACCAAGATCACGTTTTACCCCGATTTGGAAAAGTTTAGCATGACCACGCTCGACAATGACATTGTGGAGGTTATGCGGCGCCGTGTCTACGATTTGGCGGGTACTTCCACGGGGTTGAAGGTGTACCTCAACGACACGCTCATCACCATCAAGGACTTTAGCGCCTATGTCCAAATGTTTACTTCGGCGCTCGAGCACGAGCAGCAAAAGGTCGTGCACTGCAAGCCCAATGACCGGTGGGAAGTTGCGTTTGGTTTAAGCGACGGTACCTTTAACCAAATGTCGTTTGTCAACTCGATTGCCACCACTTCGGGCGGCACCCACGTCAACTATGTCACGGACCAAATCATCAATTATTTGCTCGAGTTGGTCAACAAAAAGACCGGCAAAAAAGGTGCGAACCTCAAGCGCGCCCAAATCAAGAGCCACATGTTTATTTTCGTCAATTGCAAGATCAACAACCCCAAGTTCACGTCGCAGACCAAGGAGCAAATGACCACCAAAGTGACGCAGTTTGGCTCCAAGTGCGAGCTGCCGCCCAAGTTCCTCAAGGACGTCATGGACAAGACCGGCATTATGGACTCGCTGCTAAGCCTGAGCGAGAAGGCCGCCGACAAGTTGATGGCCAAGCAGGACGGCGGTAAAAAGCGCCGTCTCACGGGTATTGTCAAACTAGACGATGCAAACAAGGCCGGCACCAAGGAGAGCTCCAAGTGTATTTTGGTTCTTACCGAGGGTGACTCTGCAAAGTCGCTTGCCGTTCAAGGCATTGAGGTTGTGGGTCGCGACTACCTTGGCTGTTACCCGCTGCGCGGTAAAATGCTCAACGTGCGCGAGGCTAGCCAAGAGCAAATTCTCAAAAATAAGGAAATCTCAGAGCTCAAAAAGATTATTGGCCTCCAGCACAAGAAGCACTACACCTCGACCGACGGCCTGCGGTACGGGCACATTATGATTATGACCGATCAGGATCACGATGGTTCGCACATCAAGGGCCTGATTATCAACTTTTTGGAGTCGTCGTTTCCTGGTTTGCTCGACATTCCCGGGTTTTTGCTCGAGTTTATCACGCCCATCATCAAGGTCACTGTGCTGCGCAACAAAAAGGCGGTCGAAGTCAAGAACTTCTTCAACACCATCGAGTACGAAACGTGGCGCGACACCGAGGGCAAGCACTGCAAATGGACCCACAAGTATTTCAAGGGTTTGGGTACCTCCTTGAAGTCGGATTTCCGCGAGTATTTCAGCAACCTCGACTTTCACCAAAAGACTTTCCTCAACCTGCAAAGCGGCGACAAGGAGAAAATCGAGTTGGCGTTTGCCAAAAACCGCGCAGACGACCGCAAGCAGTGGCTGCAGGAGTATGTCCCGGGTACGTTCTTGGACCCGCACCTCGAAACTATTCCCATAAAGGAATTTATCGACAAGGAACTGGTGCTCTTCTCGCTGAGTGATTGTGCACGCTCGATCCCCTCGGTCATGGATGGTCTCAAGCCCTCGCAGCGCAAGGTCATGTACGCCTCGTTTTTGCGCCGCCCGTTCAACAAAGAGGTCAAGGTTGCCCAGCTTGGCGCTGACGCCACCTCCAAGGCTGCGTACCACCACGGTGAGGCCAGTATCCAGCAGACTATTATTGGTCTTGCCCAAGACTTTATTGGCTCAAACAACATTTATTGGCTGATGCCCGAGGGTGGTTTCGGGTCGCGCGCCACCGGTGGTAAAGATGCCAGTGCTGCTCGTTATATCCACACGCTGCTCAACCCGTTAACCAAGCTTGCTTTCCACCAAAACGACGAAAAGCTGCTCAACTACTTGCAGGACGACGAGAGCACTATTGAGCCCGAGTACTATGTGCCTGTGCTCCCCACCCTGCTCGTCAACGGTGGTGAAGGTATTGGTACTGGTTGGAGCTCCAATATTCCTTGCTTCAACCCTCTCGACATCACGGCCAACTTGCGCCGCATGATGAACGAGGAGAACCTGGTGGCCATGACCCCGTGGTACCGCGGCTGGACGGGCGTGATTGAAAAAGTGCCCGGCAACGACCAGCAGTTCCGTGTGTGTGGCCGTATCGAGGAGCTTGACGACAATACCCTGGCCATCACCGAGCTGCCCGTGCGCATGTGGACCGAGAACATGAAGGAGTTTTTGCTCAAGAGTATTATCGGTAGCTCTAAGGAGGCCTCGGGCGACAAGACCAGCAAGCCGCTTCCCGAGTTTATTGACGATGTCACCGAGGAGCACGGCAACGGCAATGTGCGGTTTATTGTGCGCCTCAGCGACGAAAACATGGAGGCCGCGCGCCAGACCGGCTTGTACCAAAAGTTCAAGCTTGTGGCGCCCATGAGCACCTCCAACATGGTGGCGTTTGACCCTCAGGGCCGCCTCCGCCGCTATAAGACTGCAGAGGATATCCTCAAGGAATTCTACTATGTACGTCTCGACTACTATCAGCGGCGCAAGGATTTCATGACCGACGAGCTCAAAAACAATCTAGAGCGCCTTAGCTCGCAGGCCCGCTTCATCAAGCTCATCATCGAGAAGGACCTCAACATCAATAACAAGGCCAAGAAATTGCTGGTCAAGGAGCTCGAGAAGCTGCGGTTCCCGCGGTTCGGCACTAATGGCGGCAAGCCTGTGTGGCCTGGCGACGAGAAGACCGCCGAAGCTCTTGAAGTTGACGCCGAGTCGGAAGACGAAGAAGAGACCGGCGCAGCTCTCGAGGAAGATCCCGAGGTGCCCAACGTCACAGCCGATGGCAAGGTGGCCAAACCCGCTAGTGTGAGCTACGACTACCTGCTCAACATGAAGATTAGCTCGCTCACCAAGGAGCAGTACGAGCGCCTACTGCGCAAGCGCGACGATGTTGAGGAAGAACTCAACGAGCTGTTGGGCAAGACCATCAAGTCAATTTGGCTGAACGATCTCGAGACCTTTGAGGAGGGATACCAAAAGTTCCTCGAGAAGGACCAGCACTCGCGCGAGTTTACCCCCGGCAAGAGGAAGCCCAAGCGCAAGGCCAAGGACGACAGCGACGACGAAGACTTTGGAGCGGCCAAGAAGCGCCGCAAGCGTGCTGCTCCCGTCAAGAAGGAGGTTGTGCGCACCGGCACTTACCTCGAGCCGCCCTCGATCGACGAGTACCAAAAGGTCAAGTCAAGGGTCAAGAAGGAGCCGGCGGTGAAGAAGGAGCCCAAGGAGCCCAAGGAGCCCAAGGAGCCCAAGGAGCCCAAAACGGCGGTCAAGAAGGAACCCAAGGAACCGAAGGAGCCTGCTGCTCCCAAGGCAACCAAGGCAGCCGTCAAAAAGGAGCCCAAAGAGCCCGCCAAGCTCAAGCAGTCCAAGCTGAGCTTTTCCAAAAAGGGCGCCGAAAGCGATAGCGAGAGCGAGAGCGACATCGAGGTTTTGCCTCCTCCTGAGCCTCGTGCTCCTCGTGCGCGCCGTGCAGCCACCAAGCAGTCGTATGTGGCACCCGCCGCCGACGACTCGTTGCTTGACGATGAGGAGATGCCCGATGAGGCCACCAGCGACAGCGACGACGGCAAGTTCGAGCTTAGCGATTGACCTCAGCGCTTAAATTAGTTAGTTCTATACCAATTTGCTATTTATTATCTGATGTAGTCCGCAGCGAAACCAAACAGCTACAGAAAAACTCTTCGGGGATTAAGATTGGACATTGATGAATTTAAACACGGCAGTGCCACCAAAAGTGGGCTAGGCCCGACACAGCCGCTCGTTGTAGACCCGGGACTGCAAAACGCAGCCCAAATTTACGCGGAAAAGTTGAAGAGGAGAGGTGAAAAGTGGGTGCTTTATAAACGGGCGTCTCCCACCAAGTTGGGCGACCACCCAGCTCGCTCAGCGCTCCCACCGGCCACCCTCGCTCAGTGGCTGTGTGGCAAACCACGTGACCTTCATTAGATGGGAGTCTGCTCCCAAATAGCCCTTCAGTCATTGGCCATGCTCGCTCGTCAGTTTGCCCGCCCCGCTGTCCGCGCGTCCCAGCTCGTTTTCGGCCGTCAGGCTACCCGCGCCCTTGGTACCCAGCCCAAGTTCGTTAGCGCAGACGAGGGCTACGATATCCTCGTTGCTCAGCGCCGTAACCGCCCCCTCAGCCCTGACCTCCAAATCTACCGCCCCCAGATCACCATGGTCATGTCTGGTCTCCACCGTATTACTGGTGTTGCTCTCGGTGGCGCTTTCTACGCCTACGCCATTGGCTACGCTTTCCTGCCTATGGTCAGCGTGACCGCTTTGGCCCCGGCCACCGTCGCTGCTGCGTTCGGTGCTCTGCCCCTCGTGGCCAAAATTGCCATCAAGGCTGTGGCTGCCCTTCCGTTCACCTTCCACTCGTTCAACGGTATCCGTCACCTTGTTTGGGACACCACAAAGGGCCTCACTATTCCCCAGCTTTACCGCTCGGGCTACCTCGTGACCGGCCTCTCAGTGATCACTGCCCTCATCCTTGCGGTTATTTAATTATTTAGCATCTAGTTATGTGAAACGGTCCTAATACAGCCTCCGTGAGGACCCATTTCCAAAAGGCTCGCCGAGTTTTCCCGACGGCCTGCTGACCCCCGCCGGCGCTAAATTTGGCTTCCCCAGGTTTCCAGAGGGTGGCAACGAGCGAGTGAATTTTGCACATTTTTGAGCCAATTGGAGCTCAAGAGGTACATAAATTGAATATTGAGCGAAATTATCGCGTCTAGGTCTGGGCCGGCTTGGCTTGCCTCAAGGGCCACTACAGAGCTCAATAAATTTAGACACAGCCCGGGAGCTTTATTACATGCACAAGTGCTTGTTTTACCCCATTTCCGGTCATCTTTTCCTACTCCTAATGCTCCTCTGGCCTCTTAACACCAAGCGACATCGCTCTGAGACACAATGCCGCTTCCTGCCAGATTCAGATACAAAAAAACATCACATTGCCCCATGCGTTTCACAATCGAAAAGAAAACGCGTAAGGTGACGGTCCTAATGCATAGTTGCGCCCACGCACATGTTGTGCCTGGGGTTCGTGGGCAAAACAAATTTTCTTTGAGCAATTAGAGGACAGCGAAGGTCGTGTACC
Organism: Wickerhamiella azyma; assembly: GCA_022577855.1. Lineage (NCBI taxonomy): Eukaryota > Fungi > Ascomycota > Dipodascomycetes > Dipodascales > Trichomonascaceae > Wickerhamiella > Wickerhamiella azyma. The sequence continues at coordinate 55,566 of JAKISA010000020.1, forward strand.
ACTTTAATTAAGTGTCCTGAGGCTTTACAAATCCAATCAATTAAACTAATGTCGAAACTACTGGTAGGTGCATGCTGGCCGATCACCGCATGGAGAAGTCAACCTGAGACAAGTGGCGGCGTGGCGCATGCATGAGTAACTCGAGTAACCTGCATCAAGTCATCCCCCGTCTATATTTATACCCAAAACAAACAAGAGAGGTTCTGAAGGAATTTCAAGAGTCTACATAGCTAGACAATGCGGTTAATGGGGCAATCTTGTAGCGGAAAAAGGCTGCAGTGCCAAGAAAATACACCTTGTGGGACAGACTAGGGTCCGGTAGGGGCCAACTTGAACCTGTTTGGCTCAAATTTATGATATAGACAATAATTCAGACAAAACACAAGCACAGAACACACTTAAGAGGGATTTACGAAAGTTGCATATAATGGGGAGAACAAGGTTGTTGTGCATCATGCACAAAGGTACACAGGGGGCCACCCCTAGCGCTCTAGTCTAGTGTCTTGAACCCAACCAAAAACAAACCTCGTACTGCCAAATTCGGCAACCACTCGCTTGCGGCAAAGCACTAACCCATTTCGGAAGCTGCAATGCCCCAAAGTGTCTGCGCAACCCATGCTGTTTCAAATCGAGAGTTTTACCGACATGTTACATACAAGGCAAACCCGATGCACAAATTGAAATACCCGGGCTTTTTTCTTGTGTTGCTTGTTCTCCTTTCATTGACTCGTTGTCTAGCCAAGCTACCTAATCTCGCTTAATTAGTAGTCGGCATTTGCAACGCCCGCATACATACACAGGAACAAGGGTCGAGTGCACTCGCAGGAAGAAAATGGTTCCGGCACAATTGAAAAGCTTTTGATTAAATAATTTGGATGGTATTGCTAGTTTTGCTCCGAAAATTTCCGCACCAAGGACAAGACTACCTTGCATATATGCCGATCGATGCATGCAAGGTGCTTGTTCGACAGGCCAAGTTTAGTCCGGCTATTATCGAGCTTGGGTTGCTTCAAGGAGCTAATCAACGACTAGTTACACGCGACAATCGTTTCTGTCCGGACAAGAGCGGAAAAGATGGGTCAAATTTACCCGAAAATGTAACTTGCAATGCACTCGTGGTTACACTCGTGAACAATGAACAATTGGAGCTTGGCCAAGGTGAAGGGAAATGGCTAAAAAATCATGAAATTGAAAAAATACAGTGCGTTTGGATACTGAAAATATATTTATGGCTACCTGAGATGTGAAACTGCTTTGCAATACGGCAATGTTATATCGGGGTCTTGTTACACGCTATGCATGCATCATGCAGGATTTAGGTCAATGTGCATATGCATGGCATCTGCCTATATAAACAGCGCAGCGTCCAGGGTGGAAGCCTCCAAGCAAAACATCTAATGCAATCCGCTCTTCAGATCGCCGCTGCCCTCCTGCTTGCTGGTCAAGCCCAGGCTACCTTTGACTACGCTGGTTGCCAGCGTACCGCTGCCAACCACGCCGGTGACCTTGCCAACGCCCTTGGCTTCAGTATTGACGTCAACCTCGGCTACACCATTGGTTTCGCCCAGCCCCACTACACCTCGCTCAGCAGCGCCTGCAACAGCTTCATCGACCACTTTGACAATGCTCCCTCTGACTGCTTGAGTGATGACTTTGCCAACGTCTTCAACAACTTTGACGACAACCTGTCCAACGTCCTGCAGAACTTCTGCGACAACGCCGATGCTATTGGTGGTAACGACTACGCTCGCCAGTGCGGTGACGACCTTTGGGGCTGGTACGGTACTATCGCCACCAAGTGGGGCTCGATCGCTGACTGCGACTACGTCGACTCTATTTGGGACAAGCACTGCTCCGTCACTGATGCCTTCAGCTACTTCTTTGACTTCTTTGACTGCGACGACTTTGGCTTCAACTGGGGTGACTGCAACCCCTTCCACACCCACACCTCGTCGTGCAAGCTCACTGCAACCAGCTTCACCTCGACTCCCACCACCCACGCCTCGTCCACTGGTCCTGGCAGCTCTAAGGCCTCTGCCTCGTCTAGCTCGAAGTCTGCCGCAGCCAGCTCTTCGTCCAAGACCACCACTGGCCCCGCCTCCTCGTCCAGCAGCGTCGTTGTTTCCACCTACACCGACTCGACCACCTCTTACCGCTGCCGCGTTGTTGGCAGTGCTGCTGGCGGCCTCGGCTACTAAATACCCCCCAAAACTAATTTAATGCTTTATTAACTATTTCTTTGTGATAATTGTCATGCCCTAGGCCGTGTGATACCTCTGCCTTGGCTATGCCTTGCCCATGGCCTTGCCTTGTCCTGGCTGGGCTGTGCCCCCCTGGGCTGCCTTGTTTGGAATGTGCTGCAGCACATTTTTATTTTTAGCAAGAGGTGGGTGGGCACGGCTTTTGAGGGATTGGCCAGTTTCTAAATAGTTTAAATAATGACATAGGCTGGCTGCGCTGTCCTTGAGATTGTGTTTTTGGTTGAGATGGCGGGTCGAGCCAGGTGACGGCAGAGCGTCGCAGCGCGCGGCATTGCGTGCTCATTTGTAGATATTTGGACTGCTGGAGTACTCTAGGCAAGAATTCATTTTTTCTTGGCGTTTTCGGAATATTCGACCCTAGGGCATGCGCCCTGCGCGGCTGCCTGCACCGACCCCTGGCCAGCTACAGGGAGCTCCCTCGCACTCGAAGAAGGTCACCCCCAGTGCTCACCCGAAGCACCCCTTTACACTCCATAGATTAACAGTAAATAACTACACTTAGTTCCCACCATTGACCGCCAGCTGCTGCAGGTGGGTCATAAACGTCTGCAGACTGACATCGTCGGTCAAGACGACGGTGGCGTCGCCGCCAAACCCGGCCGCCGGCGCGCTCGGGTTGAGCTTGGACAGCAGGAAGCGGGCCTGCGACTTGCCGGCGTCTGTGTCAATGAAACGCGGCAGCGGGAACCGGTCAGCCAGCAGCTGGGCAGCCTCGCTAAGGGGAGCACTCAACAACTCGCGGAAGTTTTCGTATTCCTCCTGGTCCTGGTAACCAGCGTCGCGCCATTGTGCCACTGTTTCGCCGTGGTAGATGAGGATGTGGAAGAATGTGTCGAGAAGCAAGATTGTATCCTTTTTGATCGAGACGCTGTCGAGCAGCACCGGCTCGGGCTCCTTGTCGAGCTCAAACGACATGAGCGTGGGCTGGATCATGATCAGCGAGTTGGTCAGGTCCTCGCGGTTGAGGGTATGCCTAAAGAACGCGGTCTCATCGGGCGAGTTGTTGAACGCCTGAATGAATTGTGAGCGGCGCAAGTGGAACATAAACTGCGGGTACAGCGAAAAGTTTTGGGCCAAGCGGAAACTATCCTTGTCCTCCTTGCGGTAATCGGCGAATTTTTGGCAAAGGCGAATCAACATGCGATCAATCCAGCGCAGAATGTCGGGGCCATCGTCGCTCTGGGCCTTGAACACAGCAATGCGCGACATGAGCACTGCGGCCGCTTCTTGGTCAAACGAGGCCGCGAGGCTGGCATCGCCGGCACTCACGAGCTGGCGGCACACAGTGGTAACGCGCAAGCGGTAGGTACCGCTCGGGTGCTGGTAGTGTGTGAGGAACTGGATGAGGCCGCTCTGGGGCTGGTTCAGGGCAGTTGCCGCAGGGGTCTGCTGCTGGGCAATCTCGAAAAAGTACGCATAGGTCGAGGCGGGCGTAATAGAGTTTGCGCGCCACGAGTTGGTGAACCCAATGCCAATCTCGGTGTCGGCCACATTGGGCGCCTTCTTTTGGTTGTTGGAGATGCAGTGGCCAATGCACCCGCTAATCTTGAGCTCCTTGCTGGTAATCACATCAGTAGTGGCGTTGAATCCCATCAACAAGTTGCCCTGGTCGTCCTTGTTGAAGATGCGCTGGAAGCTGTGCTTGAAGATGGAGGTGGTAAACGAGTCAGTCAACACAATGACACCACCAGTCGAGTTGGCCAGCGGCTGCATCTCGCTGAGACCGACCTGGTCGTAGGCACCGGCCATGATATCGATTGCGTGGCCATTGGTAGCCGCACGCTTGGCCAGCGCCTCGTAAAACTTGACCGCCTTGGAGTAATGCTTGGCAGTCTCACGGTCAATATCGTGGTGAGACCGGATCGCCTCGCGCAGCTCGGTACCAACCACGAGGCCGGGGCCCTCGGTGGGGGGACCAGCAGTGAAAAGCATAGTACGGGCGCCCGAGTTAGGCACCAAATTCTCCAGCAACGAAGTGGCAATGCTCAGGGCAACGCCAGTGCAGCGCGACGGGCGCTTACCGGCTCCAGTAGGCCAGGGGTCCACCTTGAGCCCCTCAATAATCTGGGTGAGCTGGTACTCGCAATCACCCACCGGCAGCAAGAATCTGCTGAGGGAAGCGTGGAATCCGCTGCGGCCGGTGCGGGGCTGGCTGCCAAGGGCCAACATTTCTTGGACCTGGACGGGGGTGTAGTCACGGTTGCCCCTAAACACATAGGACTTGGAGCAATCCTGAAACCCGAGCTGGTACACCTGGGTCATGGCACCAAAGGTAACAAGGCCAACGAGCGCGTTGGGAGGCAGCCACGAGTTGATGGCGAGGCACAGCTGGTTCTTGAGGTCCTCAAGGGCATCCTGGTCCTGGCACAAATCAACAACAAACAAAAAGGTCGGGGGCAGCTGGACCTGGCGCGAAAGCACGTACTCAATGGTCGAGTTGGGGGTCTGCATCTCGTGGGGCAAACTCTGGGCCGAAACGTCACGGTACCACTGGGGCAGCGGGTTGCGGTTGAAGCAAAAGGGGCACACCCAGTGGAACGAGCGCATATCGAGCTGGCAGTACGGATTGATCACTGCGCGGCACGGGTCGCGGCAGGTGAGCGGCTCGTACTGGAGAACCACGAGGTCGCCGGCCTCCCTGATGCGCAAGGGCGTGTACAAGGCGCTCACGGGCACGATTGTACGCGTAGCCTCGAGGCGCGTCGAGGGAAAGCAGTTCCAAGCAAGACGAACGCCGTCTTTCTCCTCGTACTCTTCAAAATGCATACGTGGTGGTGGTGGGATGACAAAGCGCGAGACACAATATATCACTATGGCTTTAGTGGAGGTGTGGAGCCTTGGGAGGGATCTGTCAGGGGGGTCTTGTGGGGGCCTTGGCTCGGAGATTTGTGAGGGTTGGGAACCCGATTAGGAACCCGGTGGGGAACAAGCCGACTGTCACGGGATGCGCGGTGCAGGTACGGGCCTCAGCTTGCATGCAGCTATTTTCAACCAAGCTGCAATTCCTTTCAAGGTATAGCCCTCGTAGGTATAGACTTATGTGGTGCCGGCAACAGCGTGCACATCGAATCGGGCCCACAGCGCGACGCTGAGAAAAGCGTGGCGAAATTCACGATTAACTTGAGCTAAATTTATAAACAACCCCATCTACCAATTGTCCATATTCTCTGCAATGCATATTAAAGCTGGGTAGGGAAGCGTGCGGTCAAACTCTGGGCTCTGGGGGCAGCATTTTAAAAGTTAATTTAGAGTTTCCGCCTAGGCATGTGGTCGCAGCACTGCCCTGTTTTCACAAAACATGCTATAAAACTATCAAACTGCAAGGATCACCGCCATTTATTCCGCCCACCACGAGGGCTCTCGTCAAGGTCCATGTACTGATCTGCATAGGCCGTAGGAACGCCTAGACGCGGAGCGTGGGCCTGAGGCCGTTTGTTTTGGATCAGGTGAGGCCGCTCTGAGGGTTGTCTTGCCGCGGGTCTTCACTGAGGACAGGGTCTAGGCCCTGCTCTGGGGTCACGGGACGTGCGGCGAGCAGGTACGTGCATGCGGCTATTTTGAACAAAAGGCCCGTGGGTGCTTGGGCCGTTTCATATCTAATCTACATCTTGACGCCAAGCCCGATCGAAAAGCTTGGCTGCGGGGGCCCGCATCCTCATCCGCATCGACGGCCCCAGCCCCAGAGTATGAAGTGGCCCCTCGTTTCCATGTATGCGTTATCAGCACGCGCCTAACCCTAACGGGTTTGCATCTCGTAGCCATCAAGTAAAAGACGCGTCTTTATCTATTTCTGGTAGTTTTGAATATTCAGCTGCAAGTCTCCCAATATTGACAATATGCAGCTTTGAAACAATAGCACGCCTGCAGGACCGCTAGGTCTTGCTCAATCATGACCTAGATCCAAAAATAGTCGTTAGTATAAATCCGCGTACTGAATTGCCTGGGCGCCCCAAAAATCGCCCAGGCTGAGCCCGGGCTCATAAATCTTGGCGACGCGCGCTCTGCACGATTGCCAGGGGCTGCTGACTACATGCTTAGAAAGTGGCGCGCGCTCGCGCGCACTGAAATGCGAAATTAGTCAAGAGTCCCTTTCTTCGTGTTTAACCCATTGCAAAATGTGGGTTTGTGCGGCAGCGATTGCATTGCTAGGCGTGGTAAACGCCCAAGACTACTCTAATGTCGGCAAATACAATACGATTGGCTGCTACTCGTCTATCCCCAGCTCCTTTTCGCTGGTAAATACCTCTGCTTCAAACGCCATTCTTGAGTGCTACGGGACTTGCACCGATGCCGGATACACGGTGATGGCGCTACAAGATGAATACTGTTATTGTGGCAACGAGCTGCCGGCCGGTTCGGCAGACGGCACATGCAATACCCCTTGCCCGAGTTACGATTCAGAGATCTGTGGCGGGTCGAGCGCGTACAATGTCTATGATGAAAAGGGCGCAACTGTGAGTACTGCCTCAAGCAACAGCGCGTCGAGCTCTGCCAGTAGCTCGAGTTCGAGTTCGTCCAGCACAAGCTCCTCGAGTTCCGCGAGCTCTTCAAGCACATCCTCAAGCTCCAGTACCAGTACAAGCGAGTCGAGCTCGAGTTCTGCGACTAGCTCGTCAAGTTCCAGCTCCTCGTCGAGTTCAAGTTCGAGCACGAGCGCGTCAGTCTCCACGGCAACCGTCACACAATCCGCGTCAAGCTCTGCCAGCAGCAGCAGCAGCGATGCGGCGAGCGCCACAGGCTCGAGCGCCACCTCGAGCTCTAGTGCCAGCGCCAGTGCCAGCTCGACAGCCACATCAAAGAAGAACGGGATAGGCAGCGGTGCCATTGCCGGGATTGTTGTTGGCGTTGTTGCCGGCGTTGCGGCAATAGCGCTGCTGCTATTCTTCTTGTGGCGACGGCGCAACCGCGACGAGTTTTACTCGCCAAACTCGTCTCCTCACAAGTTTGAAACATCCTTCAACTCGGGCTACAACCAGGACTACCCGAGCCTTGTAGACCAGCGGCTAAACCCGGAGCTCCTGAACCACCGCATCTCCATTGCATCTCTAGCCGACGCACGCGACTACTCACGGCAGATTCTCAAGGTCGCAAACCCTGATGAAAAGGAATGACTCTAATTGTACATTTGTATTTAAGTTTTGGCTATTTATAACGCGCGCCTGTGGGCAGCCCGAGAGGGCTATGGGCTGGCCTCGAGTTTGAGCTGGTACCCTGGCCTCTTGAGGCTCCGCAGTGCAACCTGGATGTCGGTATTAATGTCGGCAATCAGGGCCTCGACCCCGTCATAATCTTGTTCGGGGCGGATAAAGCCCATAACCGCAACTCTAATGTGCGCACCGTAAAAGTTGTGCTTGAATTTGTGGCAAATGTGCACCTCGGCACTCTTTTTCGTATTGTTGTAAAACGGGTTCCATCCAATAGACATGACCATGGGCAGCTGCTCGAGCTCGGCCGGCTCGAGTTTGGAGCCATAATTGAAATCGACTTTGCGGCTAGCTTCCTCTTCCTTGGAGTTTCCCGCTGGCTCGCTGGCCTTGGCTTGGCCCTTGCTGAGCAAGGCCCAGCCATAGTACACGCCGGTCTCGAGCTGGCTGAGGAGCTCGGGGTCAATGTTTGCGGTTGGGATTCCCAGCTCGCTTGAACCGCGGCCAAACCCTGCGGAAATGAGGCTCCCAACTACAATGGGGTAGGGTGCAGTGGGGGTGTCTGGGCCCACAATCTCAGGGCGTGTCATCAGGGAGGAGTGAGCTGGGCGAGCTGGGTGATTGCTGAATTAACATAAACTACCTAGTTATGCGTGGTATGCCAGATTATTGCTAGTGTTGGAGGTACCGTTTGAGGTGCCCAGGCTCTCCTCCTTGTCGAGGGGATCCTCATGGAACACATTCTCCTCGGCGTATTGGAGCAGGGCACCCTTCTTTGTGCCGTGGGCGGGGGCCAAGTCAAACGCCAAAATGAGGGAATAAAATGGGTAAATGAATGAAACAGCCCACTCAAACCCAGAGGACAGGTTGCGATGGTGCTTGGACGCGCCTGCAAATGCAATGGCGCACACGAGCTCAATCACAAACCAGATAATCTTGAGCCACGTGCTAATCTTAAGGCTGATGTACTCGCTGTTGCGGCGGTCGAGGCACCAGTATTCGGCCACGGCAAACACAGTGCTGATGCCCACAAACACAATAAAGATGACCAGCATCGAGTAGTGGACGCCATCATAGTGCACGCAGTCAAAGATGGACACAAACAAAATACCCAGCTCGCCAATAATCGCGCACGCAATGGCAAACCCGGCAAACACTTTTTCGCGCCTGCGGTGGTTGGGCAGCAAACGACCGGCGTGCCGCAAATAACGCTCAGAGGCCAGCGACAACACAAAGAAAACACCTTGGACGGCCGCACAGGCAATAAATATAGGCTTGCCGTAGCTTGTGGCCGCAATATACGAGATGTATGGGAACCACTGGTCGGCGTCCATCCATGGGTAGTGAGGCTCGCCCTTGTGGACCCAGAGCACGAGCATGGCAATAAGCATACCCCACCATGTTAACCCTCCAATAATCGGGAGCCACCAATATGAAAAAACTTTGAGCATGTGCTGTTTGGGAGCCTGTTGGGAGCAACCACTCCAAGTTAAATATATGTCATGCAGGGGCCTGCGACATGCATGCACTGCGTCCGCCGGCCGCTGCCAAATTCGATGTTGTTTTAAGGGGTGTTGATAGTCTGTATTGGGCTAGGTAGAACTGGAGAAAGATGTCAAAATTTGCGGCATGCATGCTGCGGGTGGAGCCGCAAGCAAGCCCATTTGAGTGATTTTTTCACAAGCAACTCCGTGATTTCGGATTAATTTAGAGTAGTTCTTGACCCTTAGTATCCCAAGGCTTAGCGGCTTAGCTCGCACAGCCCCCTGAGCCTCGTAGCGAAGGCTGGCTGACTGCCCCCGTTTGGGACTAGTCAGTAGTCGCACGGCGGGGCTTGTCAGGGGGTTTGAGGTGCGACATGAGATTATTGCGCGATTGCGCAGATGTGGGATTTCCGAGGTTGTTTATTTAGAGGGTTCAAACTTTTCGGCTGCCACGGAAACGGATAAACCGGGCGGCCGTTACCCGCATAAGGGCACATGGGGCATAGCATGGCATGGCGCGCGCGCGCGCATGCAGGTAGCGCGCTGCAGTTGGGCGCATATAACATGCGTGTTTCTGCGCAAACAGCGCCCGCTACCCCCCACTGACTTGTACATTCCGCGATCGAGGTCATCACCTCAAGGGGCTGCATGCACCCCAGATCACAGGGCAGGGGGAGCCCAGCCAACGGCTGGACCCTCAGCTGGATCAACCCACCGCTTCTAGATCTAATATATACACTACTTTTCCACATGGCTGATGAGCTCGTCTAGTTTGGCGATATCTATATCCCGCGAGGTGTAGGCCTCGCTCGACGAGTTGTTGATTTCGATGGATTGTTTGACCTGGTAGCCGACCTGGGCCTCAGTTGCCTCAAAGGACAAGACGTGGCCACTAATTTTGTGGTCGTCACTGAGAAAGTGAAAGTGAAACCCGGGCACCGAGATCCGTCCAAATAGCTCTGGGGTCCAAAACCCAATCAATTGGCCGTCAATTGCGCGATGTGTATCCACTTGCTGGGCAGCTGCCACATCCTTGATTGTGCGAGTGGGCGATTCAGACCGTTGCGGGCGGCGAATCACCATCTTGTCAAAACGGCTTTTGATATTGACCGCTACAAAGATATTTTTGATTGCGAGCTGCTGTGCTAGACGCTCTTCAGCATTTTCATTGCTGAGATTTATGGCATTGAACGACTTTTCCGCCTCGAACTCGGTAACTTGTAGAAAGGGTACATGGCTGTCGGTTAGCTGGTGCAGGGCTTCACCTGCGGTTGCCTCCCAAAATTGGCCGTTGGAGACCGTGAGCTCGCCGTTGAGGAGAGAGGAGCACCCTAGGCCAAACAGAGTGGGGCTATGGGCGTCTCTGAGTGCGAAATCGGCAGCAGAGTGGCCTGCCATCAAGGCGCCAATGGTTGAGTATTGGGTGATTTTGCTCATACTTTGGAAGTTTGGCCTGCCATTGATATAGTTTTACTGACTAAGACTGCGTGCGCAATCGATAGGCTGGTCCTCCGTTGGCCCAAGGTCAGTCATTGGACCTCAGCCCTTGGCACTGCACACATCTAATATTAATATAATACACTAAATCTTCTCGCTAAACATCCCGTGCTTGGGCTTTTCATTAGTAGAGTCAAAGCCCTCAAAGTTCTTGTCCTGGGCCTCGGACGATTGCTTGGCAATGGCCGCGGCCTTGGCCTCGAGCTCAGCTTCCTCCTCGGCGCTGGGCTGCCCGAGCGGCTCAGCAACCTTCTCGGTAACCTCAGACGGCTCGTGGGCAATGGCGACCTTGGCGGCCTGCTCGGCGGCCTCGTCATAGCCTTGCTTCTTCTCGCCAACGGCGGCAGCCTTCTCGGCAACCTCGTCGTACTCTTGCTTCTTCTCACCAGCAGCAGCGGCGGCCTCAGCAACCTCGTCGTACTCTTGCCTCTTCTCGCCAAGAGCAGCCGCCTCCTCAGCAGCAGTGTCGTACTCTTGAAGTTGCTCGCCGGCAACAGCAGCCTCGGCAGCAACCGACTCGGGAACGCCCTTTGCCTCTTCGTCCTTGGTGGTCACGGCTTTAGTGGCAGGTTCCTTGGTGGTGATAGCCTTGGTCTCGGTCTCGGCCAGCTTGGGAGTCTCCGAGGTGCCAGTGGCGCCAGCAGCACTGGCAGGGCCGGCATCAGCGACGGGCGCGTCCTTGGGCTCAAGAGTAGGTAGAGTAGTAGTAGAAGCGCTGGGAGCGTCCACAGTAGTCTTGGGAATGGAGTTCGAAGCAGCCTTCTCCTCGGCCTGAGGAACAGTGTCGACAGCATGCAACGAGGCGCCAGTGGCAGCGGGCTCGCCACCCTCAGAAACAATGGCAGGCACCTTGGAATACGAGCTGGCAGCAGCAGGCGCGTGCTTGGCGGTATCCTTGGCGCTAGAGCCGGCAGCAGCGGCGGCGCCAGTGGCACCAAGAGCGGCACCACCAACAGCACCAACGGCAGCAGAAGCACCGGCCTTGGCCTCCTTCTCCTGCTCAGCCTTCTCAGCGGCAGCCTTGGCCTCCTTCTCCTCTTCGGCCTTGGCAGCAGCCTTCTCCTCCTCCTCGGCACGAATGCCGGCGGCGCGCTCCTCGGCCTGCTTGAGCTCCTGCTCGGCGACCTTTTGAGCTTCCTCGGCCTTGCGCTTCTCCTCAGCCTCGCGCTGCTCTTCCTCGGCAGCCTTGGCAGCAGTCACGGCCTCGCCGGCAGCAGCAATGCGCTCGTCATTCTCCTTGCGCTCGGCCTTGGCCAACCGGTGCTGCTCGCGCAGATCGTTGATCTCGCCATCCAGCTTCTTCTTCTTGAGCGCGGCGAACTCGGCCTCGGCCTCGGCCTTCTCGAGGGGAGTAAGAGTGGTCGACTCGAGGCGGGCCTGGAGCACGGCTTCTTGGCGAGCATCGGCCTCCTTTTCGGCCGCACGCTCGGCGTTCTTCTTGGTAGTGGACTCGCGGCTGCGCAGCTCGGCCTCAACCGCAACAAGCGACTTGTGCTCCTTATCGAGCGCAGCGACCTTCTTCTCGGCAATCTCACGGTCCTTGATCGCGAGCTCGTGAGCCTGCTCGGCAGCAGTGCGCTCGCTCTTGAGCTGCTTGACCTGGACCTTGAGGTCCGCGAGCTCGGCGCTCGGCACAAACTCGGGCGTCTTCTCGGTAACCTTGACCTTGGACTCGTCAAACTCAGAGTAGGTGGGGCTGGCAACAGGCTCAAGGGCGCTGGAGGAGGTGTCGACCTTGGACAGCTCAGCGCCGGCCACGGCCTCGGGGTCGACGGGCAGAGCAGACGAGATCGGCTCGACCTTGGCCTCGGCAGCAGCCTCGACCTCAGCGGCAGGCTCAGTGGCAGGCTCACCACCGTGCACAAGCGGCTCGCCAATGGCAGTCTCGCGAGTGGTCTCAAGAGGAACCTCGTCAAGAGGCTCAGCAGCGCCCTCGGCCACAGCCTCCTCGGCCTCGGGAGCCTCAACAACAACAGGCTTCTTCTCCTTGACCTTCTTGGGCCACAGCTTATCCTCGCTCGACTTGATGCGCGACTGGGTAACCTCGAGCGCGTGCTGGCGCTTCTTCTTCTCAATGTTGAGCTCGTGCTGCTTGCGGCCGGCCTCGACGGCGCGCGCGCGCGCAGCCACCTTCCACTCCTCGACCTCGGCCTCGTGCTTGGTAGTTTCTTCGCCCCGGAGGCCGTGGTACTTCTCCTTGAGCGCGCGGTGCTTGGCGATGGCCGCATCCTTGGCCTTCTCAGTCTCGACGATATGGGCCTTGGCGGCCTCGAGCTCGCCCTCGGCGCTCTTGAGCTGGCCACGCGAAATGTCCGCCTTGGCCTTGGCGCCCTCACTGGTGGCAATAGCCTTCTTGTCGCTGGGGAGACCGGTCTTGATCTCCTTGAGGGCAAGCTCGGCCTCGGCGGCCTTCTGGGTCAGGTAGGCGATATTCTTCTCCTCCTTTTGCTGGCGCTTGAGCACGACTTGCTTCTCCTTCTCGGCCTGCTTGAGCGCATCCGATTCGGCCTTGGCCTTGGCAGACTCTTCGCGCGACTTGGCCTTGGCCTCGGCCTTCTCCTTGGCAGCCTGCTCCTTGGCCGCGCGGGCTTTGGACTTGGCCTCGTCCTTGGCCTCGATGGCGGCCTGCTTCTCTTCGGCGGCAATGCGGTCGGCCTCTTGGCGGTCGCTCACGAGCTTTTGAATCGTCTCAAGATCAGGCTCCACAAGGCGGCGAGCAATCGACATAATCTCGTCATCGTTCATGTAAAGACCACCTCCCAAGTTGCGCTTACCGGCAGTAATCGAGGTGCGCGCAGCGCTGGCGCTCGAGGCAATCTCATAGGCCTTTTGGCGAGCCTCGTGGGTGCCGTAGATGGACTTGTCGGCGTTGGATTTCTCGACCTCGGCAAGGCGCTCCTTGACGCGCTGCTCAGCAAGCTGGTAAACACCAACCGCGTTCTTGATATCGTACTGGCGCTGGGCATCCGACTCGGGGCTGGCACGGTGGGTTACAATGTCCACCTGGGCAAGGCGGGCCTTGGCGCGCTCCTGAGCAGCACCCTGCAACTTGGAGAGGTCAACCTTCGAGATGTCGACACTGCTGAGGGAGTCAATGGAGCCGCGGCGGTCGCTCCACTCGTAACCATGGCCAAGGTACTTGCGGGCGTAATCCTCGCCGCTGGTAGCAATAACCTTGGTGGCAGCAGCCGAAGCAGCAGCGCTGTTGCGAACAGGGGGCTGCGCAGCAGGAACGGCCGGCGCCCCGTACAGCGACTTGGAGGCGGCAGCGCTCGACAGCGAGTTGCTGCGCTCGCTGGTAAGTGACAGGCGAGGATTCGAGTTAGCAAGAATTGAAGCGCGCGCGGCATCGCTGCTCTTTTGTGGCCTGGGGATGGCCGCAACAGGCTCCTTCTTTGTCGCGAGGCGTGCTACATTAGTGGCGGTTTGTGCGTCGCGGGGGATACCCAGACTCGGGGCACTGGGCAAATCCGTACGGGGATCTTTGAGTTTGCGATAATACGCTGCAATAGCATCGCTAGACATGTCCACTTTGCCAGAGGACGACATAGCAACTATTAGGGATGATGAGGTGAGCGCCTATCGGTTGTGTATGTATGGCGTCTCACGTGATCTGCACCAGCCACCAGATTAAACCTTGGCCCCGCCTCTAAATTATAGGTTAGGCCACCCTAAATGCAGTTTTGCCCCTGAATCTAGGGTATCTCCTCGGTGTTCTGGGGCGTTGGGTTCCCTCAGCCTGCTTAAACGTCGAGTCTAACCTAACTACCTAGTCTTTACCCTGCTGCGCGCCGACGTCATCACTGCATAAGCTTTTCATCCATGCATCGAGTTCTGCACCGTCAACATCCCCGCGTCCGCGTGTCCAACGATCAATTTCATTACCGCCATGAAACGCAATCAGAGTGGGGATGCTACCAACGGCGTATCTCTGGCCCAGGTGCGCGACCCCAGGCTCGTCCAGCTCGACGTCCACGCACCTTAATTTGTACTTTTTTGATAGTTCCTTTACCTGCTCACTCACGCTCTTGCTTTGCTGATCAGTTAAAATGCAGAAATTGGCAACAAGGGTGCCACCCATGATCAAAAGTGGCTCAAACTCGGCCTCGCTGCGCACACTAACATAAACACGCGAGTATCCAAGAGACCTAACAGACATTGCCATCGCTCCTGCGGCGGTACCCGCTGCCAAAGCCCATGTACGTGGGGTCATTTTCAAATGTAAACTAGGCTAGTTTGTATTACCTAACAATCGCAAGCTGCGCTGCCTGCAGATACTGCACCTCCCTGCAGGCCACCCGACTTTTCGCTGTGGCCAAGGTTCTTCGCCGGGTTAATTACGTCCCGCACCAATTGCTTGAGTTCCTTGCTATCTGGAAACCCGTTCTTTTCCTTACGGTCCCAGACCACGTGCGCGGCCGGTGTTTCCACTGTGACCCTGAATACGCCTGCATCTCCAGGAACCAGGGCTACTTCACCCAGTTCAGTGCCAAAAGTGCTGAGAAGTTCCTGAAGGTACCAAGCGGCCCTCAAATTCCATTTGCACCGCGTGCAAAACTCGATTGCAACTCGCGGCAATTTTGTCATCTGTGGTTGTGTGCACGAGATTGCCGCCATAAATTGTAGATTGGGAGGAATCAACTTTTTTCGAGTAATGATATGCTGGCTGGTTAGAGCCGAGCATTCGCGAGAACAAACGCCCTAACCCTTATGCACCCATCCCCGTGGGGCCGTCCAATTTGTTCCGGCCTTGTTTGTAGATCCTAGTTGTCGTGAATAGATCAACTTGACGATGCTCGAGCCATTCACCCTGTATTCAGCTCTTTGGCCTCATACAATTTTTGCTGCTACAGGGCTACAGCACTGGTTGCAATCGCACTAGCTGGCCAGCTCTCAGCCTCAATTACACGCCAATTAAAAGCTACACTCTATCACGTGCTGAATCTTTAAGATCCCCTAACGGCACGCGCGACATCTGGCAAACGTCCCAAACAGGAAATTGAGGCACCGGATCTTGCACCTAATTGGGAGGGCCGCACGCTCCTTTAAAGGACTGCGTGGGTGCCTACTCCACAGACATGAATTACTCTGTACTTTTCCTGTCCCTTGTTGCGACTGTTATGGCCCAAGAGCCTATGGCTATCAAGCAAAACCTCTGCTGCAACGACGGTGGCCACCAGCCCGCTCCTAGCGGTGACAACTGCGGTGGCTGCGGTGGTTTCCCCTGCATCTGCAAGGGTCTTCTCGGCGGTTTCCTTGGCGGCGGCTCTGGTCACGGCAACGGTGGCTACGCTCCTATTGTGCCTGGTGGTCCTGCCAACCCTGGCTTCCCTGGTCCTGGCGGCCCTGCCTTTGCTCCCTGCGGTGGCCCTGTTGGCCCCGTCGGCCCCGTTGGTCCTCCTCCTGCCTTCCCCACTCTCACCCCGAGCACCGTGTTTAGCACTGTGACCCAGACTCACACCGAGACTGGCCAGGTTACCCACATTGATGTGTCCACCAGTGTCAACACCTTCACCACCACTGTTACCCAGACTCACCTCTCTACCCAGACCAACGTGGTTCACCCCGAGAAGACCTTCACCCTCACCCGCACTGAGTCCTACGTTGTTTGGCCCGCATTCACCCACACTCCTGTTGCTGTTCCTTGCGGCCCTGGTGGCCCCGGTGGCCCTGGCTTCCCCGGCCCCGGTGGTCTTGGTGGTCCTCACGGTGGCCCCGGCCCTGTTGGTCCTGCTGGCCCTGCTGGTCCCCACGGCGAGGGCAACGGTGCCCCTGACGTTTGCAGCCACGGCGAGCCCGCTGGCAGCTGCTGCCGCTGCTAATTGAGCAAAGCAAGTTTTTATTGAATATATTTAGATTATAATGAGCACAAGTGCAATTGGCATAGCTGCAAACATTGACCACTTAAGCTTGGAGAAAGGAGACGCATCATGGTTGGTGCGCTCGTGCTCGTCGATGGTCATAGTCAACGAGCTGTTGGAGAGGAGCTCCATCGCCTCCTCGCGCGAGGCTTTGGTACCAGAAGCCGACTTGGAGGTGGTGCTGGATTGGGAGCTCAAGGAGGGGCTCACACTGGAGCTGGGCTTGGCGCTCGAGGTGGCGCTCACGCTGATGCTGTGGCCGGCGCTGGTGCTAGAGCTGATGCTGGAGCTAGTACTGGCATGAGACTCGTGATTTCCCTCGCTCTCATTGGTCTTGGTGTCGTAGTGGGTCTCATTGCCGCGACGGCTACGGCGGTGCTCGCCACGGGTGGCATCGACGTCGAGCTGGACTTCGGCAGCTTTGCGGCACACTCCATCGGCATAGGTAGTAATGAAATCATCGAGTGCGGCGTCAGGGCAATCATCAAAACATTTGGTGCCCTGCTCCAACACATTATCGCACTGGCAGGCATAGTCGGTGGATGCACATGCAGCCTGAAACTGAGTCTCAAAGGCAATCAAACAGTTTTGCACGTCCTGAGGCGCGCAATTCCATGCCGTGACAATAGTAAATAGGTGGAGTAACATTGGCAAGTTTGGAATGTGAT
Source organism: Wickerhamiella azyma (assembly GCA_022577855.1). NCBI lineage: Eukaryota > Fungi > Ascomycota > Dipodascomycetes > Dipodascales > Trichomonascaceae > Wickerhamiella > Wickerhamiella azyma. Next base: position 72,481 of record JAKISA010000020.1, read on the forward strand.
GTTGTATGCTATCAAATCTACTCGACGGTAACGCGCTTTAAGCGGCTGGCACTTTGGTGCAGCTCGGCGACCTGGTCGCTCAAACTCATAAAATAATCATACTCTGCTTGCAAAGTTTCGGCGATCTTTGACCGGTCGATTGAGCCCTGGAAATTCGACGCCTCGAGAACCTCGACCCCCTGTGAGACATCGATAACGGCGCTCTTGAGCTGCTCGAGGCGCTCGGTAAACTCCTCACTTTTGCGCTTAAAGTATGGCAACAGCACTGTGCTCGAACCCTCGGGTTTATCGTTGAGGCCAAAGCACTTTTCGCCGTCCTGGGCATCGGTGTCGCTGAGGCTCTTGAGCTGCCTGAGGCGGATCTCGTCATGTTTAATGGCCTCGGTGGCACCCGTGGTTTGGTGAGCCAACAATCCAACATCGCGCGGGATTGACGTGATGAGCTCGCGGTGCGAGTCAAGGTCCGATCCAATTTTTTCGGCGATTTGGACCTGCTGGTTGATGTACTGGTCGAGCTCCTCCAGTTCCTTTTGGTACTGTTCGGGCAAATCACACGGGCGAGTAAACGGGGTCAGGGTGGGCATCTGAGCCTGAGGCTGCTGGGCCTGGGGCTGGCCAAACGTCGAGGTCTGAGCCTGGCCAAATGTGGACGTGGCAGGCTTGCCAAACAGGCCGCCAGTGGTCGAGGTGTTGTTGTTGTTGCCAAACAAGCCGCCGCCAGTATTTGTGTTGGCGTTATTGTTGCCAAACAAGCCACCCGAAGTACCAGTGTTGTTGTTATTGTTGCCAAAAAGACCGCCACCAGTCGTGTTTGCCTGAGCGTTGTTGTTACCAAAAAGGCCACCCGATCCAGTATTGGTGTTGCCAGCAGCATTATTGTTGCCAAACAGTCCGCCGCCAGTGGTGTTGGTGTTTGTGTTGTTGTTGCTGCCAAAAAGACCTCCGCCCGTATTTGTCGAGGTCGCATTATTGTTGCTGCCAAACAATCCACCTCCAGTTGTGCCATTAGTGCTGGACTGCGCGCCAAACGCAGGCTTGTTTTGGCCAAACAGGCCACCACCGGTGGTGCCAGTGCCACTGGTATTGGCAGCATTGTTGTTACCAAAGAGGCCACCACCCATGTTTGTCGAGGCAGTGGAGCCAAACGCAGGCGTCGCGGGCTTGTTTTGGCCAAACCCTCCAAAGCCAGTACTAGTTTGAGCAGTGTTGGTCTGAGTGTTGTTACTGCCAAACAACCCGCCGCTGTTTGTGTTTTGAGCTGTGTTGTTGTTGTTTTGGCCAAATCCACCAAACGCAGACTGCCCATTATTCTGGCCAGCCGTCTGGTTGTTGTTGTTTTGACCAAAAAGACCCCCGCCGTTGGTGTTGGTGTTTGTGGTCGATCCAAAGCCAAATCCGGTCTTGGGCGCGTTGGCCTGGTTATTATTTTGTCCAAAAAGGCCGCCGCTCTGCTGCTGGTTGTTGTTGTTTTGCCCAAAAAGGCCCCCACCTTGCTGCTGTGTGTTTTGCTGCTGCTGGCCAAAACCACCAAATCCAGACGTATTATTATTGGTGCTCGAGCCAAATCCAAAGCCCGTACCAGCGGGCTTGTTTGCAGTGTTGTTGTTGTTGCCAAAGAGGCCGCCAGACGGCTGGGTTTGCGCGTTGTTGTTGTTGGCACCAAACAGGCCGCCCCCTTGCTGCTGGTTGTTGCTTTGACCAAACCCGCCAAATCCAGTGCTGTTATTTTGGCCAAAGGCGCCGCCATTGTTGTTTTGGGCGCCAAAAGCGCTACCGCTGTTGGATCCAAACATGACAAAAATGTAGCTCGCCTCCCAGCCAAGTCAGCTGGGGGCAGAAAGGTGCAAAAAAAATCGAATTGCCCCGGGTGAGGATCGAACTCACGATCTTCGGATTATGAGACCAACGCTCTAACCAGCTGAGCCACCAAGGCGAATTCGAAAATTTTATTTTGTGATACATTTGTTTGTGATGGCAAGGCGCTGTGCAGTAATTTTAGTCGTTAAAGTGGCGTGAAATTCTGTAAACATTTTCCCCTCAAAATAGTTGAAGCTGCAAAAGAGAGTATTTTAGAGCTAAAGTTTTTATAGTCTGGAATGAGCCCCCAGAGCCCTCAATCAACTGGTTCCTACACATTTTATTATCTAGAATCTATATTTACTGGTTTCTCAAGCTCTTGGGGTCAACAACCTTCTCGCCAAACCGGTCGCCATCAAACCACCGAACAGTAGGAGGCAGCTTCTCAGGAGGGCTGTCCAGGTCCACCTCATCGTTAAACCGCTTAAAGTAGTTGGCAATGGCGTGCGAGCACCACTTTTGGCCGTTAATGGCGTACCAGCCGAGGTGACCTCCCTTAGTAGTGGTAACCGTGTGCACAAACCCATTCTTGACAAGATCGGTGTAGGGCATCATCTTGTCAGAGCAGATGGGATCATCCTCAGCGGCAAGGACAAGCAGCGGGGTACGCACATTTCGGAGGCGGTTCACAGGGGATCCATGACGATAATAGTCCTCAGCCGAGTCAAAGCCAAACGCATTGCAGGTAAAGGTGTTGTCATAGTCGCGAATGGTGGCAATCTTTTTGTCAATGTGCTCGCTGTAAGGGTAGGTGGTCTTGAGCAGTTCCTTTTGGTAGCGAGTGAGACGCATCAGGTTGGCGCTCATGACCTTGGTGTAGACGTTGCGCCCCATAAACGAGTTCTCCAAAACAACGCTCGAGATGTTGAGGTCCCAGGGAGCGCTGGCAACGCAGGCAGCAGCGATCTTGGACTTGTGAGCCTCTTGGCCAAGGTAGTTGGCAACAATGCCACCGCCCAATGAGTAACCCACAAGGTAAATGGGACGTTTAGGTTGAGTAGAGCTCACGTGGTCCACGAGCGAGCGCAGATCATCGGTCCAGCACGCGTTGAAGAATTGCGGGGTGGTCATGAGCGAACGGTTGCAACCGCGCGATGTGAGCACGCAGTGGTCAAACTCGGGGGCCGTCTCCTGCACCTGGGTGATTGCAGAGCGAATGTAGGGCTCAATAGCACCACCAGCGAGACCGTGCACCGAGATCAACAGAGGTCTCGAGATGCTCGAATCGTCCAGCTTTTCGATTTCAGATTCAGTCAAGTAGCGAGTATTGATGGGGAATGGCCGCGGGACATCGTCGCGGGGAGCATAGTCGAGATCAACCTTCTCGCCGGGCTTGGACATCACATAGTCCACCGAGACGCAAGAGCCCTTGAAATTATAGAGACGGCGACCATAGTGTACGATATCGAGGTGAAAGTTTTTTCGAGCAGCCAGCACAGTCTGCAAATCGCCAGTGATGTACGGCAGCTGCTGGGTGTAGTAGTGACCTTTTTGGAGGTTCTCAATCGGGGCCAACAGTTCTGCGAGAGTTTTGGTCTCACCGGCCTTGTTGGTGAGCTTCTCGGGCTTGTCTGCCGCATGCACTTTTACGGTACTCCAGATAGACATCAGTCAAAAAGTACCGAGGTTCGATGATGCAGAGAGTGCATGATTGCTGCAGGACGCCAGGCCGCAGTGAGCCGAGCCAAAGCCGAAAAATGTGCAGGGCACTATATTCACAGTGGAAACGCGTAACTACACACCCTAAACTCAAAGGACCCGATAGAGCCACCCTGCGCAGCTGACACCATGATCATTCTACCGACGGTGAGCATTGGAAACGTGCCTCAGCTGGCGCTAGATTTGTTGATCCACACATATGGGGCCACTCTTGACCAAACGCTTGACGATGAGTACATGTACCCGTTTGCAGGGCCCCTGGACTATGTCCAAACTCCGGTGTCTGGGGTAGCCACTCCGCTGCAAACTTTCAAGCTCGGCGACCACACAATTGTTCAGTTAAGATCACCTCCGCTGCCCAATCGTCGTCAAGCTGTGCTTAACCAGCTTGCCACAGCGCTCAAGGGTGATGTTCTCGTGGTTGGCTCAGCCAATGCAGGCATGCGTCTCGAGATGGATTCCCATCGGTTGGTCGAGTTCTGCGAGCCGTCGGCAGAGCCTATCCCCGAAAGTGGATTTTTCAATGATGCTCTCGAGAAGCTTGGGGCCAAGGGTCTTTTATTGTACACCTACGAGGGAGACAATATTGAGAATGCCGTGCAGGTTGCCACGGCCCTTGCCGCCAAACTTGGCCTTGAATCCAAGCCCTGGGCGGAACCCATGAGCTGGAAGAGGTTGTATGGCAAGGATGTGCCTACTTCTCTCGAGGATGGTCTTTATGCGTAGAGCTCTAGGCTAGCGTAAAATCTATATCACAACTTCAAAACGCGATCCACGAGCCCCTCGAACGTGTCCACCTGCGGTCTCTCGAGCTGATCGGCCAGCGTCTTGCACAAATCGATCGTGACTGGCGGCGCAGGCGGCGCCGTCATGGGCGGCACCAAGAGCGTCAAGAGCGACTCGACGCCAATAAATAGCAAAATGTACCATGAGATTGAGCTTACCCACTGCACATCCAGTTCGTTTGTGCGGATTCCCGTCTGGAAAAGCTCTTTAAATTTAGCCGTTAAAGGAAACGGCAGTTTCATCACCACGAGCCCTGAAAAATAGAGTCCAACCCATTTCATGATAACCAACTGGGGAATATAATTGAGAGCTTGAATCCTGAATTGGCCCATGGTCCTCTCAATGGCGTACGGGTTCATCATTCCCTCCATTTTTTGCAGCTCGGGTTTAGCGAGGATCTTGCCTGACCGCAGCTTGGCAGCAAGGGTAGTGCTGGATTGCACGTATGAATTGCGCAGCACGGGCCCATTTTGGACTAGCGATCGAGCGAAATTAATGTGCGAATTTTGGTTGTGCTCTGCCAGCGACTGCTCGAGCGGCCGCTGCTGTACGAATGCCAAAACATAATGCTTGATGATACCAAAGCAGAGCATGACCCAGAGGATTGGAAGTACTACCCATGTGGTTATTTTGGGGTCCAAGTACAGCTCGGGCACCTGCATGATGAGTGATCGAGGGGAGAGCTGGGTGGAGGGTGAAGGGGATTGATCTAGTCAAAATTAAATATAAATAGGGTAGTAATTGTTTGTGTACCATTGGTAGCTCATGCCTGCCGGCTGCTGTTGGATGCTGGATGCCGCGGGCTGCCCCTGGCTGCGCTCACCTCGCTCGCCGCGGTCGCTGCTCACTGAGCCCACGACCGGTACTCTTGCTCGAGCTTGACGGGAACCTTGGGCCGCCAATTACCACGGGTCAGCCTCACTAAAGCTAGAACGGCCAAAAATCTCCCCTTGGCAGTCTTTTTTTCACCCGGCACGCCGCGCATCAGCCGCGCCTGGTACTCGTCGTGCTCGATCTGCGCCAAGCACCGCGCGGCAATATCCTTGATAAATATAAGGTCCTCATCCACCGCACGCGCCCGCAGCTGTACATGGTCGTTGTAGGTGAGCACCAGTTCCATGGCCTCAAGCGCTTGGCGGTACTTTTTCTTATAGCGGGAATCGACCTGCTGTTGCTGCTGCTCGAGCTGCGCGGAAAACCATTCCTCAAGCTTGGAGTTGTGTTTGGACACCTCGAGCTCGGCGACATTCTGGATTTGTTGCGTGCGCTCTTCGGACAGCCGCTCCACCTGGGCAAGCTGCTCCTGGAGCTGGGCCCGCATGTTGGCTTGCTGGCTCTCGAGGGTTTTGGCGAGGTTAGCGGCAGCTTGGCCAGACACTTCGGCGAGTTTTTGCTCGAGTTCGCGCTGGTGGGCCTCGGCGGCACCTTCGAGCTCCTGTTGTAGAACCCGCTGCTTGCCGGCAGCTTGCTGGCGCTCAGAGTCAACTGCGGCCTCGCACTGGGCCTTGAGCTTGTTGATTTGAAACTCGTACTCATTGTGCAGCTGGTCAAATTTGAGCTGGAGCTCCGAAAGCTCGCTCATACAGCTGCGCAGCCGCTGCGAGTCGGGGGCCACCTCGTTCAGCTGGGCATTGGCTGTCTCGAGCTTATTGTTTAGGAGATTACCCTCGCGCATCAGGTCCTGCTCGCGCCGTTTAAGGTGCATTATCGTGCTTTCGAGCTTGTTGTTGGTATCGGCCAGCCGCGCATTCTCTTGGCCGCGGGCCTCAATTTCCTGGTGCAGGTTGATAATCATGGGCTTGCCAAGCTCGGTCTTGATGTGCTGGTCCATTTCTTTTACTTTGGACTCCAACGCCTCCATGCTGCGCTGCCGCTCGGCGGCCAGCGTCTCGGCAGCGGTCGCGCGGCGCTCGGCTTCCCTGAGCTTTTCGCCGAGGGCCAAGGCAACAGGGCTCGCCTCGTTGGCCACCTTTTGCTGCGCAAGCTCGCCCTTGACTTTTTCCAGGTTGTCTTTGGCCTCGGCGTAGCTCGTGCGGCACTCGCCCAGCTCGCGTTTGTACCCGGCAATTTGCCGGTTGAGAGCCTCATGGGCATACTTGAATTTGTCGTTTTCGTGTTCTAGCGTCTCATTCTTGCTGCGGTCATTCGAAATCTCGGCAAGCAACCGCTCCTTTTCGCGCTCAAAATCCTCGCCAAGATGTACCTTTTCCTGGCGCTCGGTCTCGAGCACTTGTTGAAGGTCAAGGTACTGCCGCGTAAACTCGGCGTTTTTCTCGCGCATGAGTTTGCTCTCTGCGTTTGCTGTATCGGCCGTTTGTTTGGCGGTGGCGTACTGTTCTTTGGCGATGTTTTCGTTGGCACGCGCAGTCTCGAGTTCGGACGTTAGACGCACCACTTTGGCCTTGAACTCTTCCCACTCCTTGAAAAGTCTCCTGCGGCCCGCTGTTTCCTTCTCGACGAGCTGCTCAGCGCGCTCGCCCGACTTGCGTGCGTCCGCGAGCTCAGCTTTAAGCGCATCGATCTCGCGCACCGTGGCGTGCTTGTTGGTCTCGTACTCGCTCTTGAGGGTTTTTGAAAAAAGATCCTTGCTGTGAATTTCTTGTTTGAGTGCGGCAATGTCTCTTTTTAGGGCTTGAATTTGGCCATCTTTGGTGCGCGCGAGCTCGTGTTTTGCTTGCTCTGAGTTGAGTTTTTCCTCGTCGATCTGCTGCTTGAGGCGCGTAATTTCCGTTTGCTTGTTTGTGAGCATCTGCTCGAGCCGGTGGTGTATTTGAGGAGCCGGATTTGCAGAGTTGGTAGCGGGCGGTGGAATATGCGTCTGAACAGGCGGTGGGCGCGCGAAAATACGCGGCGGCGGCGCAATTCTGTGCGGTTGGGTGTTGATGGGCTGCCGCAGCGGGTTTTGCAGCGGCCGTGGCGAGCCCAAAACGTCCTCGGTGTTGATTGTGTCGTCCGGGTGCTGGCGCTTGAGACCGTCGCGATCCGGGTTCAGCGTCGCGAGTTGGGATTTGAGGGTGGCGAAATCGGGCGTTTCCACGCGCGTAAACGGCATACGACGCGTCGTTGCAGGACGAGTCGAGGAGGTCGTCGCGTCCATTGTAGTAAACACCTTTGGCTTGGGAGAATGTAGTAAGGTTTTAAGGTGCGTGAAAGGGTGATCAGGGATGTGAAGATTATAGACTGGGGGCTGCTTTTTATGTGAATTGGGATAAAAGTGGCAAAATGAAGCCAGGGGGGGGGGGGCCTGTCGGAGTTTAGTTGTGACCCCATTTGACCCCATTTGACCCCAGTTGGTAACCCTAGGGACGGCCCTGGTGAGCCTTGATGAGCCTTGCCGTGCAACTCGCAGTGAACTCACTCGAAAAACTCACGTGAACTCTATCAGCTAGCATCCACAATTACTATAAATTTTAAAGTCCAACTACAACCACCCCATTCCCACCCTACACAACCAAACCAACCGCCGTAAGCATGCCTAGCGTGTACCGCGTGAATCGAGTGGTACCGGTCTCGCAAAAAATCATGCTGAGGGTAATTGGCGATGTGGCCAAATACCATGAGTTTGTCCCGTTTTGCGTCGGGTCAACCATTACCCAGCGTTCGCCTCAGGGTGTGCCCGAGAAGGCTACCCTCAAGGTTGGCTGGAACGGGTACAAGGACGATTTTGAGAGTTTGCTCAAGTATGGCCCCGACACAGTACAGGCACGGGCCGGTGATAGCACCATGTTTGACAAGCTCGAGTGCAACTGGTCGGTCAAGCCAATCAATGAGCACAAGTGCAATGCTGCGCTAAATTTGGAATTTCGGTTCGCCAACTCGTTGTACAATATTGTTTCTGGTCAGGCGGGGCCTACAGTTGCTAAAAAGATGATCCAGGCGTTTGAAAAGCGCGCTTTAGAGGAGGGAAAAAAGAATTAGGAATGGGTGCCATTGGGGGGCCCATGGGTTCCAGAGCATCTGGGAAGCTGAGAACTGGCTCCCGCTATCAAAATTTCATCCTAAATCCCCTCGTGATCGACCTTACGCCCCGCTAAAATGTACTTTACTATATAACCTTCCAACTCGTTCCTCTGTCATCATGAGTTTTGGCGGTCAAACCCCGACAATCGTTGTTCTCAAGGAGGGCACCGACTCTGCACAGGGCAAGGGCCACACTGTGTCTAATATTAATGCGTGCCTCGCGGTCGCAGACACTCTCAGGGCCACGCTCGGCCCCATGGGCAGCGACGTCCTCGTCGTCGACCACAACAAGAACGCTACCATTTCCAACGACGGCGCAACCATTTTGCGGTTGTTGGAGGTCGTGCACCCCGCCGCGCAAATGTTGGTGGATATTTCAAAGAGCCAGGACGCCGAAGTGGGCGATGGTACCACCTCGGTCACTTTGCTTGCCGGTGAGCTGCTCAAGGAGGCTAAGACCTTTGTTCAGGATGGCGTGAGCACCAGAGTTATTACTCGCGGCTACAAGCGTGCCTTGAGGGAGGCTTTGGCCCACGTGGAGACTGTGAGCACCACGGTGGATGTGGCCAGCGACGAGGCGCTCCGCAAGTGCGCTGCCACCGCCATGAGCTCGAAAATCGTTGCCCAAAACTCTGAATTTTTCACCAACCTGATTGTCAAGATGGCTCGGGTCCTCGGCCCCGAGTTTGACCAGAGCCTCGCCGGGATCAAAAAGGTCGCCGGTGGTGCCATCGAGGACTCGTTTTTGGTCGAAGGCTGCGCGTTCAAAAAGACATTTTCGTATGCCGGCTTTGAGCAGCAGCCCAAGCGCTTCACTAACCCGAAAATTATCTGTCTCGATGTCGAGCTCGAGCTCAAGGCCGAAAAGGATAATGCCGAGGTCCGTCTCGACAAGGTCCAGGATTACCAGGCGATTGTGGATGCCGAGTGGAAGATTATCACTGAGAAGCTCGAGGCTATCGAGGCTACCGGCGCTCAGGTCGTGCTGTCCAAGCTGCCGATCGGCGATGTGGCCACGCAATTTTTCGCCGACCGCGACATCTTTTGCGCTGGCCGTGTTGCCTCGGAGGATATGGACCGTGTTGTGGCCGCTGTGGGCGCCGAGGTCCAGAATACCACCAGTGATCTGGCCTATGAGCACCTCGGCACCTGCGAGCTGTTTGAGGAGCGCCAGGTCGGTAGCGAGCGCTACAACCTGTTTACCGGATGCAAGGCTGCTGCCACTGCCACTTTGGTGCTGAGAGGCGGCTCTGAGCAATTTATCGGCGAGGTGGATCGCTCCCTGCATGATGCCCTCATGGTTGTGAAACGGACCCTCAAGCACCCTCAGGTGGTTGCAGGCGGTGGTGCATGCGAGATGTCGGTGTCAAAACATTTGCGTGAGGTCGGCCGCGCCATTGCCGGCAAAGAGCAGCTCATTGTGGGCGCGTTTGCCAAGGCCCTCGAGGTGATCCCCCGCCAGCTGTGCGAAAATGCTGGCTTTGATTCCACAGATTTGCTCAACTTGTTACGGATGCGCCATTTCCGCAACGAGCAGTCGATCGGTATCGACTTTGCTACTGCGGGCGTCGCCGACAACATGGAGGGCAGCGTCTGGGAGCCGGCCCTCGTCAAGCGTAACGCGCTCGAGAGTGCTACCGAGGCCGCTTGCCTTATCCTTAGCATTGACCAGACGGTTAAAACTAAAGAGTCTACCTACCAGGGCCCTACTCCTAGATGAATAAATATGCTATATACATCTCACGTCACTTTGCTTTGATCCTCATCTGCGGCTGAATATGCAGGCCCTCTTGGTCGCGTCGAGATGTTCGCGTCACATGCCGGACATACCCTCCAGAGCGTAATCCGGCATTACATGAAACCAAGCCTGCATGCACGCCCGGTACTGCGCAGCGTTACGCCTGCGTTAGCGAGCCGCAGCATTGCTGCCTCGGCCACGGCCCTAGCAAGGGTATGCCCAGTGGGCGATAATCCATTGGCAGTATATAGAAGAGCAGAAAAAAGTCCAGCTTGTGTTTACCCAAACGGGTGCGAATTAAGGTATACATGCAGAACGGATCGGCGGACCTGCATATAACTTGCATTTGCAAGCTCTGCTGTTTCAGATTCTGCATGATTAGCGAGAACAAACACGCGACACTAGCGTGCATATTTCTGTTTTAGGTGGGTTTTCTTTGCCGAGAGCGGGCAGACCCTCGGCCGGGGCCAAGCTGGGCAAGTGTCACAGGCTTGTTTGGGAAAACAACAGACTGAAAACGCGCTCAACTGGACGCGACCTGCAGGTATTAAGACAAGGCGGGCCTTATTATAGCTAAATTAAGATCCAAAATATATTTTTTAATCGACCTACTGGGGGTGCCCTCCGCGCGTCATTCGTCTACTTGCATATGCATCACCGTGCAGGTGTTCGCGCGCAGTTGCAGGGCAAAATATAAAGCACTGGGCATTGGCCCTCTGAGTGGGTGTGGTTTCGCAGTGGATGAAAGTGGATGCGCAACCAGCAAAAGCAAGAAAATAAACCTCCAGCACCAGAGATCAAGCAGGAAGAAATGGAAGTGGCGCTTTCCCCCTACTCCTCATACGCAGCCCCGTTGTATGCGCGGCAGGCCCAGGCCCCCGCAGCTGATTATGGATATGGATATTATGATTTGAGCGGTGGGCACGACGAGAACAGCAGACATGACGAGCAACTGCTATATATGGACGCACAGGGCTTGGCAGCGGCTGCGGCAGCGGCCGCCGCCGCGCCGCAGCAGGGCAGTTACTTTTACGACAGCCCCCCGCAAGAGCACATGGTGGTCTCAATGCCCCTAACCCCGCATTATGCGGGTCCTCATCATAGCATGATCGGCTCAACCGGCTCACCTCCCGGCGCCCCCCCGCTTGGCCCACCACCAGCGACCCCCCCACTAGGGACGCTTGGCGGTCAGCTTGGCACACACCACATTCTGCATGCCCAGCACACGCCGCACGGTCCGCCCAATCATAACCAAATGCAGCTCCACGCTCAGCAGGTTCAGGCTCAAGCTCAAGCCCAGGCGCATGCACAGGCGCAAGCACATGCCCAGGCGCAAATGCAGCTGCAGGCCCAGCTGCAGGCCCAACTTCAGGCACAAATTTCTGGAACGCTTAGCCCTCCCATGGCGACGGCAGCGCTTGCCGGGCAACCTGTGCACCCTCACCCTGATTCCGGGCAGCATCGGGCACACTCGCGCAGCCCTTCCGACAAGTTTAGCGCCGCAGCAGCAGCTGCAACTGCAGCACATGAGCAGCAGCGCCGCGGGTCAGCAGCCACAGCCTCCAAATCGGGCGCCTCCAGTTTGCAGACGCCGCCAAAATCACGCAGTAAAGCTACTGCCAGCGCTGCCAGCGGGGGCACCGGCGGCAAACGTATGCCTGCCTCTGACGTTGTGGTTAGCGCAGACAATGAGGGCATTGTGTGGATCAAGTTTGAGTACTCGCGCGATCGGGTCAAGTGGCTCTATCGCGTGCGCTGTGATGTCGACGCCGTGGAAGAAGGGACCATGACCGAGCAGTTTAAGCGCGAAAACTGCATTTACCCCAAGGCAATGAACGCCGATTACAAGGGTAACCGTCGCAAATACGAAACAGAGTGCAACCACCTTGGCTGGCGCCTGGCGCACCTGAACCCTGACCTGAGGACCAAACGCGGCCTTATACAGCGCGCCGTGGACTCGTATCGCAACTCAAGCGCCGATTTGAGCGTGCGCAGCCGCCGCATGCGCAAGCTCGCCAAGTCTCGCTACTCAAGGTAGCCGGGCGTGCCCGGGCGTGCCCCCTTGCGGCTCTCGCTCTCAAACTAAAATCACAGCAAGATTTTGCTAGTATTTATTGCATAAATAATTAATTCTGCATGTGTATGCACAATTAGGACCACATGCCTAGACTAGGGCTTGGCTATGCAGCAATCATGCGCCGCCATGCAGTCACGGCGGGGAGGGTGAGGGCCCTGTCAGGGGCAGGGCAAGGAAGAGTGCCAATGCCAGGAACAAGCATGATGGACAGGGGTGGCGTGTGATATGTATGGTAAAGCGTAACATTGACTGCATTAAGGCTCGTAACAGTGCATATGATGACGCTCTTGAGCGCACCGACTTGCGCCTAAGCTTGCGCCTAGGTTGCGCTAGCGGGATTTTAACGTGTAATTGCTATCTGCATTTGGGACCAAAAATTCTTATTAGTCAGCTTTCCATTCCTGGTCCCCCGGCGACCGACTCTCGAAAGCACTGTCAGCCAAGTTAGTGCCGCAACCAAAACAGCAACTCACGACAAAGGAATGTACAATCGGCGCAACTCACTCCAGCGGTCGTCGTCGAAGCGGTACTCGCAGGGATTGAGTCCTGCAGCCGCCGCGGCGATGGTTTCGTTCAGCCAACAGAACCCCCGCCAAAACAGCACTGTGCTTGCCGCCAACGCGGCTGCCGAGGCGCTGAGGCGCCATTCGCTTGATGCAGAGGGCGCGCAGGCCGTGGCCAACTTTGGACGCCGCGGCTCGATGACCTCGCAGAGCGGTGACCGCCGCAACTCGTTGCAGCGCCGCAATTCAATCACCTCGTCTCAAAGGGTTAGCTCGCGTGACCAGTACGGCCGCGCCATGTCCTTGACGACAACAACTGTGCGCCAAATGGGCTCTTTTGAAATTGTCAAGCAGCAAACGACCCCTGTACGCCCTCCGCGTGCGCCGCGCGCCCCTGAATCCCTGTACTCGCTCGAGTCGCTGCGCGAGGAGCCCGAGCACCACCATCACCAGGGTGGCCCCCAGCAGCAAAATTCTCGCAAAGGACCCAAGAACCGCGTCTCGTTCCAGGCAGATACGAGCGAGTTTCACTATGACTCGTACGGCTACGAAGAGCCCAATGCGCTTGCTGCCGCGGCCGCTGTGGTGCCTGGCCGCCGCCAGACCCAAAGTTTGCAGCCGCCGCCGCGCCAGGTGCGCCATTCGTCGGCCTCGCCTATGAAGAGTGCGCTCAAAAAGCCGTTTGAGGAGACTCACTACGAGGAGCCCGAGTACGAGCAGTTTGAGCAGTATGAGCAGCCCCAGTTCCAGGAGCACCAGGAGAACTATGAGGAGCCTCACTACGAGCAACACGAGGAGCACTACGAGGAGCACCAGCCCCAGTACGACAACAGCTATGCGCGCTACGAGGAACCCGAACAAGAACAAACCCAAGAAGAAGAGCGCGAGTTTGTGACTCGTCCCCTGAGCGCCGTGAGCGAGTTTAGCACTGTTACTGCCAAAGAAGACTTTGAAGATTCGGATGGGTCGTCCGTGCAGCGCCCCGGCCGCGAGGACAGCGAGAGCGTGAGCGATCTCGAGGAGGATGAGCGCGAGTTTGTGCCCAAGGGTGAGGCTGAAAGCTCTGTAGAGGGCACCCAAGCTGATGCCGCAGGCGCCGCCTCCTCCGGCACTGTGCATATTGAAGCGCCCACCTCGTTTGAGGAGCCTTCAGCTCCCTCGGAGGCCCCCCTGCGCAACCTGCCGCCGCCCAGCATGTCGACTGCCGATGTGGCCTCGGTCACTCAGAGCCCTAGCTCGAGCCCCCGCGAGCCTCGCGCGCCCCGCGAGCAGCCCGAACGCGAGCTGCGTGAGCCCCAGGCGCCCAAGGCTGTGACCCTCAAGAACGGTGCCAACGGCAGCGTTGCTCATGCCCCTCAGGCCACAAAGGCCTCGGCGGCGGGCGCAGCTGCTCGTGCCCTTGGCCAGCCTCCTCGCCGCGTCTCGCAGCAGCCTCCCCGTCAGGGCCAGGGCCCCCATGGGCAGCAGGGCGTGTCCAGCGTGACACCTCCCCAAGGAGCATCGCAAGGGTACCCGCGGCCTCAGCGCCAGGGACCTCCCCCCGGAATGGTCCAGGGCCACCCTCAGCAGGCGCCGCACCCGCATCACGCGCCGCGCTCGCAGCCTCAGGTCCAACAGAGCACGTACCGCGCGCTGCAACAGCGCCAGCAGCAACAACAGCAACAACAGCAGCAGCAGCGCACGATTCAGCGGTCCAATTCGCTCACGTATCGCGACTCGTACAGCGTGCCGCGTCAGACTCAGCAGGGCCATCGCACATTGCAGCCGAGCCCCTCGATCGACGGGTTCAACAGGATCTCAAACACAAACGATATCATCGAGCAGGCCCGTGCACGTGCTCGCGCCTATGTGCAGGAGCAACCCTCCGCCACGGCGTTTGCTGCGCCGCTCACCTTGTCGCAGGATGATGCTTCCTCCATCAACTCGGATAGCTCTTGGAAACGCGAGCGTGCTGCGCGCAAGCCTGGCCTTGGCCGGTTCAGAGGGCGCTCGAGTGTCGACAGCCCCGCGTCGCGCGTGTCGAGCGCCGGTGCCGGTGCCCCCGGTACTGCCAGCGCTGCCGGCTCTGGTACCGCCCTGACCGGCCCTGTGCTCGCGCACGGTCGCCGCAGCTCAACCGCTTCCTCGAGCTTTGGTGGTAACATTGGCCGTGTGCAGTCGCCGCAGGGCGGTGGCCGCACTTACTCGCTGCGCGGCCAGGCGCCGCCCGATATGTCGCGCAAGTGGCGCTCGCGCTTTGAGGACTCGGACGACGAGGATGCTGCTCAGCACAAGCCTCAGATGCTGCCCAAGCTCGTGGACACGCCGGCGGCCAAGCCCAAGAAGAAGGGCTTTTTGAAGCGCCTTTTTTCGTCCAAATGAGCAATCAGCCTCGCGAAAACAATATTTAATGTATACTAGCTAGACTAACATCAAGAACCCCCGCACCCTGCGTGCGCGCTACACATCAACAAGTAGCGCCCTATCACCCTCCTTGACCCCCAGGGCCGAGGTATCCTCCTCCTTGTCGAGCTCATCAATGCGGCGGCGCACCTGGCCGGCCACGCGCATCCCGTCGCTCATGATGTTGTCAATAACACTGCGCAGCGTCACCTGCTTTTTGCCAAAGATGCCCGTGCCCTTCTCGTCCAAGTGGGTGCTCTCGTGCCAGCTGTACGAAAAGAACAACTCCAAGGTGGGATCACCCAGAATGACCATCCTCAGGGCACCAAACTTGACACCGCATCCGGGCACATCTTCTTGGCTAAGGGCCGTCTTGATAAAAGTACCCATCGTGTTGAGGTACCGGGTCATTTGGGCCTGGCGCACCACTTCGAAGTGTTCAGGGGTCGGCTCGGGGCCCAATTCGGACCGCGAGATCTTGTCCAGTTTGGCGGCAGACTGCGAATAAGGGTGCATCATCAACAGCAACGCCTCACTCATGTTGACAATGCCGGGCTGCGAGACGTAGCCGGGCTGCTCGGGGTCTTCGAACAAGGCGAAGAATACATTCATGAGCTCGAGCATTTCATCCAGCTCCAATGCATCGAGGCCCAGAACCACATCCTCGAGCGTAAGAGAGCCCTCGGCACGACGGTCCCACGCCGCAAACAAGCGCTTAACCCAATCGTGGGTCTCGAGCGTTTGAAGCGGGGCGTTCTTGGGAACGGCCCAATCAAAGATCCCACCCAAAAATACAATAAATTGGCTCGGTTTCAACTCGTTGGTTTGACCGCCAAGGCCGGGACGCACCTCCTGCAGCGCGCTGTAGAACCGGTCATAGACAATGCCGACCTTGTCCTTGCCGAGATTGTGGACCTTTTTGAGGTTACGCAGCTGCGTGCGCTTGGCAAAGCTCTCGATATCATTCAGAATCTGGCCCTCGTAGCGCGCCCGGTGCTCGTGGATCATCTCGTTGGTCACGACGCTAAACTCTTTGAATGCAACAACCATGAGCTCCTGGAACTTGGTGATGGCGCGCTTGCGGTCTGTAGAGGCCCGCGGGTTGGCGCTGTGGTCGAGCGTGTCAAAGTAGCTCTTGAGGATCATGATAACCGCGGTGTTGTCCTCGGCCTTTAGCAGGGCCTCGCCATTAACCCGCAAAACAGCCAGCGAGATTTGGAAAAGGGCGCGCACGCCCTCCAGAAAGAAGATATCCATCACCCTAAACGCATAGGTCAGGGGCATGGAGTTGATAAATAGAGACAAAAACCACGGCAGTGACACAACGCTGAGCGGGACATTGACGCGCACAAAGTGCTCCCACAGCAGCGGCATTGTCTTTTCGCACAGCTTTTCCAGCACCTTTTGATCGAGGAGAGTACCGTACATTGTTTTTGAATAGTAACCAGGCAGCAATTTGTCGCTGAGGTAGATGAGCGACCAAAACGCTTGCTCCTCGGTTTGAAAGATTAGCAGCGCCGCAGTAACTATATTCATGGCCTGGCAGTACCCAATCTCGGGCCTAAACCATGAAAATGCACTCAGGACGCGTCGCAAGCGGCCAATGCCCTCGGGATCGAGGTACGCTGCGTACTCGGGAAGCGATCGATTAAGATCTTTTTCAATCTCTTCAGTAGCAAGTGAAGTTTGTGAGGCGTACTGCTCAGTGATGCCTGCGTACAAACTAGGATTCTGCATGCGCGAGTGCACTGAACCTGAGCACAGCTCCCAGATCTCGCCCCGAAGGCGGTTGGGAAGACCAACCCGAATGAGGCGGTAAAAGCCAGGTGTGCGCACAAGGGTAACATTACGACCATGCTGGGCCATATACTCTGTCCAGAGCCGTACTTTGGGCTTGTCACGCAGCAGCTTGGCATCGCCGGGATACCCAAACTGTTTGCCTAGGCCGCCCGGTGGCGCTTCTGTTGGGCCTTCAAGGTGTTTTTTTTGCGCATTGATGGTTGCCACGAGGTATTCTGAGTAGAAAAATCCGACCTGCTTGCGCACCTGTTTGGACAACGAGCTGTTGGCCTTGAGGTTGTCAGTGAACATGGCGCTAAACTGCTCACAGTTGCTCATCATGCTCTCTAAATTGGCGACGATGGTGTGGTCACCGAAAAGCACAACACGCAGCGCGAAAAGGTGGCTTTTGCTCGGCAATCGCTGCACACGGTGCACCGCATAAAGGGGCAACGTAAACGACAAGATGCGAGGGTCATTGCTCGAGGTAAACACCAAATAGCTTTGGCTTAGGTAGAGTCTTCCATCGATAAAACTGTCGGTCGCGGGGCTCTCGCCAGGCCCGAGAAATGCAAGCTGGGCATTAACCTGATGCGAAGGCGATTCGGGCTCTGGGAGGCGGAATTCTTGGCGGAATTTTTCGTCACGCGAAAGTTTGCGCTTGTAGATGGAGTTGGTCGTGTCCTCCTCCTCGAAAAACCGCTGCGCACGGGTCTTGAGGGCGTTGAACAGCCCCGACATGATGGCTTAGATAGGCGGGAGAGGCTGGGACATGACATGCCTTCCTGGTAGCAGCTTGCAGCTGCAGGAAGACATGCGGATACTAATAGATAAAAATAGACTAGAATAGAAGACATTTGAGGGTTTGGCTCAAGCTTTACGGCTCGACCTGAGTCAGCCCCTACCCTGGCGTGGTGCCCTTGCACACCCCGGCCGCTTGTGCCCGACCGGTTTACTTCACCTCCGATGGATTGGACAAAAGTGGACGAGACCTGGACGGCTGCTCAAACGCACTCGCGGCAGTATTTGGATGCGGCGACGAAATTCAGCTTGTTTAGAGACATTGCGTTTGCCATTGTGGTTCTCCGGCTCGTTGCGGCCGTCGAACGCAAGCTCATCCGGCACGGCCTCGTAGGCGCCGTTCGTCGCGGCTGGCGCAGCCTTGTTGGAAGTGGAGTCGCTCATCTTACCCGTTTACCAATTGTCTCGGGATTTGTGGACAAGGAAGTCAACAAGAATTTGGCCGAAATCGACAAGATGGTCATTAAACGCAACGACCGCATCCAGCAGCACAGTCAATTGCCTCCGCAGGGTCTTTCTGCTCGTGAATTGGACGACTTGATGGACTCGTTGGAACTGCTCGAGAGCACAGACTGGAAGAAAGGAAGGTGCACCGGCGCTGTGTACCATGGCGGTGACGAGCTCATTGATATCCAGGCCAAAGTGTACAACAGGTATGCGGTTGCTAACCAGCTTCACCCCGATTGTTTCCCCGATGTTCGCCAGATGGAGGCCGAGGTGGTGGCCATGGTGTTGGACCTGTTTAATGGACCTGAGGGTAGCTGTGGTACCTCGACTAGCGGCGGCACAGAGTCGCTTCTGCTCACTTGTTTGGCTGCACGCGAAAAGGCTCGCCGCGAACGCGGCCAGACCGAGTTTGAGATTGTGGCCCCCATCACGATCCACGCTGGCTTTGACAAGGCCGCGGCCTATTTTGGCATGGACCTTGTGCACGCCCCCATTGGCAAGGATGGAAAAGTCGTGCTGAGCGAGGTGGAGAAGCTCATTTCGCCCCGCACAGTGCTGCTTGCCGGCTCGGCTCCCAATTACCCCCACGGCATTGTGGACGATATCCAGGGCCTAAGCGATTTGGCTCTCAAGTATGGGTTGCCGTTGCATGTGGATGCGTGCCTAGGCTCGTTCGTGATGCCGTTTGCTGATGTGGAACCGTTTGATTTTAGGGTTCCTGGCGTTACCTCCATCTC
This sequence comes from Wickerhamiella azyma, assembly GCA_022577855.1. NCBI lineage: Eukaryota > Fungi > Ascomycota > Dipodascomycetes > Dipodascales > Trichomonascaceae > Wickerhamiella > Wickerhamiella azyma. The sequence goes on from JAKISA010000020.1 coordinate 91,207, forward strand.
GTGTGACACCCACAAATATGGCTTTGCCCCTAAAGGTTCGAGCATTATCATGTACCGCAGCCCCAGTTTGCGCAGGTACCAGTACTTTGTCAATGTCGATTGGTCGGGCGGACTCTACGCCTCTCCCACTCTGGCTGGGTCACGCCCCGGTGCCCTCATGGCCGGCTGCTGGGCCACGCTGTTATATATCGGCAAAGAAGGGTATCGCCAGTCGGCAGTTGACATTATTGGCGCCGCCGCCAAGTTTAGGCACGCCATTGAAACTGACGAGGTGCTCAAACGCGAGCTCAAGGTCGTGGGCGACCCCAAGGGCCCCGTGGTGGCGTTTACAAGTTCTAAAATCAATGTTTATGATGTTGGCGACGGCCTCAACCGCCGTGGGTGGCACCTCGGTTCTCTGCAGAACCCGGCGAGCGTGCACTTGGCCGTTACTCGTCTCACAGTTCCCGTGATTGACGAGCTCATTGATGCCCTCAAGGAGGTGGTTATCGAGCAGAGTGACAGCGAACCCGTTTCGGGAGACACCAAGGTGATTTATGGCGTTGCGGGCTCAGTGGGTACGGCCGGTTTGGCTGCCCGCGTGGCCGAAGGGTTTGTCGATGCATTGTACAAGCTCTGAGCTACGGGGGTGGGGAGTGCAAGGCGGCATGCAGGACCTCGCCAAATACCCGCGAGTCGTACCATTCGTGCAGCGTAATACCCAGTATCAACAACGCCAAAAACAGCAGGACAAAAATTAGGCTGTGTGGGGTATGGAAGAACTTGTCCTCAATGAGGTTATCAACAGCCCTAGTATAGGAATAAAGACCAATAAAGAGCGTAAACAGTGCTGTCCCAGCTAGGGAAACAGTTATCAGCCAGTCAGTTAGCGATTCAGAGTGCTTTGTGAAGGTGCAGCTGCTCACGGCGAGCGTGAGGCTCAATTTGAGGGTAGCCAAATAAGTGCGCTCAGCAGTGCACAAATCGCGCGACGCACTCAACTCATTTTCAAGCACAAGTTCACGTTGCAGCGGCCACTCCCAAAAGGATGGTGCGGCCATGAGAGACGAGACGCTCACTTGTTCGCTTATGCTACTGAGGCAAGAGCACATCAAATACGTCAAGTCACTTGACTCAAAAAAGGACGAGCTTGTTTATTGGTATAGCGCCCATTTACGGCTCAGTGGCCTTTATTGGGGGTTTACTGCTTGTTATTTATTGGGGGAGCCCAACGCTCTCGACCGCGACGAGATGGTCAAGTTTGTGCTGTCGTGCCGGCACGACAATGGCGGGTTTGGCGCACACCCTGAACACGATCCGCACTTGTTGTACACTTTGAGTGGCCTTCAGTTGTTGCTAATGACCGGCTCGCTCGACAAGATCGACAAGCAAAAAACGGTCGACTACATCCTCAGCTTGCAACTTCCTGACGGTTCTTTTATGGGTGATGAGTATGGAGAAGTTGATTCAAGGCTTGCCTACGTCGCGGTACAGTCCCTGGCCATTCTGGGCCGGCTCGACCTGGTCCCTCAAAACACCCCGCAATGGCTCGCACAATGCCAAAACTTTGACGGCGGGTTTGGGCTTGCCCCTCAAGCCGAGTCACACGCCGGCCAGGCATTTGTGGTGCTTGGAGCTCTGGATATTTTGGGCAGGCTGGACCTCGTGGACCAAGAGAGTGCTGCGTGGTGGCTGAGTGAGCGCCAAACGCCCGGTGGTGGCCTCAATGGCCGTCCTGAAAAGTTACCTGATGTGTGCTACTCGTGGTGGGTCCTTAGCTCGCTCAGTATCCTTGGGAAACTGGACTGGATCAAAGGTGAGTCCCTCAGGGAGTTCATTTATGCAGCCCAGGATCCGGCCGGCGGTATTGCCGATCGTGCTGGAGATGCTGTCGACGTGTACCACACTGTGTTTGGTATTGCAGGCCTCAGTTTGCTGGGTTACGACGACCTAGTGCCGGTGGACCCGACCTTTTGCATGCCGACAGAGTTCACCAGAGGTCTCAAGCTTAGTGCTAAGTAGCTAAACTATCTAAATGCTTCGCTCTGCAAAACGCCCGTGCGATTGTGCGGCGTGTACTCGAGCCAATGGATAGAACCTGCCCGCAGGAACTTGCCCGGGTTGAACGCGATGCAGTCGTGGTACGTCACGGCAAACCGCGGGCTGGTGGTATCAGCAACGACCAAAATGGTGGGCCACTGCGCCAGCGACAACGCCTGCTCGCTCTCCCACACAATAGGCCGCTGCTCGGTCGTGAAGGGCGACAGGTGTGCCTGGTTCAGCAGGGTCGAAACGAGCTTGCGGGCCTCTTGATTAGTTGAATTATAGGTCCAGTCACGTTTTGGTAGCGGCTGCGAGTGCGCCAAATCGTTGAGGGCGCGCTGGCGGTCAATGAGCTCTTCGTCAATTTCGAGGTCGGCAAGGGTATCAGCCAGCTCGGGGTCTTCCTCTTGTTCCATTTCTTCTTCCATTTCCTCCATTTCCTGCTGCTCTTGTTCCTTCTCGTGCCAATCCATAGAACACTCTTTGAACCGCTCGCCGTAGCGGTCAGTACACACGAGAATCTCTTGGCTCAAGTAGCACACGCGCGAAGGGTTGCTGGTAAAATTAATGTCCTTGACCGCATGTCCCAGGCGCCGTGTAAAGATCTCGGGCAAGGGCATCAAGGGCCATGCGGGACTGCCCTCGCTATCGGCCGAATGCCACGGATCATTGTTGCCAGGAACAACACTGATTTTTGTCTCGGAACAGATGCGCGGGAACTGTTTGAGCAGCAAAACAAGTGCAGACATTAGCTCTGTATAAGTTGCAAGCGAGTTTGCTTGGTGGAACGGCATGCTGCTAAAGCTACCAACCAGCACAAGCCCAATTGGAGGGTCCTCCTCGAGCTTGGTGAGGACGTGCCTCAGGGCATCGAGGTGCTGGACCTGGTCCAAAAACAGGTCGGCGCCAAGCACAACAATGCGATGGTGGGTATTGCGAGCCTCCTCCAGCACGAGCACCTGCTCCAAGTTTTGGTCAATGCGCTCAATCTGGTTGCGCGAGGAGCTAATAAGGCCCAAAAAGTCAATACTTCCAAATGCATCCTTAGATGTGAGACGAGTCTCGGGGATGGGAGGACCCATACTCAGCACGTGAAACTTGCCGTTGACGAACTCGCCCTCGCAAATGGCAAATGAGCCCTCGCAATAATAGTGTTCTGAAATGACTTGGGTGTGCGAGGCTAGGTCAAGAGGGACCCGCGAAGTATTATCTACAAGCGAATAGCCTCCTGATTCGCCCTGTAGTTTGGCCAATAACCCAAAAATATAGAAATGGGTCGTGCGCTGGCCGATCATATTTTTGATGGGCGTGAGCTCGCGTTCCTTAAGGTTGAAGAGTCCGCTGCGCTGGATGCGGTCCAACAAAATAAAATAACGGCTGGGGACCATACTTGTGCGCGCGCGAGTGTCGCCAAGCATACTGGCCGTGGCCGGCACCCCAAGGTCGAACCTGTGGTTTTCAAAGCTGTAAACGAACTTGCGCTGCTTTTGTAGGGTTACAATTTTGTAATAGTCGCGCCAGTGGAACCCTGGCTTGTTTGGAGCGTCTACTGTCGACTGTGTTCTGAGGCCGGGGTTGTGCTGGGAGGCCACGACATTTTCGGCATTTTTAATGACGGTGGCCAGCTCCTCGCCTTCAAGAAACACACCACGGTCCTCACTGCGCCAGATACGCGCCAGCTCGTCGAGAAATTTTTCTGCGCGAGGGCCTCTCCACTCATTGCCAAACTTTTGGCCGAGATGATCGGCCAGAACTTGAAGCGCACTACCTTTGAGGTTGAGTGCGTGTTTTCGCGTGAGTACACGGTACGCTATTGGTCGCACCTGGGCCGGTGTGAGGTGCACCGCGAGCGAGACGCGGTCTGACATGAGTAATGTAATTAATGTCTTCTATGAGTATATAGCCCCAGCCCCTTCAAGAACTAAAACTAAAGATCTCTAAAATGCAAAATATGAAAAAGTTGAGCAGCCCAACCCCAACTATAAATCAACCTTGGACGTCATTTTTGTCATCATGTTTAGTTGGGTCACAACGATCCTCGACGAGGGCAAACCGCCCACCTGCGAGCTGCTGGGTCCGGTTTCGCTCATGCTGCAGAGCTTTCTGGGAGCAATTGCGGTCAGCACTTTGGCCCTCAAGCGCAAATACGAGTATCCGCGCCGGCCAATGAAGGTGTGGGTATTTGATGTGAGCAAACAAGTGCTGGGCGCCCTGTTGCTACACTTTATGAATGTTTTGTTTTCGATTGTCTTTAGCGACGACCAGCCCGATATGGACGACAACCCCTGCGTGTGGTACTTTTTGAACGTGCTGTTTGATACCACGATCGGCGTCCCGCTGCTGTGGGCTGCGCTCTGGTGGGTTTACCGGCTCGCGTACAAGTTCGGCATTACCGAAATTATGAGCGGAAACTATGGTAGCCCGCCCCGTACGCGCCCATTCGTAAAGCAATTGGCCCTCTATGTCTTGGCGCTGGTAATTGGCAAATTGTTGCTATATCTTGTGCTTTGGTGCGTGCCCGAGCTCGATGACTGGGGAGCATGGCTCATCTCATGGACATACTTTGATGCCCGGTTGCAAATCGTGTTTGTGATGCTCATTTTCCCCACAGTCATGAACGCCATTCAGTACCTTGTGGTGGACTCAATTATCCAGAGCCCCGAGTACGGCGAGGGCGAGATTTTGGTTCCCGAGAGCCCCGAGGGCTACGGCACGGTCGACGATTCACCCAAACCAGCCAGGCCATGAGGGCACTACCCGGGTCTTCCCCACCGTCTGCAATTACCCCACGGCCGTGCTCTCGCTCTTGCTCGTGCTTTTTCGCCACAATCTGCGCCACACCCAAATTCAAAAAGTTTCCTCGCCGTGAAAAAAATTACCTCATCATATGAAGTTCAAGGCAATCAGTCGGTCGGCAGACGACTATGTGCCGGTATCAAACCAGGAGACAATGCGGCAAGCACGTAATCTGAACCCCGAGATGCATCCGTTTGAGCGAGCCCGCGAGTACACGCGTGCGCTCAACTCGGCAAAGATGGACCGTATGTTTGCTGCTCCATTTTTGGCTCAAATGGGCAATGGTCACATTGATGGAGTTTATTCGCTGGCAAAGAACGCCAAGGCTTTGGGCCTCATGGCCTCTGGCTCGGGTGATGGTGTGGTAAAGATGTGGAACCTCGGCGAGCAGGACGAGACTTGGGCCGTGCAGGGCCACCAGGGCATTGTTTCGGGCATGTGCTACACTCCCAGCAGCACTTTGTTGAGTTGCTCTACCGATTGCACTGTGAAATTGTGGGAGGCTGGGTCCAAGACCGAGCTCCAAACCTACCTTGCCGATGGCGGCCTGAATGGTATTGATCACCATCGTGACGAGGGTCAGTTTGTGACTGCTGGTAGTAGACTACAGCTGTGGAATACCGAGCGGTCCAAGCCCGTGAGCAGCATGTCGTGGGGCGCCGATAACATTAACAATGTCCGGTTCAACATGACTGAAACCAACATTTGCGCCAGCACTGGCAACGACAACTCGATTGTTATCTATGATTTGCGCACAAACAGCCCTGTGCAGCGCCTTGTGAGTGCCCTTGGTAACAACGCCATTGCTTGGAACCCCATGGAGGCGTTCAACTTTGCCGCCGCGTCCGAGGATCACAATATTCATCTTTACGATATGCGCAACATGCAGCGCGCCCTCAATGTATACAAGGATCACGTTGCTGCGGTCATGGACGTGGACTTTTCGCCCACGGGCCAGGAGCTGGTTTCGGGCTCGTATGACCGTACTATTCGCATCTACAAGCTCAAGAGCGGCCACTCGCGCGATATTTACCACACAAAGCGCATGCAGCGTGTCTTTAGCGTGCGGTACTCGATGGACTCCAAGTACATTGTTTCGGGCAGCGACGACGGCCAGGTGCGTTTGTGGCGTGCTCAGGCCAACGATCGCTCCAATGTACGCTCGGCAAAGCAGCGCCAGCAGCTCGAATACTCTGCTGCCCTTGGCGAGCGCTACAAGCACATGGGCGAGATCCGCAAGATTCAAAACTTTAGGCATCTTCCTGCCGCTGTACGGGTGGCCCGCAATATCAAAAAGGAGGAAGAAAAGAGCCTCAAGCGGCGCCACGCCAACCGCGTACGCAATTCCAAGCCCGGCTCTGTTGGCTGGGATAAAGAACGCGAGAAGCATATCCGGCGGGTTGCTCACGAGGATGAGCGCAAGAAGAACAAGAGCGATTAATTTAGTTATTTATTATGCATTTTTGATGTGCTAGGTAGGGCAAGAGCCAGAGTGCCGTCCACGTCCTGACTGCCGTGGCCCGACTGCATGACCGTCCGGTGCCGACAAGTTGTATAGCTTTATTCAAGGTAAACATTGGGCTCATCCGCCCCGCCCCCTCTATGCTTCCACTACCGGCCTTGGATATTATTGTTCACCATTTGGGTGGCCCTGATATGGGCCTCAACGTCAAACTGGCGCAAGTCGACCAAACATTCCGTCAGTACTTTATGAGCAATTTAGCCTGGAATAGGATCGACATCCACAATACTCGAGATGCACCAGCCAGTCCTTATACACATGGGAGCTACACGCTCTACGGAATGGCCGGAGACTACTTCAAATTTCTGGCATCACTCGAGCCTGGCCACCGTGCTTGGCACTTGAACGGGGGCAAAAGAAATTGCAAGCCTGACTGGAATAATCTCTATGATTACCTCCATAGGCTGTGCACTCTACATGAGCGGACAGAAAAAAAGTTTTGGCGGCAATGCTCCTAAGATCACCGAGAGCAACCGTAAGACTATATTCTTAAGCGTGATTTGGTTTATGCAGCGATAAAATAGTACGACGATGAGATGGCCCTTGTCCCACAAGTCGTATGGGCGCTCTACTTCCGGTACTCTCATTCCACCACCGCCACATGGGAATTGCACACACGGGCCTTCAAGCACCATCTTGGTGAAGCGGCGACTTGCCTTGGACTCATGGCCCATGTGAAATCCTTATGCCTATCATTTACCGAACGGTAGCTACCAAGACGATTGGGATATCAACACGGAGCTGGTGAAACTGCGTCAATTTAAGTGGTGCTCTGCTCGATTTTTAAACTATAAAAAGTTTTTGATAGAAATGGTTAGCCTTTCTGTGCTGCACTTTGGATGCTTTGAGTTATTTTTTGAACCAACGTTTCTCAACGAGGTCTTGACGCAAAACCCTGGGTTGCAGGAGTTTATAGGGAACCACTACCAAGGAACGATGCAAGGTTTGTTATCGCCGCTCTCTCCCAAGATGCACATGGGTTTTTACTGAAGAATACATCTAAAGATCTACAAGACAATGAGTATGCGGTTGTGACTGCCATGAAGCAACGCGGCGCTGAGTACTACCTTCAATGCACCTCCGCGCGGTTGCGCGATGACAAGAGTCTGGTTCTCTGGGCGATCGAAAAATGCCCGGGAGCACATAGATACGCGTCACTGCGGCCATGCTGGCTCAGGCTCCCTCGTTGGTGGGAATTGTCCCGCATACTCACCCACAGGTAATCGAGGCCCTGGCGGTCCGCCCACCTGCGCAGGACGGCAATGAGGCTCAGACCCCTTTGACCGAGTGATTGTGAACAGCCGCCAGTGGCCTCTTAATCTTTATTTTAGCTAAGCCCTTCGTTTAATTTATAGAATTATCGTCAAAACCCCAAACGAACACTGGAAAGCTCTCAAAAAGCTCCAAAAAAGTTTGGATCTCGGGAGTGTAGCGGGACCAGCGGCCACTGTATATTCTGCAATGCGATGCTAAATAAATATCAATCAAAACTAAGCGCCAGTTCAGCGGCAAAACTGTCGTCGCTGTCGGGGAGAGGTGAGGGGTCGCCTCGGGCCTCAGCCCCGGCTTCAGCCTCAACCTTGGGCTCAGCCTTGGGCTCGGGCTCAGGCTCAGCCTCGGGAGAATCTGACTCGCGTTGACGTTTGAGCGGGTTGGGTTGTTCTGGGGCGGGTTTCTCCTTGGCCTCGCCGAGCTGCTCGTCTTCACTATCCTCGTCGTCGCTGCTCAAAAACTCCTCGAGCTCCTTGTTCATCTCGTCCCAGTCGACTGCTTCGCCATTAAAGGCACCGGTAGCGCCCTCGCTGGTCCCCTCAGTCTCATTATTTTGTTGTTCAGTCAGGGCGGCCGCCTCCTCGGGAGGAATGGGGCCCTGAACCTCAATTTTGTAGTCGTCGATTGGCACGCGCTTCCACTCGCGCAAGCAGGCAAACAGCCAATTGACGTTTAGGACCGGTACACCGGCGCCTGCCGCGAGACGCGTCTTGAGGGTACCTCCGCCGCTGGCAATGACGTGGGTCACACTGGGCACAAACTGGGCGGCCACAAGCGCGCCAAAGCTCTTGATCCACTGTACAATATCTGTACTCTCGGGAGGCACCTGCAACGGAATAATTCCGCTGAGCAAAAACACGCAGCCTGAGAAAACCGGTGCCTTGAGGCTTGGCAGCAACTTGCCAATATCGGCCTCCTTTTTGGCATCCACAAGCTCGAAAAACTTGGTGTGCACGTTGGTCAAAATCGTGTCCAAGGCGCTCAGCTCGGTGTCATCGTCCTTGAGGGTGTTGTCGTTATCGCCTGGGGTCACGAGCCCAGCTCTGCGAGGCAACAAGCCCGAATTGATATCGCCGGTCCCTTGGAAAAAATTGTAGGGTACGGCCCGGACCAGATGCGAGCTCCAGCCCCACACATCGCCGCGATCATCAATGATGGTCACGAGCTCTGTGGTGACGGGGAAGAGCCGCTTGATACTCTTTTGGACCATTGACCCAGATTCTTCACGGCCCAAAATACGGTCGCCAAAGTACCGGCCCTCGGGATCAATTAATTTGGCGATTTGTAGCGCGTAAGCCTTGGTGGCCATGGTGTAGATGTGCATCTCGTACTTGTCGGCCATTTTTTCCATAAACTCCTTGAGCCCCGGGCGCAACTTGATGTAGTACCAACAATTTACTACTCCTTCTTTGCGCTGTTCTTTGAGCATAAACGGTTTAACGTCCTTTACCGCCTCGTGGTTGGCGGCCGACTTGTCGTTGATCCACTGGCCGATTTGCGGGTCTATGGCGGCATGGATCACCGTTTGGTCCAAATCCACAATCAAAATCAGTTTCCGGGCCGCAAGCAGGCGCTGAGTGCTGGCGTTTTCGAGCTCTTCTGCCTCTTGGCGTGATACGGTGAGGCCCTGGGTACCATGAGACATGGCGATTGGCGCACGGTTGGTTGCACTGTAACCTGTATAATCTTGCTTGTGAAGATCAAGGCCACAAATTGCGCACAACCCGCCATACTGCACGCTGTGGTCACAGGCCTCCTCAATCTGCACAACAACGCTTTTCGAGTCATTGATTTTGTCCATGGGTTGCACTGCGAGTCTTGTCACTGAACCATCGAGCGGCGACTCAAAAGTGCCGTAAAACTCACGCGTTTCATAGAGCTCGTTGCCGTCTTCATCAATACCGCCCTCGGCGCGTTTCCAGTACTTGTACTGTAAAAGTGGCTGGTGCCTGGTCACTTTGTCGCCCGCTTGGACGAGCAATTTGGTTATTTCAACCGGATACATGAGGTTGTCTGGTAGTTTGAGACGCTCCCCCATTTTGTGCTTGTGTAGTACGTCAGCCGCAGCCTAGGCGAGAGTTAGTGCGGCTCCGACAGAGTGGTCTAGTGTTCATAAATACATAAATATTAAATCATTGAAGCTTGCCAGCACTCGTGCGGCTTTCGCTTGCTCTTGACTTTCTCCCTGACATCGTCTTTGGGTGGAACGGGGGGAGGTGCGTCCTCGAGCTCCTCCTGACCCAGTCGGGCTGGCGCAGGGGGAGATGCAGGGGGGGTCAAGAGCGTCTTTTTCGGCAACTTGACCTGCGGCGGCGGCACTGCTGGGCTAGCTGGCGGCGGACCAATGTGCGGTGTGGTGTTGATTAGTGCCTTCGTGCGCGCTGTGTGGATAATTTTCGCCAAGAGTGACCCAGACTCGCTCGGCAAATGCAGGGCCAAAAACCGGCCGTTGGGGTCTGTGAGCTCACTCCGCGATAGCTGAGACCGAATTACCAAAATTTCAGGTCGTTTAGGCAAAAAGTAGGCGTCCAAAACGTCCAAATCAACCGCTTTCCATGCCCCCTTGTACTCACCCTGGTAGGTGGTGGACCGCAAGTAAAGGGTACGATCAAAAACATCAATAGCCCCATCAACCCAATCCTGATTCAAAACGCTAAACTTGACCTTGAGGCCCATTAGCCTGGTTTGCGGGGTGGTCATGTCCCTCTCCACGCGTGGCTGGATGCGAAGCATGTTGCGAGCACTAGGCATCCACGTATCTACAATTGTGTGAATTCGCTCAAAGGGTCGCAAGGTGCGGCGTAAACCTTGCTGGCAAACTTCTATCAGCTCCAAGCTTTCAAGCTGGGTAAACGCGTTGTAGGCGTCACCATAGAGCTCCTTGGCCACAGTTTCCACGAGAGATTTTGCCGTGTCAAGCGGTGTGTACTCGACTGAGGTTGAGGTTCCGTTCAACAACCCAACATTGACATTTGGCATCTAGACTGCTAAGGTCTTGTCGGGTAGTAAAACACGTTTATGCAACAAGTGTTTACTTCATGCATAAGCTGCATGCATGCCGTTTTAGGTTGGACCCATTGTGTGTATGTAAATTGGCTATCGAGCGTGTTTCATGTTTGAAAATGGAGCTATGGGGCCATCAAAGGTCAGGGCGAAACACTCTAGTCTCACCGCTAGCTTATCGCAAATATGCACCTCTAGATTCCGGCCCGTCTACCACCCCATCCCCTTGATTACCTGCACCTGCAAGGAACCTCAGGGGAAAAATGCTGGTGACCCATGACGCGTTATGCAGCACGTTACCCAAGGTGCATATGCATTCTCCGCCTGTAAGCCTTGGCCGCATACCCGACCGATTTAACTAAAGTACAGTTTAAACTTGAAACACAGGTTTTGGATCCGAATCTCTCCGTCACAGGTGTCAGTTTATGCAAGATGTGGCGTGAAGCGCCCGCCGAAAGCGAGGAATGCTTAGCCTCGGCGCAGCCGTCGGGGTAGCCTGGCTGCAGTCTTGTCGCATTTGAGGAGCCAAATTTCGGTGCACCACTAGAGTGTTTACCCCGCTTCAATTCGGGCCGGTAGCCACAAGAGATTGTTATTTTTGCTCATTTAGCAAAACTGTTTCAGGCGGTCCTCGGTTAAGCGTGGCTAGCTGTGGTTATGGCCGCCCAGCGTAAACCTGGGCCGAGCAAACTCGCGTTTTTGCTGCTCAAATTTTGCTCACGGAGGACAAGGCGAGCTAGACTATTTTTTGGCGATTTTTAAAACTAGTTTCGGCTACACTGTGCCGTGCGCGGAGATTTCGCCGACCGCCCTTGTAGCGACCCTCTGCACCGAATTATTTTTGACTGGGCCAAAATTTTACACGGTTAGAAAGTTACATCAAACACGTGCGCATCCCATATTCCGACGATCAAACAGCCGAACCTAGGCGTGCAACTGGTTTCCTCGTCAGCATGGACTGGGATACGATTGGCGCCTCTGTAGGGGCGTCCACAGTCTCCAAAATCATATTTCATCCTATTGATACAGCCCGCACCCTGCGACAAATGGGCGTACCGCTCAAGGGAGTTCCCCTTCGCGCCTACTGGAACGGGCTTTTCCCATCCATGTCTCTCTCGGTGCCTGGATTCACTGTATACCTCGTTGCGTATCGACAAACAAAAGCATTTTTTCAAAACGATCTGACGCAGTTCCAAAATTATGTGGTTTCGGGAGCCGTTGCAGAGATTGCATCGTCTTTTATCTGGACCCCAATGGAGGTGCTCAAGGGGAGACTCCAAGTGGCCACCAAACACAAGCGCAGACCGCTCGAAGTGGTGCGCCAAATATACGCAAACGAAGGGCTACGCGGATTTATGAGAGGTTATTGGATGGGCAACGTTGTGTTTATGCCCCATTCGGTGGTGTTTTGGGTCACCTTCGAAAACCTCAAAGCGTGGCTTTCGAAACGGCACACACTGGGCCACGTGGACCATGCTGTGTGTGGCGCCATGGGTACCACGGTTGCCACCTGCTGCACTAATGTTCTTGACGTGATCAAGACGCGGCAGCAGTTGGCATGGTCCCCAGAAGGAGCCGGCCTGAGACCCGACGATAAATTGGGAGTGGCCACTATCGCGAAAAACTTGTTTAAACACAATGGCATCTACCGTTCCTTGACCAAGGGACTGGCAGTACGCCTGTCTGCATCAATACCCTCAAGCGCATTCACCATGATGTTGGTGGAATACCTGCATCCAGACCCAGTTATCGAAGTGGCCCCTCCTGCTGAACCTTTAGAGTAAACTGTACATAGATAAGATCGGGACTCGCTGTCCCCTGAATTAAACTTGGTTGACCCAATATCGACTCCTGCGCTGCTTTCGCCCTCGCCCTAGCCCCAGCCCAGCTCAACGGCGCACTCCGCATTTGGGGCAGCCCCGAGTCAGTCAGCCCTGCATAGAAACCTCCCAACCGTGATTTACCAAATAATTTCATCATGGCAGCAGAGCCTGTCGACAGAAATTCTATAACGGCGCCAAAACGCAAAGAAGAAGCCCTGGCAGAATCTTCTCTCGTATCAATGGACCCTGGGCCACCCCCAGATGGAGGTCTACATGCCTGGCTCCAGGTGGTGGTAATGTTCTTTGGCACCTGGAATTCTTGGGGAATTGTTAATATTTTCGGTGTTTATCAAGAATACTACCAGAGCGACCTACTTTCATCCACTGCAACAGGCACAATCTCGTGGATTGGTACTGTGGCCGGGGCTATGATTTATTTCTGTGCCATTTTTGTGGGCCCACTCATTGATCTTGGCTATGTCAAGCATATGGTGCTCATAAGTGCCATACTGCAGTGCTTTAGCTTTATGATGCTTAGCTTGAGCACCCGCTACTATCAGATTTTGTTGGCTCAGGGCTTTTGCAGTGGTATTGCCTCAAGCATGGCCTTTATTTGCGGTGTTAGCAGTGTTGGAACTTGGTTTCAGAGGCGCCGTAGCATGGCAATTGGTTTTGGTGCCACTGGCTCGGCGTTTGGTGGCGTGGTCTACTCGATCTGCGCGCGCCAAACAATTCCACTCGTGGGATTTGCATGGAGCGCCCGCATTATTGGCTTTATTGTGCTGGCAACTCAGCTCTGTGCCTTTTTCTGTTGCAAACGTAGACTGCCGCCGCGCAAAACGGGCGCTTTTTTCGACTTTGGTGCATTCGGCGAATTCAAGATGATGAGCCTTGCGTGGTCACTATTGCTAGCCAATGCAGCCACCTACATCTTTTACTTTTTCGCCCAGTCGTATGCGCTAAGTGAAGTGAGCCCCATGCGTCACGATCTCATGATCTATACGACAGCCATCCTCAACTCCGGCTCAGTGCCAGGCCGCGTGCTGCCCAATTTTGCCGCAATGTATCTAGGTCCTGTCACAGTGTTTACCCTAAGCGTGGGCGTCACAACCATTTTGATTTGGTTTTGGCTACTGGCAAAGACCATGGCCGGTATTCTGATCGTTTCGTGGTTGGTCGGGTTTGCAACTGGCCCCGTCGTATCACTACCAGCACCCGCAGTAGCCACATTTACTGTCGACCTTACGAAATACGGTACAAGGCTGGCATTTATTTATTTGCATGCAGGCGTAGGCATGCTCATCGGGCCTCCAATGGCTGGCATCATGATCCGCAACTACGCATGGAAATACGGTATCATTTACGCTGGCGCCCTTTGCTCTTTGGGTGTAGTCTTGGGCGTAGCGTGCCGCCAGTACTGTACCAAGGGCAAGGTGGTGGCCAAGGCCTAGAGCTTGGCATTAATGACCTTTACGATAGCACTTGCGAATAGCTAATATTACTTCTGTATAGCAATGGTAAGGGATAAAGCCCGATTGCTTGCGGTGCAGCCTTCCGCAAACGGTCCGGAGTGGACCGCACTCGGCACGCATGTGCGGTGGCACGCGAAGCAATTATGCGGGTTTGCCTGCCGCTAGATGCGGGATCGAGCTAATTATCAAGTCTACAGTGAAATGTATATTTTTAAAGCTCAAATATGACCGGAAAACCGAGCTGATCGAGTAGTTGGACCGTGTAGGAGTTTAGCCGCCTGAGGCTGGGAGAGTGAAAAAATATAAAAAAAATACTTTGTAGGCGATAACAGCCCTGATAAATGCCACAATTTTTCATAAGTTAGCACAAATGACTCCATGTTAAGCCCCATTCATGGCAGTAAGCATCAAGTCGTATTTGGTCGCGAGACGAAATGCAATATTCGCTTACCATGCAGAACTGGGTGCATACATGCTGCATGTCACCAATTCCCTTTATCGCAGCGTCTCTGCGCGACTTCAACGCCATAAATATAAAAATTCCATAAAATAGATGCCTATCAAGTCTTGCCTTTTTCGGCGACTACCCGAATTTAGTCATTTGTTGGCCGACCGTTTAAAGCGTCAGTCATGTCCCTATCGTCAATGGGAAAATCAACCGACGAAATGGAGGCACGCGAGTCACCACGTTTGAGCAAGGAAGAGCCTACGGGACTGCCGCAAGACTTATCGCAAGTGGAAAAAACTCAAACAAACACAACATCAAACACAGTTTTCACATTGGGCCCTCCGCCCAATGGTGGGTTCACGGCATGGGCACAAGTTGTTGCCGGTCTATTTTGCAGTTTTAACAGTTGGGGCCTCGTAAACTCATTCGGCGTGTTTCAAGAGCACTATGGTAACCAAATTTTGCCCGGAGAGAGCCCGTCGCGTATCTCGTGGATCGGCAGCATGCTGGGCATTCTGTCGTTTATGGGTGCACTTTTCTTTGGATTTTTGATTGATAAAGGCCTTGCGCGCTACATGTGTATCACTGCCTCAGTTGTATCATGCTTTTCATGGATGATGCTCAGCTTGAGTACCGAGTACTACCAATTTATGCTCACCCAGGGTGTCCTTACTGGCCTGTGCTCTTCGGTGCTGTTTAGCTGTGGTATTAGCGCCGTGGCACCCTACTTTAGCACCAAACGTGGTATCGCACTCGGCATCACCGCCACGGGCAGCAGTCTGGGCGGCATTATTTATTCGGTAACCACCCAGCGGCTGCTCAACACAGTGGGGTTTGCTTGGACTTGCCGGGTTAACGGTTTCATTTTGCTCGCCACTGGCGTTACCACCGGCGCTATGTTCAAGCCTCGCGTGAACCACTTCAAAGCTGCTCAACGCGGCTTTTTCGCGGTGGAATGCTTTAAAGAGCCGGCATTTATGCTCTATTGTGCTGGCATGTTATTCAGCTTTATTGGTTTCTACGTCTTTTACGACTATTACCAGTCCTATGCATTCAGCTTCAAC
Organism: Wickerhamiella azyma; assembly: GCA_022577855.1. NCBI lineage: Eukaryota > Fungi > Ascomycota > Dipodascomycetes > Dipodascales > Trichomonascaceae > Wickerhamiella > Wickerhamiella azyma. Next base: position 106,629 of record JAKISA010000020.1, read on the forward strand.
AGCGAAGACAGCACCTACCAGTACCTGACGGCTATCCTCAACGTGGGATCTCTAATTGGCCGTTTGATCCCCAGCTACTTGGTGGACAAGATTGGTATTTTTAATGTGTTGATCCCTGGCTGTATTGTCTCGTCGATCTTGGGCTACTGCTGGATCGCAGCAACCAACAAGCCCGCCATTATTATTTTGGGCATTCTGTACGGCGTGTTCAGCGCACCCATCACTGTTGCGCCCGGCGTGGTTGCCGCCAAGCTCACTAAAAATATGAACCGCTTGGGTATTCGCGTCAGTTTCTCGTTTATCTTTTTCGGGCTGGGTGTGCTGTTTGGAGCGCCGTTTTCGGGTATGATTGTCCGCGCACACGGTTACCTGGGTGCTCAAATTTATTGTGCCACGGCATGGATCGCCGCAGCAGTCCTGTTTTCGGCTAGCCGGTACCTGCAGCTCAAGGAAGAAGGTGCGCCCATTTGGGGCAAGTGTTAATTTAGCCAAGTATAGAATTGATTAATTATGGTAATAAATATAATAAATAACACACACGCGCACGACTAGCCCCTCAAGGCAGCGCTGTCACGTTCAAAAATGGCCTGGGCCACAAACCCAATGGCCTCTGGGCTCTGGTCCTCAGTGAGCCAGCCAGACAACACGTCTTCGGACGGGTCCACCGTGTAAATGGCCTGCCAAATTAAGTGGCGGTCGGCATCAGTGACATAGTCGAGGGCGATAGAGAGCAAATTGCGCGCCGCAACGGTTTCTTCAAGCCGGCTGAGCTCGAGCCAAATGGCGGCCTTGCGCATGTCTGAGGCCAAAAGGTAGCGCTCAATAGTTTCTTGGCCACGGTCTAGGCTGAGCTGCTTGGCCCATTTTATGTGGTGAACCATTAACTCGGGATAAACCGGCAGGGATTCGAGGTAGTCCAGCAACGACTCGGTGGGCGGATATTCCTGGAGAATCCAAGTATCGACGGTTAAGCGCGAAAAAGCTTGCCATTCCCGTAGGCACTGGACACCAATATTGTAGAGATGGTGCACGGTTTCGGCCGGTTCTTGCTTTTGCTCAAGGGCAAACGCCAGCAAAAGCTCGAGAATTTCAACAATGCCGGGCACATAAGGTCCTTGAATGCTGTGCAAAAGAGCACATTGGATCCGGTCATGGTTGTACTTGAGCAAGCTCGTAAAAAGATCATCATTTTGCAGCTCAACGTGCTCAGTGCAAAGCAGATAGAAAGCGTCGTGAAGATTGGCCAGGTTGTTTGTACCTGCCCAAACCGACCGCAGAGCATCAACAATTTGAGAGCGACTGGTGCCAGCAGGTGCAAATACCCGATCCTCGCAGCGAAAAAGGGTAACTTTGAGTTCCTCGGGGATCTCTGGCAAATGAGAAATACCAGCCCGCACAACCTCAACAAGCTCGAGCAAAAGCTTTTGGCTATTATCGGCAATCAGCCAAATGGCCGCGCGCTCAAAGAAATGGCAGCCGGTCACGGCATTGGCCGCAAGGAGCTCATTGTCGCCCCAAAGGACCCGTATCCCCCTTTTGATCTGATTTCTGACGGATTTGGGCTTGCACCCCTCAACAAAGTCGAAAAGAGAAGCCCAAACCCGCGGGTGTGCGGGAAATTCAGTGACAAGATCTTCCCAAAGCGCGAGGCGTGCCCGGGGGGCAACATCGCGGTGGTACCGAGCATACTCGTAGAGCGCTTGGTGCACATCCTCCTCATTTTGTTCGATGGAGCCCTTGACAAGCGGCAGAACCATCTCGGCAGGAACTTCCCTGAAGCAGTCCTCCCACTCGAAATTGTACTCGGCGAGCGGGTCAGGATCATAGGGCAAAACAACGGCCCCTGGTTCGGCCGCGGTCTCAGCCGCTCCATCGGGCACCTCCATGTCAACTACGTCAACCATTAGACCATCATCGGCAGCGGCTTCACCCGCGGCCTCGCCAGCCCCAGCCTCAGCCTCAGCCGTAGGGCCCTGCCCACCACTCACGGGGGCCTCATATTGAGGCAGTACAGGACCCTCTGGCTGCAGAGGGATTGCAGCAACATTGCCGCGCTTTTTGATTCTTAGGTGGCCCAAGTCCAGGCTCTTGCGGATGGGGTTGACTCCACGCTCAACATGTGGCTTTGCCAACAATGGGTCCTTGCTGTAGCCCGAACGGCCATTGCTAACAAAATTGGGGACCACAGGGGCTGCCCACGGGGTCCGGCGCAGCGGGTTTTGTACCCTACGTCGCTTGGCAGGAAGGGTTGGTACAGGCTTGGGAGCCTGCACTGGGGCCCTAGTCGGGGCCGCTGGAGCCACTGGGGTTGCTTTGGGCGCTGCATGCATTACTTTAGGCGCTGCAGGCGCTGCTTTGGGCGCTGCTGCTGGTACAGGCTGGACGACCTTTTTAGGCCCCGGTGCCGGTGCAGGGGCTTTAACGGGTTTAGCAACAGACGCAGAGGCTTTTACGGGTTTAGCAAAAGGTGCAGGTTGCGGTTGTGGTTTTGGCTGAGGCGCAGGCTGCGGCACAGACGGCGGAGCCTCTTCGACCGGCGGGGGACTGGGTATCTGCACAGCGTCATAATCCCGCCTAAACCCAATAGGGCGGGGGTCTTTAGCCGGCGAAGATGGCACATCAGGCTCCATAGGTTCGTCCTGGGCCATTTCGAGCCCTTCACCGGGCTCAACAGGCTCAGGAGACGGCTCTTGCCCCTGCGGCGAAAGTGAAGATTCTGTGGACGCGGGAAGGCTGGAGGGCACTGTGGGTGCCGGGTCCGCGCGTCTTGACTTGTATTCGACAACCCCAAACTTGATTTTGCACTTGAATCCGAGCTCAAGCGCCCTGGTGGCCGTCGACTTGACCCACTTTTTTCCACTCGCGTCCGACTTGACAGACGCCGCTGGCAAGGTATTGACACGTTTGACCACCGCTACACTCCTTGAAGGACCGATTTTGTGGATGAATCTGTCCAGGGAGAAGAACTTCTCGGCATCGAGCTCGAGGACGATCTCCTTCATTGTGTGGCGGGGAGGGTGGGTTTAATGTGAGCCAAAATGGTACTTGAGCCCACAGTTTTCGACGACAAAAGTTGGCTAGTTTGAGGTGATATTTGCTTTAATATAAGTAAACGAGAGTTTGCAAAACTATGGTGCCGTATCTAGTCAAAACAGGTCACATGTTTCAAATTAGGTTTGAGGTCTTGACGGGGAGTGTCAGATCTTAGAATCAAGCTTTTGCGTATACACGCACTACAATTGGCCCAAACCCGCCAAAATCTTTCTCATTCGAAACGAAAAGTTCGCAGACGTACCCCTGCAGCCAAATGCTGCCTAGAAGGGAAGGGGACCGGGTCCCGGTTTAGGTAACTTTTCATTACCCCAAAATGGAAACCACTCCGCTACTGGGTGGTCATTCAAAACGCTACAAAAGCTGGGCCTACGCCGTCACAATTGTGGGATGCCTTTGCTCGGCCAGCTTTACTTGCTTTTCCCTCTACACTGCACAATTCGCTTCCGAACTGCACTATAGCGCCGGCGAGATCAATGCAATTATCATCGCCGCCTCGCTTGGTTTGTACGCCATTGTACCATTTATTGGCGTTTTAGCTGATACCATTCGCCTTAGCGTCGTTGCCATCACGGCCGGTGTCCTCTACGCTGTGGGCTACCTCTCGGCCTATTTGTGCTTTGTTTCAAGGTCTTCCTATGTGTGGATGGCTTTATCGTTTGTCCTTGTGGCAATTGGCACCTCAGGGTGTTACATTATCTGCGTGGTCAATGCGGCCCGCCTTCAAAAGGATAGCGCTCTTTGGGCGATCGCTCTGCCCACTACCTGCTATGGTGCCTCGACCCTCATCTTCAGCCAGGTTTTTGACCGGCTGCCATTTTTCCAGGGTTCAAAGGGTCTTAATGTACCGCTTGTTTTTGGCACAATGTCCTTGTTCACGTTCCTCGTTGGAATCGCCACTGCCGTCGCCCCCATCTTAGGTGAGGTAGATATCCCGCTTTCGCCAGAGACGATTGAGCGTGACCCCGAAGAGGCAGAGCCGCCCGTCATTCATGTTTCGCACATGAGGCGGTTCATGTACACCAACCAAACGTGGCTTTTATTGTTTACTTTTGTGTGCGCTTCGGGGCCACTCGAGATTTACATGAACAATCTGGGCGCTATCAGCCGCAGCGCAGAGCCGACGGCCACTACATCCACTCAGATCGCCCTGTTTAGCACTTTTTCGACCCTCAGCAGGCTCGCAATGGGCGCCTACCTTGACTATGCTGGCCGCAACAACAAGCCCTCGCGACTACTTCTCGGATCGCTGCTGATTCTCGCAGCCACGCACCTCACCTTGGCAAAATTCAACCTGTCGCCTTCGCTTTTGAGCGTGCTCTCTTGTTTGTCGGGATGGGTCTACGGCTCATTCTTCACACTATACCCGGTGATTATCACGCGTGTGTGGGGTTCGGCTGGGTTCGCCACTTATTGGAGCATCTTTGTGGCCGCTCCTGCGTTGGGCACCCTCATTTATGGGTCCCTTTTTGCATACTTTTACCAGTCGAGGGGTAACTGGCAACCTAGTTTTGGTGTCAGTGTTCCGGTTCTCCTCATTTGCATTGTCATTCTGTACCGTCTCCAGTCGAGATGGACCGAAAATTAATTGAGAAATGGCATTAAATATATATACAGCTTCGCTTAGACCGGCGTCTAGTCATCCAAATCCTGGTCGTCGCCGCGCTTGCGCTTGCGCGAGTGACCCTTTCTACCCTTTTTACCAGCCTCTGCCATTTTGATCTTGGCCTGGCGCTGGGCCTCGTCAATACTGCCCATGAGCATCAGCACGCCCTCCTTGTCAATGGGGTACTCCTCAAGAGGCTTGTCGGGGTGAAGATCCTTCTCGATAGTGGTGTAGCGAGCAACATCATACTGGGCAACAAGAGTGACGGCCTTACCGGAGCGACCAGCACGTGCAGTACGACCCACACGGTGCACATACTCGGCAGCGTTGTCGGGCACAGAGTAGTTGATAACGATATCAACCTGAGGGATATCGAGACCACGAGCAGCAACGCTGGTGGCAACCAAGATGTTTTTGAGGCCACCTCTAAACTTGTTGAGGGCACCCAGGCGGGCCTCTTGGCTCATGTTGCCATTGATGGGCGTGACATTGAAATTGAGCATCTCGAGCATGATGGGCAGACGGGTACCGTCGTCCTTCGTGTTCACAAACACGATAACTGACTTGCCGGCAAGCTCATTTAGCATGTACACCAGAGTGGCATCCTTGTGCTTGAGAGGCAAAAAGTAGTAGAACTCCATCAGTGTATCGACAGTTGTAACCTTTTGCTGAATTTGGATTTTGACCGGGTTGCGAAGCGAGTGCCTTTGCAGCTCATCAATATCCTTTGAGGGGGTGGCACTAAACATAAAGGTGTTGCGCTCGCTGGGCAGGACCTGGACAATCTTTTTGATGGGTTCTTTGAAATCCATGTCCAAAAGGCGATCGGCCTCGTCCAAAACAAGGTATTTGAGGAACTTGAGGCTGAAACCCTTGGTCTTCTCGAGGTGGTCAAGCAAACGGCCAGGAGTGGCCACAACAATATGGGGCTTCTTGGACAATGCAATAGCCTGCTGCATGTGGTCCTCACCACCAATAATTACGGCGACTTGGATGCCCATGGACGCACCCAGGGCCTGGAACTGCTTGGCAGTCTGGTGTGCGAGCTCACGCGTGGGACTCAGAACGCAGCAAAAGAGCTTTGAGGGCTTCTCGTACAACGTCTGGAGAACCGGGAGCGCAAATGCGGCAGTTTTACCGGAGCCAGTGGCGGCAAAGCCCATGACGTCCTTGCCCTCAAGGGCATGAGGAATACTCTGCTCTTGAATGGGGGTAGGCTTTTTGAAACCAAGGGTCTCGCAAGCATCGCACAGAATATCAATTACTCCCAGCTCCTTGAAGCTCATTTTGTGATTGAAAAGTCAAGGTCTGGGTGAAATTTCACTTTACATAATTTTTTTTCAGCATGGCCAAACGCAGACACAAGCGCAGAACGCATGCCGCAGCGCCCGAAGAGGCTAGCGATGTACCCAAATCGATGGTTATGAAGATGGGGGACTCAAGAAGAGTGCCCACAAAGGCATTGTCAGCCCTGGTGAGAGACTTTCGCCAGGTCATGCAGCCGCACACCGCGGCTAAACTGCGCGAGCGCAAGTCCAACAAGCTTAAAGACTACCTTGTTATGGCTGGACCCCTGGGAGTCACTCATTTCTTCATCTTCTCCCAGTCTGCTCAGGGTAACACCAACCTCAGAATAGGCCGCACCCCTCGTGGTCCCACGCTGTACTTTAGAGTCAAGGAGTACACGCTTGCTCGTGATATTCTCAAGACACAAGCTCGCCCCCACAGTGTCAACGCTGAGGAGCTGCGCTCACCGCCCATGCTGATCATGAACGGTTTCTCCTCAGGCAAGACCTCAGACAAGGAGGCGCTGCTCACCTCTGTTTTCCACAACATGTTGCCCTCAATCGATGTGTCTACAATTCGTCTTAGCGATGTGCATCGTGCCCTGTTGGTGTCTAAGGACAAAGACACTGATGAGATCACTTTGAGGCACTATGTGATCCAGGTCAAGACTACTGGCCACTCGCGTGCAGTACGCAAGCTCAATGCTGCTCAGCAGGGCAAGCGCCAGATCCCCAACCTTCGGGCTGCCGCCGATGTGGCCGACTACATGTACGACCCTGGTTTGTCCGAGTCTGAGGGTGAGGACGAGGTTTTGCCGAGTGAACCTGAGCAAAAAAGTAAAAAGGCGATCAAACTTATTGAGGTTGGTCCTCGTCTTGTCCTCAAACTATCCAAGATCGAGGAGGGACTCTGCACCGGTAAGACCATTTACCACGCCACCGAGAAGCGCAGCGAGAAGCAGGCCGCTCGTCTTGAGCAAAAGCACCGCGAGAAGGATGCCCTTCGCAAGCAGCGTCGCGCCGAGCAGGAAGAAAACGTCCGCCGCAAGCGCGAGGAGAAGGCTGCCCAGACCTCGCGTACCAAGCGTGGTATCGAAAAGGCCAAGCTCAAGGAGCAGGCCGAGGGTGGCGACGACGAGGAAGGCTCTGGTTCTGAATATGAGCAGGATGTCGACACCATGAACGATGCTGAGCTTGAAGCTGAGCTCGCCGCTGGTGAAACTTCCGAGGAGGAGGAGAGTGACGACGAGTAAACTACATAACTTAATATTTGCACTTGACTTGGTTTAGTTCTAGTCGAAATCAGAGTCAGATTCATAGCCCCAAATGTAGGGGTCTGTGAGCTCATGGACGCGCTCCTTGAGCTCGTGCTGCCACGACCCGACCAAGTTTCGCAGCTCAAGGGGCTCGTTCGTGAGAGCAAGCTGGGCCCTGAGACTATCATAGTTTTCTTCGGGCTGAGGGCACACAAACTGTGTAGTGCTATCCGCCTCGGGCAATGCCAGCTCAGAGGCGGCAGGACGATCAATTGCCACTACTGAGCGGATCTTGGGCTCCTTTTTCTTCATGAATTCAAGTCGAAAGTCACGGTGCTCGAATTTGAAGGGAATAAATAAGTCGTTTGTAGTAACTCGCATGGTGGCCTTGCCCTGCACAATATTGCAATTGGTGTTGGCTACGAGCTCATTGACCAACTGGGCCATGCTCACGCGTTTTTCGCGCAGACTGGACATGAGTGCTACCGATTCAAACAATAGGTTTTGAGTTCTGGCCTGGTCCTCGATATCGCCTGGAGCAGTTGCCAGTGGCACCAACAAATCGGACCATTCGGCCAAAGCCAAGATACCTTGCAGCAAACTTGACCTCTGAGTAGCTGTTTGCTTGGTATTTGTGTGGACACCCCAGGTAATTACAGTGGTTTTAGGGGCATAATCGTCGCGAACGGCCTCCAAAATGGGGCTGGCAACCCCTGCCCAGGCACCGAAATCGGTGGTGACATTAATACCCGACAGGTTATCGCAGTTTTCGAAAATGGGCCTGACCATATTGTCCACATACTCGTGCTGTTCGGCCGAATCGAGGTGCTTGAACTCGTCCACGCCCTCATTGAAGAGGGTGAAGGGGTGATTGTTTGATCCTCTAGCCTGGCCATCTAGGGAAGACTCTTTGACATGCCAATTGGCCAGCTCAAACCGAGATTTGGGGTGCAGCTTGATCCTCAAATCATCGGTCCACGAATTGACGGCAGTGTACCCCACGTTAAGTTTATCAAAATCAGGGGCTTCCTTGCGCTCATAAACATCTGAAATACGCTCCAAAGATCCAAATCCACCATTCAAGTCCCAGAAAATGGCACGAGGAGTAAACTCTTTGCCGAGGTTAAAGCGAGGCATGGGATCAACGTGCGAGCGCTTGACGTCCTCATCAGAATATACAAAGTACGACTCTTGGTTATTGTAATACTCTGCCTGCAAGTAATTTGCGCGCGTTCCCAGGCTCAGGTGCACGATTTCTGACATTTTTCAGGCGACTTGCCACGACCGCCACACTTGCCTACTCTCTTGATCGACTACGTGTTCCATGCGTTTACTGTGGAGTTTATTTGCATTAGCACTGGCAGATTATTATGATACGCTAGGTCTAAAGCGTGGAGCCACACCCAAAGATATTAAAAAGGCATACCGCCAGCTCAGTCGCCAATACCATCCCGACAAGAATAACGGCAACGAAGAGGCCGCCAAAAAGTTTATCGAGATTGGAACCGCGTACGAAGTCTTGGTTGATGATGAACAAAGAGCTATTTATGATAAGTTTGGAGAGGCCGGGCTCAAGAATGGCGGCCAACAGCACAGTGACCCATTTGACCTTTTCTCGCGGTTTTTTGGTGGTGCGCGCCACCAGGGCAGGCCCCATGGTCAGAATGCCATGGCTCGTCTCCAAGTCTCACTGCAGCAAAGCTATTTGGGCTCCACAATCGAGTTTGATGTCAATATGCAAGGTTTGTGCTACGAGTGCAATGGTAGCGGCAGTGCTGATGGTCAGATGCTTCGGTGCGACCAGTGCAAGGGTGCAGGCCAGATTGTGCGCAACCACCAGCTTGGTTTTGGTATGACGCAGCGTATTCAGATGCCATGCGACAAGTGTGCTGGCAAGGGTCAAAAGATCAAAAATGCATGTGGCGTTTGCCAAGGATCCAAGGTTATTCGTGAAGACCGTCATTACAATGTTTATTTGCCTGAGGGCGCGCCCAGGCAGTGGGATTACGTCCTTGAAGGCGAGGGTGATCAAGGCCCCGACTTTGATCCGGGCGACCTGATTATTCGCCTCACTGAGAGCCCCAACGACAATTTTGGCTACCGTCGCAGAGGCCAAAACTTGTTTAGAACAGAGGCTATCAGCGCCAAGCAGGCTCTCAATGGCGGTTGGGAGCGCCAAATCACGCGCCTTGACGGTGAGAGCAGCATCAAAATCTCGCGTAAAAAGGGCGAGGCCGTGGTCAATGGCCAGGTGCAGCTCGTCAAGGAGGAGGGTATGCCTGCCAACAAGGACCACGAGGCGGGTGATTTGTATATTGAGTACGTGGTTCTCCCGGTGTCTGCAAAGGGCGGTGCCCACCTTGATCTTTAGAACATGATAGAATTCCTAGCCTAGTATATGTAGTAGGTTTAGTGCAATGTATAGATTGAGCTCGGATGAGTGGCTCGCGGAAGCTCGTGGCAGCTCTCCCACGCATTCCATGCATTTGAGGGTTAGGGCCGCGATCCTCCAAAAGCATGAAAAATTTCATGACATAATTTTTTCTCAATGGGTAAACGCTCGGCAGAACCAAAGCAGAAGCAGAGCAAAAAGTTCAAAAAAGAGGAGCCCGTCGAGGAGAGCGACGCCGAATTCTCGAGCGAACCCGAACTTCAGAGTGAGGGCAGCGAGGACGAGCTTGACGGCTCTGAGGATGAGCTCGACAGCGACTCTGGCTCTGAGGACGAGGGTGCCAGCGATGTAAAGACCGCTGAGGGTGACCAGGATGCCGCCTACGCCCAATCACAAAAGGCTGCTGCCCGTAAGCAGGCCAAACTTGAGCGTGCGCAGCGCAAGCTCGAGAAACCCCTTGGCCAAGAGATCGCCGAGGCCAAGAAAATTTGGGAAGAATTCCGTCAAAAGACCATCAAGACCAAGGAGCGCAAGAAGCTGGTTGCTCAGTGCTACGAGCTCACGAAGGAGCACACTAAGGATCTTGTTTTGCGCCATGACTCGTCGCGTATTGTGCAGTCCATCTTCAAGTACGCCGATCAAAAGGTGCGCGCCGAGATCACTGTGGCCCTCAAGGGCTCGTACGTTGCTCTGGCCAAATCTTCTTACGGAAAGTACTTGCTAGTCAAGATGCTGCACTACGGTAGCGCCTCGACTCGCCAGTCCATTCTCGACGAGCTGCATGGCAGCTTTAGGAAATTGATGGGTCACCGCGAGGGTGCGTACGTGGTTGAGGATGCCTACCGCGAGTACAGTACTGCTGCTCAGCGTCGCCAAATGCTTCGCGAGTTTTACGGCTCTCAGTTTGCCCTGTTCAAGGACAAGGGTGCCGACGCCAAGAACCTTGCCGAGATCATCAAGGAGCAGCCCGACAAGGCCAACATGCTGCTTGAGAACCTGAACGAGGTTATTACTGCTGCTGTCAACAAGGGCTCGATCGGTTTTGAAATCATCCACGCCGCTATGCTCGAGTACATCCGCAACATCCCCAAGGAGGGTCCCGAGCGTGAGACCTTTGTTGATCTTGTTTCTGAGCAAATTTCCGAGATGGTCCACACCAAGGATGGCTCTCAAGTTGCCAGCCTTGTGTTTGCACTGGCTACCGCCAAGGAGCGTAAGAAGCTCCTTAAGGCTCTGCGCCCGTTTGGTGACAAGCTTGCCTCTGATCAATACGGTAACCTTGTGATGATGGCCATTTTCCGTACTGTTGATGATACCGTGCTTGTGTCCAAGACCTTCATCCCCCCCCTCCAAGACCAGTTTGGCGTTCTTGTTACTTCCAAGTTTGGTCGCCGCCCCTGGCTCTATTTGATGCTCGGCCTCAGCAAAAAGTACTTTGTTGGCGACGTGAATGAGCGTTTCAAGGAGGTAGACGAGTTTAAGAAAAACAGCTCCAAGAAGGAGGACGAGGCCCGTAACCAGGAGCTTTTGAGCCACTTCAGCCCCGTCATTTACACCTGCATTACTGAAAACGTTGACGATCTTGTGCGTGATAGCATAGGCATCCAGTTTATTGCCGAGGCTCTTGAGCACGGTGACCGCGAGTGCGCCGAGTGGAAGCCCTGTGTTGAGGCCACTGTTGCTGCATTCGAGGCTTCGCCCGAGGAGGAGGACCATCCCATCAATGCCTCGCCTTTTGCTGGCCGTGCCCTCAAGGCCCTGGTCAAGGGTGTGCCCGAGGCGTGCACCCAGATTGGCGATGTTGTGTCTGCTCACGATCTTGCATGGGCTTCTGGTGATGGTAGCTTTGTGGTGATTGCCCTCCTTGAGAACCTCAAGGATAATTCCAAGCTGAGCAAGGCCCTCAAGAAGCAAAAGAGCGCCATCTCCAAGGCCAAGCCCCGCGGTGCGGACATTTTGCTCAAGCTGCTTGCCTGAGGTTTTTGTATTTATATAGAGCTCTCTATCTCATCAGTCGTTACATAAATTAATTATTGTCAAAGTTTGCCATGTCCACGTTGGTGAACTGGCCGGTGTAGTCGTAAACATCTTCTCTTGGCTGCTCTTCGTAGGAGCTATATGCATAACGCTCCTCCATGGGCTCCTGATCCTCGACATAGTCTGTTGAAGCCTGTGTTCTCTTTGACTTGTCCTTGGTGGCCAGATATTCACGGTACTTTGTGAGGTAAATTTTGAGCACCTCGGCATAGTTCTCAAACCCTAGGGAAGTCATGGCAAACAAGATATCCTCGCCGTTCACAGTTTTACGCTTCTCTGCAGAGCATTTCTCCGAGGCCTCAGAAGTGATAAATGACACAAACTCACTCACACACTCCTGCACGCATTCCTTGGCCTCCTTGGAGACTTTTGCATTTTTGGGGAGCGATTTCTTCATAATGCGGTAGACATTGGCAATTGGTAGCCACTTGTCCTGCTCGCGCAGCTCGGTTTCTTTTTCCACCATGAGTACGTCAGCACCTTCTTCGCCCACGCGCGTCAAGTCAGTCATGAAGCTCACTGTGCACGAGTGGGTACCGGTGGGAATTTGGAGCTGGAAGCAAAGCGACGAGGTTTGTGGAATCTGTAGGGTGCCCTTTGACGGTACGTGCCCCACCTGTACTTTTCCTGGCGATGGGTGCCCGCTTGTTGTGGGTCAATGTAAACACCCGTTTCACACGCATTGCATTGATAAATGGCTAGGGATGGAGGACTCTAATGGCTTGTGTCCCATGTGCCGCCAGCCTTTTGAGTGTGCGTAAGGCGCGCGCGCCAAGTTTTCTTGCTAAAAATACTCGCTACTGTTAAAGTCAATGACGCATCGGCCCGCCGGCAGGCCCAGGGTGTGCGCCTCTGGCACTGCTTGAAATGAAACAAATTTATTCGCTGATTCGGCCTCTGCAATTGATTGCTGCGCCAGCTGCGCTATTGTTGGCGAGTTGCGGGCCAGCCTGAAATGGGCGATCGCGACCCCGGCCTGCTGCTCGGCCAGCTGTTGGCACCCGCACAAAAAGTGGCATGCGGCAAGGCAGTAATCACGATTCGCCTCGAGCCACGCCCTCAGGGTCTTGTGACCAGTCTGTATAGCCGAGGAATACTGGTCCTGGGCGTACATGGCCACTCGAGCGTGTACCGTGGCACTGGCCTTGGCGGGGCGTTCGCCCGTGCTCAGCAGCTTTAGGACCACGAGTTGGTGCGCCATCCCGGCAAAAATGGCCCTTAGAGTCTCCACACTCTGCTGGCTGAGGTCGGGGTGCCGTGAATCACCGCTCAGTTTGAGCAATTTGATTGCTTGGCCAACGTGGGCCTGAGCGCGTTTATAGTCATTTTGATGGTAGCTTGCTGCAACCAGCCGGCTCATAAATAGTGAAGAGGCAATTGCAACCATTCGGGGCTCATCCTCAGCGCTCAATTGAGTCTTTTTCGAGGGGTGCGTCCAGGGCAGCCGCCACTCGCCTCCTTCCATCCCTGAATGCGAGTACTCGCCCAGTGCCCTTAGAGCCCTTACTTCTTCGCCCCGGCCCTGCCTCAGCTCTTTGAGGGTGTCGCGGACCAACCCTCGCGCAGACCCCGGGCCTCGCGTACTGGGCACCTCAAATGGGATTGCCAAGTCCATGCTTATGAAGGGAGGATGAAGCCATTTATCTGCTTGGCGTTTGTGTACTAGATTTGTATAGTGCTAGTTTATGAAATGTATTATCCCACAGTGGAGCCCTTCGGAACATGAAATTTATCCCCCCTCCCTCACCTCGCCCTCACTGCCATCACTCAGCATGAACCTCGAGCTCATTGGGGTGGCTCCTGCCACGCTCATGGCAGCGGAAATCCACACAACTGAGACAGACCTCATAGTCCCTGACCCCGACCACATCAAAGTCCTCGAGGATCTGAGTGCAAGCGGTCTGCTTGAGCTCGAAACTCTCACAACAACCTCGTCGCGGCTCCAGCAAGAAATCCAACAATTGGCTCAAGAAATGAAGCATCTCGAGACCAAGAGCGCCACTCTGTACAACCAGCTTTCGGCCCACAAAATGGCGCTAGATTCCATTGAGCCTGTGGTCCAGCAGCGCGTGATTCCGCCCGCGATCGTGGCTGAGATTTGCCAGGGTGAAATTGGCGCCCAGTGGCGTGCTGCCCTGGTAGTTGCCGTTCATCATGACCAGCAAGCTCACTCTGAATTTAGTAGGGGGCTACTGCTCAAAGCGTCTAACCGCATCAAGGAGTTTTACAGCGCCAAGGTTCGACGCCTCAGGCGGCCCGGCGTCGACGCGCAGACAGTGCAACAATCCCTAATTCTTAATTCGGCCCTTTACCAGCACCTGGCTACGCGGCACCCCGAGATCGCCCAGATCATGCAGCAGGCCTACATCAACACAATAAAATGGTACTACCAGATGCTGCTCGAAAAGTATCTCAGGTGGATCGGTCGCCAGCCGGTAGTGGTCTCTGATGCCACCAAAACAATTGGCGAAACAACGTTTGCCTCGCGCTCGTTCCTGTCCTCATTTCGGGGTGAGTCTGAGCAGCCCATCAACGCATTCAGTGTTGGTGCACGGCCCTCAATTTTGTCAAATACAGCAGTTGCAATGGCATGGGGCACGCCCGCTCCGCCTCTAGGGTTCCATGTGGAGGTGCTTGTGCACTCCCTAGTGACGGCCATGCACGACACAATTGCCATGGAGCACAAGGTCCTGAGCGAGGGTTTCCAGTCGCAACGCACTGCCCAAGTTCTTCAAGACCTTTTTGGCAATTCAATAAACCACTGCAACCTAATTTTGGACCGGCTGTTGCAGTCGTGGGACGTGTTTGATTTACTGCTGAGCGTGCGTCTGTTTAAGGCCGCAGAGGGTCCCGAAATCTTTGAAGAATTCAAGCAAAAGCAACTCGACAAAATCTGGGCTCAAATTGGCGCGGTGCTGGAGAAAAACACAAAGTCCATCGAGTCGGCGGTGGCTCGTCCCGGCGCGACGCGCAAGATTGGCGCCGAGCCACACGCCCTAACAAGTAACGTGGCCTCCATGGTGACGGGAATTCTGCAATTGAGCCCCGAAGTGGACCCGGTTTTGACTCAACTGCGGCAGCTCACAAGCGTCTATGAAGCATTTGCCACCAAGCTCTCCAAGTACAGCAGCGCGCCTGAGCTGTTTTTGTACAACAACTACTTTTTAATCTCGGCTTTGCTCGGCGATGTCGAGGGCCAAGTGGCCAAAGACCTGTCGCAGCACTTTAAGTTGCTGTACGAGGCCTATGCTCCATAGTATTTATCTGCCTAGTGCTAAACGTCTAAATTCACGAGAATTTCCCCCATACTGCAATTCTCAGCTGTCAAATTGATCCGGCAATCCCGTGCGTTGCTGTTGCATAGTAAACGTTGGGACCATGCACCGCCTCTTCCCATCAGCCTTGCTACATGCAAATTGAAAACGCCGCCGCATGGATTTCTTGGGGTTTAACCCTCGTATCACACGTCAGATATAACTTTGGCCGCCGTTCTCCCTGGGATAGCGGTCACCAGGACGATGTTGCCTACACTCCCTTCACAGCTGCCTTTTGGGCCATTTGGGTATTTTGGGTCATTGTAGAGCTTTACCAGCTGCTTTTCCTGACCAACCATCTGCACAACTCCTCAAACGAAATCAAGGGTCACTTTATTGTCAACAATCTGCTACTTTTGAGCTGGTCATACCTGTTTAGCCGCTCACACTACTTTTTCTCGGAGATTGTGATTATTTTGGCGTTTATCAACGCCGCAGTGGCATACCTCGTGACCAAATCATACTCCATTCCGCGTCTTCGTTCGTGGATTGGCGTCCACATCCCAGTTGTTGCCTTGCCACTGGCTTGGGCCAACTATGTGATTTTGTGGAACGGTGCGGTGCTTTTCCACGCACGTAACCTGCCCTCGCGCATCATTGCTAACTTTTTGGTGTGGGAACTGCTTATTGTGCCCGGCTTTTTCCTCATTGTCACTGGCGACTATGCCACCGGCGCCGCGTTTGCATGGCTTGCGTTTGCGCTCGGCTTGGGCCAGCTGGCCACGCGCATTTTCGCTCTTCAGTGGATTTTTTCATTTATTGTTGCCGCCGTGCTGCTGGCGCTCTCGTTTGTCTACAGCTTGAACCCTCCGCAGCGCGAGGAGGCGCCGCTTCTGAGCGATCCCCCTCGCACCCCGTAAGGGCACCCTGTGAACGCTTTTCGTATTTTTCTAGTCGTAAATATGCTAACTTATACTTTGAATGCAAAAACAAGGTCATCGTCGAGCTTCTCCTCGTCGAGCTTCTCCTGCTGGTCCGCGTCCTGCGGCGAGGACTCGGGGGCAATCTGCTCGTTGAGGCGCGACGGGTGCGCAGGTAGATGGGAGTACCTGCGGCGATGCAGAGGGCTCTGCGATGCCGGTGGAGGCGACGCGCTGGCCCGGGCCTTGGAGGCGCTGGCCTCTATTTGCGCGATCGAGTCGCCAAGGCTCGAGGACCGCATGAGCTGGAATCGGCTTAGGGACGAATCTTGCAAGGATGCAGACTCGCTTCCCCGGAACGCGGCGTTGGCATTGCGCTGGGTATCGTCCACAAACCGCAAAAACTCAGAGACCTCAGAGTGGTGGTACACCGAGCCGGGTTCATAGCTCGAGTGCGAACTGGCCGAGCCTGTACCCGAGACTGAGCGTAGCCGTGCATTACTGCGGGCAAAGCTGCTGCTGAACCGAGGCGCGCTTGACGTAGTGCTGCTGGATTGGCCTAGCGAGCTTGGCCCCACGGGCACTGGCACCGGCTCGGTGGTCTGATAAATATTTGTAGAGCTTGTGTTGCGACGAGGGATCTCGGAATTTTTGAATGGGCGCGTAAATGAGACCACGGGCCGAAGCGCTGAGCCGAGGGATGTGACGCTGGAGCTCGTGGACCGCGGCCGGTCAATGTCACCCTGCTCCATTAGCTGGCGCGCGATTACTGTTTCGATATCCTCAGTCTTGAAATTGGCGCTGCTGCGATAGGTAACGCTGAGCTGGAGCGCACCTGCGCTTGACTCGACGGGCGCGAATTGGTACACGGCAGGATCTTTTTCGGGGCCAATCTTGTGCTTGAGACCCACGCGGCCTCGAGACGAAATGCTAGATGTACCCTCAATTATTCTAAACCCGAGTTTGAGCGGGGTTTTTTGGCGGTGGATTTTTTGGCGTAGAGACCAGGTTGGAAGGACCCTGAGGAGTGAAAACAGGCACCGAAGAGCAACAACAGCGCGTTTGTACACCACAGCAATCTCGGCATGGTCGCCTTGGCGCGGTTGCCACTCGAGAACCCAGCGCTCCAAAACAACCTCTTGCTTGTCTGTTGGGTAACGTTTGCCGTCCTCTTCTAGCACAATGCGTTGCTTGGTCAAATGTGACGCGCTCACAGTCATTTCAACTATTAGCGGCGGGAACCCATCGCCATGCCATGGCGTCATGAGGTCCCGCACCGCTATGAGCTCCTCGCTCTCCAGGCTGAACCATTTGTCTGTTTTGCCGGTCCACGCAGACGTTCCGGGTGGAAGAT
The DNA here is from genome assembly GCA_022577855.1 of Wickerhamiella azyma. Lineage (NCBI taxonomy): Eukaryota > Fungi > Ascomycota > Dipodascomycetes > Dipodascales > Trichomonascaceae > Wickerhamiella > Wickerhamiella azyma. Next base: position 123,785 of record JAKISA010000020.1, read on the forward strand.
CACGCGCCTGGACAATGACCTGCGCGGTCTTGTGGAAGAACCGCCGGATCACCCTGCTCAGCGAGGCATCCATGTGTAATCGGAACGTGCCTGCCAGAATGTGATGGAGGTGATAAGAGCAGGTCTAGATGGTATCCACCCTAGTAAACTCTGCAACAAGCTGCACTGCCCTTAGATATAGACGCTCGCGGATTTGTAGTCACATAAATGCATATTACGCCAAAGCCAAGACTTGAGCGAGTCAATGGTCATGCAGCCTCAATTGCTCCAGCATGTGCTTGTTTGATCCAGCTGAGCCTGCATGGCAGCCTCAAGTATCCAAGAATAGATTTCCCGCGCCCCGCTGGACAGTTTGTTTCAAGTTCACCCCTGACAGTTCCTCAGCTGATTGCCAAGACACGCATCTGCACCGAGGTCAAATGGTCAAAGCGCCAGCTCCCAAAAATCTCCTTGTAATATTAGCCCAAGCAGTACAAGTTATCTAATTTAATCAAAATAGAATTTCTATCCACAAAAAAATGGCCCGCCCTCTAAAACCCTGCATGATTAGTGCGTCCCCCAACCCTGCAGAACAAGGGCCTTCAATTTGGCTTAATTCTGGGGCGACCCCGGGAAAACTACCCACTGACAGCTGCAGCTCACAATTTGCCATAAGTTGTTCAAGATTTGTCACCAATTAGTTGTAAAGCTCTCCTACTTTTGCCGAAATGCCACCTGCAACTTTCTCCCGCAAGTGCGTAGACGACTGCATATCCGAAAATGTTACCGCATGCATACATGTGCATGAGGCTTAAAAATCCGGAGGGCCCAACCTGCAAGCTCTCTGTATGGGCGATATTCCTGGTGGCTACGAGCCCTCGCCGTGCGAAATCTGGCAGATGAAGCTCGTGTACATTGCCGTCTACGTTGGCCTCGGGCTCATTGACGAGAGCAGGCTGTTCCTCTTGAACGATGTCACGCTGAGGGCAAGGCCCATGATCAAGGAAAGCCTTCGCCAAAATGACGATGCTGTCAGTGTACACAGTGCAACCTCGCTATCTCGCGAATATGGCAAGCCAGAAATCACTCGGTCCGACTTTAAGCAAAAGTTCCCATCGGTGCGCAAGACGGTGAACGCGTTCAAAAAGGCGATTTCCGATATTCCTCGTGAGAAGGCCCTGGCCAAGTGGCGTTGGTGTGTCCGGGACAGCTCCGACTCGTTTGTGCTGCGGTACGTTCGCCAATTTGGCAATTCCATTAAGGCCGCCCACTTGATAGGGCGGGGCCTTGTTTGGCAAACTACAAAATTTGACGCCGAGGATGTCTTGTCCAAGGGTGAGTCCTACTACATCAATACCGCGCCCGACCCCAAATATATTGATCAGTACAAGGCTAATGTACACATGTTGGTGGCCCGCGACAAGACCAACTCGCCGGTTTTCCTGTGCCGCGCCCGCAGGCACAACCCCAGCAGTGCATCGCGTGAGGCCATGCAGCGGGTAGTGATCAATATTATGGAGCACTGCTGGCGCTCGCTGCGCGACGACTCACCGGGTTGCATGATGATCTGGGATCTCACCGGTTGGCAACCTCGCAACTACGATACTCTTTTGGTGCTTTTCATGATCAAGAGTGTCTACAGGTGTTATCCCATGCTGGCAGGTCGCATCTTTATCTACAACTCGCCCACGCTTTTCCGCGTTGTTTGGAAAACGGTTTTGGCCAAATTCGATCCCATTGTCAAATCTCGCGCTGGATTTTTGTACGGGGAGGGTTTGCTTCGATTTATCGACAAGGACGAGCTTCCTGAGTGCCTTGGTGGCCAGGGCAGCGAGGACCATATGGAGTGGACCGAGCCTGATCCCAAGGATGATTTGTTGCTCAAGGACACAGAGACCCGTGGTGCACTTGAAGCCAAGCGCCTGGACCTGATGCTCCAATTTGAAGAGGCTACGACCCAGTGGCTGTTTGGCGACGATGACCTGGCCCACAGGCACGATGTGCAGCGTGAGCTGACCGAAAATTACTGGCAGCTCGATCCGTACTGGCGCCCCAAACACCTTTGGGATCGTGCGGGGCTTCTCCAGTCTTATCGCCCCGAGTGGGCCAAGAGCTGGGACAAGTCGCAGGCCGCTGCCTCGGTACTTGCGAGCGCTGCAACCGGCGACTCTGTGGCCACATACCAGGAAACGGTTGACACGCTCGATACCATCAAGACTCCAGCCACCACAGTGACCAAATTGAGCGATTTGGACTCGCCTCAAAACCCGTTGCTTGACCGCGTTCTAGTTTAGCTGATTATTTAATGGCCCGAGCCTTGCTCTGAGGGCCCCTGCAAATTCATTGTTGCGCTCGAGCTGGCACCCGCTGCCTACTCTGGTCACATGCAGAGGTGGCCAAGTGTGGCGGTGGCGCCACCACACTGCATACATAAGCTCTCGCGGCCCAAGCCACTAGCCAAAATGTCATTCAAGGGATTTGATTTTAACAAGGGTCTTGCCTCGCTGCAGAGCACTGTGGGCGATATCAGCACCTCAATTACTCCGTTCACCAAGCGCACTCGCCAGATGATTGAGGAGCGCCTTGGATCCGCCACCGAGGTCACTGCCCTGCCTGAAGAGTACCTTGAGCTTGAGCGCCGCGTGGATGCGCTCAAGGCGTTTCACACTCAGGTTTTGTCGGTCTCGAATACCTTTGAGAACGAAACCTACGACTATCCTCCCAACATTAAGGAGTCGCTCACCGACTTTGGCAAGAGCGTGCACGAGCGGTTTGGCGAAGTTACCAGCGCGAAATCAGCCTCTGAGGTTGGCGGGATTTTGTCGGGTGGCGGCCGTACCAAGCAGGCCGACTTGCCTCCCAAGACTTTGAGCCACGCCCTGAGCCGTGCCCTTGGCCAGAGCGGCGAGCAGCTGCAGGCCGCCAACCTTAGCAACCTCAGCAGCGCCGCTACCAAGTTGAGCGATGCCGAGCTCAAGGTTGGTGAGGCCCGCCTCAGCCAGGACGAGTCTATCCAGCGCGTTAACCAGGCCTACCAAACAACCCTCAGCACTTCGCTCAGCTTTGCCTCCAAGGCCCGCCGCAACGTGCACAATGCTCGTCTCGAGCTTGACGCTGCCAAGACCGGCCTCAAGAATGCTAGCCCTGCCAACTCTGCCCAGGCCCAGACCGAGGTCGAGAAGGCCGAGGACGACTTTGTTGGTGCTGTTGAAGATGCTGTGACCGTCATGAAGAATGTGCTCGATACCCCCGAGCCTGTTCGTGGCCTTACGCAGATCGCCCAGGCCCAGCTCGCCTATTTTAAGGCTGCGGTCGAGCAGCTCAGCGCTGCTGTGCCCGAGCTCGAGCGTCTCCAGGAGGAACAGGAGGCTGCCTACCGCGAGAGCCGCAGCTAGGCGCCATCGCCCGTTGCTTTCAGCGCATCTAGAGTATTTAACTAAATATCGTCAATGTTGAGGTCGTCCTCCTCATCGTCGTCGCTGTCAGAGTCGCCCGCGCCAAACTCAAACGCCTCCTCGTCGTCGGAAGCAGCAAACTTGTCGTTTTCGTTGATGTTTGTCGTCTCGGGCAGCTCACCCTGAGCCTTAAGCGCACGAGCCTCGTCAGGGTGGTACTTGAGGATAACATCGGCCTTGGAGTCCTCAAACTCACGGATTGAAAGCAGAATGATATCTCCCTGTGTGACCCAAACCTTCTTGCGCATTTTACCGCGGATCTGAGCGAGGCGAGTCTCGCCATCAAAGCAAGAGACCTCTACACGGCCGCTGCCAAGCATCTTGACGACCTGGCCGTACTCTTGACCCTCATCACGCAGTACAAGCTCACGCTTGAAACCAGTGTCGTTCTTTCCGCGACGACGGTTCTTTCCTCCTTTTCCTTTAGCGCGAGGCATGAAAAATCGATTTGCTGACACAGCTTGCTTTGTGGGTCACAGCTGTGACCCTACCGGGGACCCTACATGGGACCCTACCTGGGACCCTAATTGTGATTCTTGTGGTCCTTGTGTCTGATTGACAGCGCATAGCACATCAATTTATAGAATATGGAACGGAACTTCAGCTAGCTAATATTTGCGTGTCTGTGGCGCCGGGGTACACCTTCCGGGGACCCTCGACAAGACAAGGCCCGCGCTCGTTGCTATGGTTCACGATCCCTCACGTGAGCCCAAGTAGACGCCACTATAAACCTTTACTGAACCTTTTGGCAAGCCGGGATCTATTGCTTGACCACAGGGGCTTGCTGCGTATCCGGTACTACACCTGAAGGTTTGGCTGCGGGTGACCAAACGAGTCGATATATTCAGCGGTGATGCCACGCTGTGCGCAGAAATCGCTCGCTGAGGACAATGACTTGTTTGGTCACATGCAAATGCCGTGACCTTTTAGACCTCTTTCCCAAGGCATTAATGCCAATAACACTCCGTAGATCTTTCAAAATGGTTGACTCGGCCAATGTATCGGCGTTTGCTTTCCAAAGGTCATCCTTGCGGTACCTCACGGTACCTTTCTGTACCTGCAGAGGCCCATGTAAGAGTCCATTAAGAGCTGCTGGTCAACCATAAGCCTTGTACTGGCGTATCTGTATGCTGTACTTGGCAAATGAGGGTACAAGCCAGCTGAAGCTCTTGTTTTTGATAAGACAGATCTTCACAAAATTGTGGGCGCTCTTAACGGTCGACGGCGACTTGTAGCCGTAGCTGCCACCCCCTTCAGTGGAAATTGCTTTCATGCGACGCCAGCTCGCGAGTTGTTGGAGCAGGCCACGTACTTTGCCGGCGAGCGAGCGTTGCTTTCCAAGGATTGGTCTGTGGCCCGCGCATTCCTCAAGTCGGAAACTAAGGATGGCCTTGAGCGTAGCCAGGTGTCTGAAAACGTCTGCTGTACAATGCAGCCGGCAATTCCGCTTGCGACTCTTTGCAAAATGGTGGTAGCCGCGGCGAGTGTCAACACCGCTTTTCGTGTGCCGCAAGCCGATTGGGGCACCAACTTCAATGGCGATCCGTTGTCATTGATCGTCCCCGAGCCGGGTCTTCCCCCTCAGATTACTGCGAGCTCGGCCTGGGTTGCGGCGCTTGTGGCATTTATGCTACTGTATGCGCGCGAGGACTGGGCTCGGCCGGCCGTGCTCTTTGCGAAAGCCCAGGTCGAGCCGAAGGACGAGTTGAAGCTGGCCAACAAGCCGGTGACTGTGGACAACTCATTTCCTGGGCTGGTGCAACTCTGCAAATTGTGCAGTGGAGGCTCCGGTAATGCCGTGACTGGTGGCCAGAACATTTTTGAAGGTCTCTTTCGGCACGCGGTTTTAAAGGGTCTCGTGGCGGTTGGCGCTAAGCCGCCTGGCTTGGATACGGCCACACTTGGCTGGGACACCGAGAAGAACAATCGTGCATCGACGCCAGACTGCTTGTTGGGTGTTTGATCGTTGGCAGCATCGTTGCGGGCTCTCAAGTGCTTGAGAGCGCCGAGGTTTTATTCGGAGAGCGTTTTGTGCGCGCTAATTTAGCCTGGTCGTAGAAAACGGCCACTCACCGCCGTGAGAAGAACCTTCTTCCAGGACGACAAGGAACAGTTGCTAGCCGGCCTGGAAAAACTTCTACCTTTGGCGTTGAGCGTTGAGCGCGATAAACCAAGAGCAACTCCTAAGAGCTACCCTTTGACCTCGAACCCCCTGCCGAGGACAACTGAACTGGTAGGTAAGGAGCAATATGGAAGGCAGGGGTGGCGGGCTTTTGTAATAGGTGCATGCAGGTCATGCGCCTCGGCTGCAGAGCCTAAATTCCGGAACAGCAGCCGGAACCTTGCCGTCCTAAATGTCTTTCTACGAACGTTTTTGGTATACACCCCAATTCTTTTATAGGCTCGCTCAAGAGCAATTTATTCCCGATAAGATTGACTTTGAGAAGAAGCACTACCCTCGCCAAGACAACAAGGTTTGGATCGTATCGGGCAGCACTGGCGGCATTGGATTTGTAGTTGCTCAAGAGCTGGCAGAGCTGGGCGCCACCGTGTGGCTCGTGGGCCGCAGCGAGGACAAGGCCAAAAACTGTGTGGCGGCTATCCAGCAGGCAGTCAAGGGCGCCAAGGTCGACTATATTCTGGCCGATTTTGCCGACTTGACCACCATCAAGCCTGGCGTAGCCAAATTTTTAGCCAGGCACAGCGAGCTTCACGGTATTGTGCACAATGCAGGCGTTATGCAGACCCCGGCCTCAAAACGCACAAAGCAAAACTGGGAGATGCAGCTCGGCGTCAATTGCATTGCCACGTGGTTGTTTCAAAAGCTTTTGGACGCCCCGCTCCTCAAGACCAATAATGGCCGCATTGTCTGGGTTTCGTCGCTCGCTCACTGGGGCGCCCCCTTTTCGGGCGCCCAAATCGCCAAAGACCCCAGCTACTGTCCCGTCCATGGCGAAGCCTACCTTATTTCCAAGGCGGTTAATGTCATAGAGGCAAGCCAGTGGACGCTGCTGCACCCTGAGGCCAACGTCAAGAGCGTATCTGTGCACCCCGGCGTGATTCGCTCGCAACTCACGCGCGAGATGTCTAGCTCGGGACAGATGCTGATGCACAAGCTTTCGTGGCCGACCGAGTACGGTGCCTACTCTGAATTAGGCGCTGCCCTTGCCGATGTGCCGCAAAACTCGCACTTGGTTCCGTTTGGCAAGGTGGGTCCTGTGCGCAAGGACATCCACGCCGCCGGCCAGCAGTCCCTCGATTTGTCCAAATGGCTCGATGCCCAGATCAAAGATTTCCTCTAGATACAAATAATTACAAAGTCTACTTGTAGGGTCAAATGGTCGACGACCGGTCCAGGCCCACAATTAATAACCGTCTCGAACGTCCATGCAGGATGAGTCGGATCGTGCATAAAGCATATATATAGGATTGATCCATCTTCACAAACATCAAAAACTTATGGTAGCTGTTCGCCAATCCGCCCCTGCTTTCACCAAATCTGCTGTCGTCGACGGCCTCATTGAGCAAGTCTCTCTTTCCGACTACAAGGGCAAATGGGTGATCCTTGCCTTTGTGCCCATGGCCTTTACCTTTGTATGCCCCACCGAGATTGTTGCCTACAACAACAAGCTCGCCGAGTTCCGCGCCAAGGGCGCAGAGGTCCTGTTTGCCTCGACTGACTCTGAGTTTACGCTGCTTGCCTGGAACAACCTCAAGGCCAGTGAGGGTGGTCTCGGCGGTGTCGAGTTCCCTCTGGTTGCTGATACCAACCACAGCCTCAGCCGCGACTATGGCGTCCTGGTTGAGGAGGAGGGTATCGCTCTGCGCGGTATTTTCATCATCAACCCCGAGGGCATTGTGCAGACCCTGACCATCAATGATACTCCTGTTGGCCGCAGCGTTGACGAGACTCTGCGCCAGCTCGATGCGTTCCAATTCACCGCCAAGCACGGTGAGGTGTGCCCTGCCAACTGGAAAGAAGGCGAGGAGAGTATCGATGCCAAGAACGCGTCCAAGTACTTTAGCACCAAATAAGACTACGATAAATAGATAAGATAGAATATGATTTTGCCAAGAGTTTGCCTGCATCCGCGCCCGCGCGAGCGAGCTCAGTAGCTAGTACAACATGCAGCAACATGAGATTCATATGTCCCCGTCCCCCTCATCCACAACTTTTGTCCCTCATGAGCGATAACAAAGTTTCTCTACAGGGTGCAACGCGCGTCTTTAGCGGTCAAGCCAATCTGGTAAAATTGACTAGCCCCAAGGCAATCACAAGTTCTGAGAAGCAAGAGACCTACTCCAGCGCCGGCCTGACCGAGTTCCCCAAATACATTCCCACGCTTGTGCCCGCACCCGAGCCCTCGTTCAAAACTCTGGAGCTGTTTATTGGACTAATGGTTGCCCTTTTGCCGCTGCTGGCAACAACCATTATTGTTGTTTTATGCGGCCGCAAGCCCGAGCCCGTTTTACCCCCTGATTCCCTGCGGCTATTTTCCCACATAGCCATCCACTCTAGGCTGGGAACGCAAAGAGTCGCGCAGCTACTGGGCCGCTACGATCATGAAGCGTACTCGCTCATCTACGAAATTGGCTCTGTGGACCTGGCAATACTCACCCACTTCCCCAACTTGAGGGAGCTCATTGTGGTGCAACCCACCAACATCCCGCACGATACGTTCAACGAGATGGTGCGCGTCCTCTCTTCCATTATGCATACCAGCGTGCTCGTTTAACTTTTTAAGCGCTATAGTACAAAATTATTGCAACGTGACCCGGCCACCGACATCGGTGGATGAGGTGCCACTAGGCATTTGGCCGTCGCGATCGGCAACAAACTTGTCATAAACTGCCCGCAGTTTATTGACTTCCTTGGCCGAAATCGACGGTTTGGTAGTACTGAGCGAGTGCTCCATATCGGCCCAAGTGACCACAACTTCGGTCTTTGTGGCAGCGGCGGCTGTAGCCTTGGCCTTGGGCTGCTGCGCGGCATAGTTCTTGGCCGACTCGTGCACCTCGCCAATATGAAACATCTCGACTTGCTGCTCGACCGAGGTGCTCTCGGCGCCGGGGTCATCTTTGGACGCTGCTGCATCGAGGCTGGCGTGAATGGCGTGGAGGTAGGCGTTGGTCATGACGGCTTGCATGTCTGCGCCCGAAAAGCCTTCGGTGCGCTGCGCAATCTCGCCCAAATCAATGTCCTCAGCAAGCTGCATCTTGGCGCGCGCGGTGTCCAAAATTTCGAGGCGGTCCTGCTGGCTTGGCATATCGCACAAGAGGCTCTTGTCGAGACGGCCAGGACGCAGCAGCGCACCATCAATAAGATCTGGCCTGCTAGTCGCGGCCAGTACATAGACACCGTCGAGGCCCTCGGCACCGTCCATTTGGGTGAGCATTTGGTTGACAACGCGGTCGGTTACACCGGTTGAATCATGGCCACGTTTGGGGGCGATTGAGTCAAATTCATCGAAAAACAGCACGCACGGCTTGGCGGCCTGGGCACGGTCAAACAGATCACGCACACTTTGCTCAGAAGCACCGATATACTTGTTCAAAATTTCGGGGCCTTTGACGCTGATGAAGTTGAGGCCACACTGCGCGGCCACGGCACTGGCCATCAGGGTTTTGCCGCAACCAGGGTAGCCATAAAGCAGCAGGCCGCTGCGGAGGCGGAGAGGGCAGTTTGCAAAGATAGGGGCATACCGCGTGGGCCACTCCAAAGTCTCGAGAATGACTCGCTTGACCTCCTTGAGACCACCAATTTCAGACCATGAGACCGAAGACTTTTGCAGCTTGACGCCCCGCAGCGATGTGGGCACATACTCGTCGGTAGCCTGCTTGAACAGCGAGTTGGAGACGAGGCCGGGTTGGCCTTCTGACTTTTCTAGCATGATGAGCGATGTGATGCGCTCCACAAGCGTCCACAAATCGCCAGGTTGGTACCCTTCTGTGTCGCCAACTACCTCCAAAATGTCAAAATGCTTTTCGGTTTCGAGCTCATAACTGCGCAAAGCCTCGGTCAAAATGGCTTCGCGCACGCGCTTGTCGGGGGACTTGATGTGGATTTGCTCGTCAAACACGTGCGACGACAGCAAAAACGCACTCAATGCCTCTTTGGACTGGGCAGTGGCCAGCAAGCTCACCTTGCGGCTCTCGAGGGTTTGGTGCGCAATCCCCACAAACACCTCTTCAAGTTGTTGGGTACGGGTCGAATCCGAGTGCATAAGCTGTGCCGGAATTAACTTGTCGAGGTCCTCGAGCACAACAACCGAAGGCGCGTGCCAACCGGCCTCGTGCAGCGTGCGCCTCAAGCTCTCGCGCACGGTGGAAATGGGCTTGTCAAGATACTGCTGGCACGGAAACCGCGCCACATATACTGAGCTCTCCTCCTGCAAACGCTGTAGAGTGTGCTCGACCACGACCGTCTTGCCCGAGGCACGCGATCCGTATGCCAGCGTACCTCCACCCGAGAGGCAGCTAGTGTACACATTGTCCAAAATCTTGTCAATGCCCACAACCCGCTTTGCTGGAGTTTGCAAAAGCTGCTCAGGGGTTGGCAGCACCTGAGATTCGGCCAGAACCAGCTCGGTGCCCATAGTCTGCGACTTGAACGTGCCGGCCTCGCTACAGTCAATGATACCTCCAAACGGGAAGCTGGCGCTTGGCGGGAAGATCATGCCCTTTGAGACAAGTTTGAGATCGAGTTCCTTGGCCACGGGCGTCTCATTGAGCACCAACGCCTTGACTGAGGAGTTGGTGGTATAGGGGTGTATAACCACATCTTGCGCGGGGCCTGTCGAAGCAAGAGCCTGAATCTTCACCATGTTGCCAATAGGTTCAGCCCTAAGAGCACTCATGAGGCCGTACGACATTACAGGCTCCTTGAGGTCGGGCACATGCACAAATGAGGCCACAACCGTTTTGGCCGGTGTGAGCTCATCTCCAGGTGGTTTTTGTTCCGAGGCCACAAGCGTGACCAATGAGACGCTCACAAATGGCTCAGCATCGGGGTAGTTTCCCCAAAACACCAGCTGGCGGGTATCAGCGCCAGAGACCGAGGTCCGCGGGAACGCGCTCGCTCTCACAACCACAAACTTTTTGGGCGGCTTCTTCTTGATTTGGGTAGCGGCCATGGGCTGCTTTCTAACCTTGGGCACCACCACGACCTCAGAGTCTGGCCCGAGCTTGGCAAACGCACCCGGCGGGGTGGGGCTGATTTTGGTCACCTGCAGAGACGCAATTGCGGTATTTGAGGGGTATACAGTGATCGGGTGTGCTGTAGAAACTGCTCTGACCTGGTTGATCATCCAATTCTCGAGAAACGCCGCGTGGGTCTCGACCACCTCCCAATCGGCGGTGGTGGCCGGCTCCAAATAGATCTGTGAGGCCACGGGTGGGTTGATATGCACCGAAATCTGGACTTTGGCGTTGTGAGGCAGCCCCAAATTCTGGGCAAACGTCGGGTCAATCTCGAAGGAACCCGACTTTTCAGCGGTCATGCCCGACCAGCCGAGGTACCCCTTTTTGTTTGAGCGAAGGCCCTGTGCCCAGGTGATTTCCACGACGATATTTTGTGGCGCAGTATTGGAGTTAAACAAAATGCTCGTCAAGTCGCTCGGCAAATTGGCCAAATCGGTCCGTAGCGGCACAAACTCCACGAGAGCTGTGGTTGACATAAGGAGACTGTGGGGAACCCCCAGATCGCTACAGCTACACCCCCACAACCCTGGCCGCACAGTATGCAGCCTCAAACCTTATAGCTTGAATACCCTATCTAGTCCACAATGGCTTTTCACATGTGCAATTTTCCGAATGAAATCATCTACAAAATCATCTCGTACGTGGACCCGAAACCAACGCTTTACATGAATATGGCCATGTGTTCTAGACGATTTTATGAATTGTGCACTAGCGACAGACCATGGCAAAGGTTCAATTTGTACGGTTTGGACAACATCTACCACCATTTCAAATTTCTGTCGTCCACTTGCCTATCGGACACCGAGCTCGAGTTTTATCGCAAGCCGGCGTCAGAGTGGGGAGAGCTAATTTCAAAGGGCGTTGATATTGCAAACTTCATGCCGTATACACAGCTGATGATTATCCTCGATGAGCGGCTTTTTGTAGAGTTGATGGACCAGGTCAAGGATCGCAGAGTTATGCGCATGGCTGTTTTGGAGCCTGGTAATCTCTGGCTGTACGCGAGCCAAGAGCTAAAACTTGACGAGGAATTGGCTCGAGCTTCTTTTAAAAGTCGCCAGGACAGACGTATGTTGGAACCAATGCGAGGGTGGAGTGCCGCCGTCAATCTGGCCTGGCATCTCGCCTACGCTGGGCTGGACTACGATTTCCAAGCACCGTATTCCGTTGATTTGTATAAGAGTATACGATGGAACATGTTTGAAGAAAGAGTACGAACCCCACAAGCCCCAGCGATCCCCCACCGATGGACCCCGGACTACGTACTGGATATCTACCAGCTGGGTCAACAAAACTACTTGAAATTGTGTTATGTGCTCGGCTTGAGGCACGTTGTACGCGTAGATGCTACATATTATGAGCTCGACAATGATTTGTACTGAATATCAAAAGCGACGAACGGTTTCGACTAGCTGCGCTAGAGAGGGGTATCAAACTATCTGAAAGAGAGGTCACTGATAAATGGCACTACTACGAAGACAAGCGGTGGGCCACCCACTCTCTACACCCAGACTACACAGCGCATGCAACAATTCTAAATGCACACAAGGGCATCATACCCATTCAAGAGCATAAGCAGAGGCGACCAATTGCATTTTTCGACTGTGATACCAAGATTCCGCTCAGTCAAACAGCCTGGTATTGACTGAAGCCGGTGCAGTGACCTTTTGTGTTCAACGAAGATAATCAACGCAAGCTGCTAGAGTTAAACACCAGGGGTGGAGATATCCGCGCAGAGTTTGAGCCCGATGATGGATCCTTAAATAAGTTTCCTAGGATGATGGCTCGACGTGTTCTGCGGTTCGACGGCCTCTTCAAGTCGTTTTCTTACGCGTAAACGCTCTTGAAGGTCATTAAAAGCTTGTTTAGTATTGTTATAGCTCAAATTAGTGCTCAAATGTTGCTATTAAGTATGTATGTGTAGAGCCTCCTAGAGAGCTAGAGACCCACTCGCCAAAACGACCAACCGACGGGGACACATAGCAAAATCTAGAATATACTCAATAACAGGCAGTATTTGTTTTGAAGTCTTCCTAGTATCGCTGCGGACCTTTGCAACAAGGTGCCAGTGAACGCTACCCGCCAATCGCCTTAGAGTATGAGCCCTTGTAAGGGGGCGAAAAAGAAGTTCTTCATAGTGGACGAGTCCTGATATCTGTTGCTTCACAGAAACTTTGGTACCATTGAGCGTGCGCCTCGACAAACGCTTCAACACGGCTCGCGCAGTGTAGCGTGCAGCTGCGGGTCACTGTGGCTTGATTAGATGCCAACACTACTCAGAGGCCTATAAATTTATAATTAAAAAAGTCTGTAGAAAAAAATGGGGACACGGTCTGCAAATCTCGACCTAAACGAGCACTGGCTTGTGCAACATGGACTGCCACATTGTACATATTAGACCAACCCAGACTCCCCATCATAACTTCTTACAGCCGCCCGACGTTTTTGAGAAATGTCTCAGGAGCAAGAGGCTCGCAATATTCATTGCACCGCGTTTGACGACCCTGGGTATGACCCGCAGTTTGCCAATCTTCTGTGTAACAGCTCAGAATTCAGTAATGCGTTTGACTCTTATGAGGATGCAAACACTTTTTTGCTGGACGATAAGCCCAAGAATGTGTTTGTGTCGGCTCAAATGGCCAAGGCAGTCAACGGCGACAAGCAGGCGCAGGCGGTAGTCGACAAAGACGATACTCTACCGCAGTCCTACATCTTTTTGCGTTGCGTCCAGTACCACAATGACAAAAATTTGTTTCCCAAACTCTGTTTGACTTCCATGGGCGCATCACCAACAAAAGCCTCGCTCGCGCTGCGCTCCAGATAACCTGGGACTTGAGGTACCTGGACAACGCCAACCTGCAGACAATCGACTTTTGGCCGGAAATATTTGTCAAATCGCCGACAAGCTTTGCTTGCTGCCCAGACAAGGTTCGATCTAATTGCGATGTTGCCCTCAAGGTGTTGAGGCCTGTCCCGAGATGTTCGAGTTCCTCACCCCCGCCCTCCGCGCCAACAAAATATTTGCTCTTGCCGCTGTGAGCCAAAAAGGCGAGCTCCTCAGCCTCGTCTCAGACGTTCTGGCCAAAGACGTCCAGATTGTCGACGCGGCCTGCAAAAATGATCCTGCCGCGGTCGTCTCGATCCACCCAGACGTTTTCGAGGATGCCGAGACGCTTTGCCAAGTCCGCGAGCACGTCTTGTTCGAGCATCTCCCGGTCGAGGTGAAAAAGAATGTCGACTTCGCCATTACTGGCGGCATTGCGGGCATTTCGGATGCATATAAACCGTTTGAAAGCATGAAATTCTCATGGATTGATCTCTGGGGTCTTCTCGAGGGGGATTACCGGCACCAATCGACTATCTTCAGTGCTGTGAGGAGCTTCTGCAACACAATTCCTGCAGCGCACGATGGACTGGTCGCACATACACGCGCCACGGGCTTGCCGCAGTGGTGGGCCTCGTTTCGTTGATTTCCCTGATGTGTACGATTCTCAGTCCAGAGAGTCCAGCGATATTGTCGAGTCCAGCGACCAAACTTTGGGGAGCTCCTCGGCCCCGCTGCCTGTAATTCGACTTACCGTGACCTCACCCGAGGGTCTGGATATGCCTGATACTCAATCCAGCGAGTCCAGCGATATTGTTGAGTCTAGCAACTACGTTTCTGTGAGCTCGTCCACCCTACCCAGCAGCAAGCGCCAGCGACAACAGCAGTGACCAAATGGCGTGATGCACGTTAGTGCCATGATAGCTAAATATTTTGCATACTGAGTCAATAATTATTGTTCTTGGGAAGTGTTCTTAAACGTAACGCCCACCAATCTGCATTCGAGCTCCTCAGTAGCCCTACAGTGCTAGTACCGACACTCTGCTCTAGTCTCAAGTAGCCAGTGCTATGACTGGTACATAATATGTAAAGCACTCCTAACTATCACCACAACACCATGTACTACGAGATTTCAAAAGAACCCTACCTGCGGCCTACGATGCAGAGTATGGGAAGCTGTGGTTGACATAAGGAGACTGTGGGGAAGCTGGCGGCTGCGATTTAGCGAGGGTTCGGTTGGCTGGGGCACGCCGCAAGAAAAATTGAGCAACACGTTTATTTATTTCCAGTGGAAAAAATATGGCACGTGAAATGCAGGCGTCAAACATAGGTCCAAATCCACTCCGACTAAGCATGTCCTTCTTCGGGCACGCCCTTGGATGGGGCTACGTGGTGTGCTGGGCGGTGTCGCTATACCCGCCCATTCTGCTCAACTACCGTAGCAAGAGCGTTGAAGGCGTGTCCCCAGACACAATCTACCTCAATTTCATTGGGTCAACCCTCTATCTCATATCGGTGGGCATGCTCTATTACAGCCCTGTGGTACGCGTAGAGTATGCACTACGACACGGTGGCGATTCTTACCCGCTCATCAATATCAATGATATTGTTTATGCGGCTCACTCGCTCATGTGCGTTTGCGTTCTCATGTACCAGCTGTATTTCAGTGGGTACGCAAAATCCCACACTCAACACCTCAGCAGAGGTGTCAAAATCCTCAGCTTTATTGGGTTTTTGGCCGCGAGCGGCCTCGTGGTGCACGCATGGGAAATAAACAACACCCGCAGGCATTATGAGCTCGTCGACGTTGCGACCATTTTCGGCTCTGCAAAGCTGTTTTTGAGCGCAATCAAGTATGTTCCGCAAGCATACTGGAACTACAAACGCAAGTCTGTAAAGGGATTCTCGCTAATGCAGCCCGTGTTAGACATTATCGGCTCGGTGCTAGCGACAATGCAGCTGTATGTCGACGCCATTGTGGCCAATGATTTGCATGCCATGCTCAAAAATCCCGTCAAACTATTTTTAGCATTGGAAACTACGGTGTTTGGCGTCGTTTTCTTGGCGCAGGGCCACCTCTACCGCCAAGACAAGACTCTTTACAATAAACGTCAATAGCCGCCTGAAATGTATAGACAGGTATAGACCTAAAAATCATGATTTAACTAAAGTTTTTCACATGTTGGGGGCGCGGCACTCCGCCGCACAACGTCCGCGGAGCCCCCGTCGGGCGGGCATTTTGCTCATCCCTCCCCCACGTGACACACACATCTCGACAATTATAATGGGGGGTCAATCCGACCCGGGAAAAGACCCAGGAACTGTGTTTCCGTTGCCCAGCAAGTCTGTCAAAATGATACCAGACGTCAACGATTGGCATCCAGACAAACAACCGCTATCGCAGGACGTCATACAGCACGGAATTAGCTATGTGCCCAAGGTCAAGAATGAGCATGCATCGTGCGGGGGACCCAACATCATGGTTCCGCTTTTAAAACATTGGACTGCTTTGCCAGCGCTAAGCTACTTTTTAACAAACGCAATGCAGATCCGCGAGTCCTCGCGCCGTATCGTGGTGCCCTCAACATTCAAGCCGCCGCCCCGCGTGGCCATGCCCGAGTCACGGCAGAGCGCCTGGCTCCAGGATCTGGCAAATAACGAGTACCCACTGCGACGGCTCGGCCGCACCGTGCCTTCGGGCCTCAAGGGCCTCACTTTGCTCGAGCAGTGCTACCAGCACTCTGTGCCCACTTTCCGCATGGTTTGGCTCGCAAAATGTGTTGGCGCTTCGGAAATCAGGTCCCTCAAGCGCAAGTATGCCGAAAACGATAATTTACAACCGCCCGATCAGGTGTTTATGGCCGAATGGACCGCCGACGTCTTGACGTTTCTCGAGCAGGCTGTGGCCGGCCACAGCTCCCCCGATTGGTCCTCGCGCCTCAAATACGCTGCTGATGCCGTGAGCGTGCTGTTTTTTGAAATGCTGTTGGACCGCATGCTCGTGCTCCGGTGGTTGACCGACGAGATCCAGGGCAAGGGCAAGCTCGGCATTGCGTGCGTACCGGCACTTTTACAATTTTGTTATCGGGTTTGGGACGCTTTTAAGCTCGAGCCCCAAGCGATCCAGCTCGTGCGGGCAATTGCCCTAAGGGCACCGACCGTGGAGCACTCGCTGCTCACCCTCGAGGCCATGGACGCGTTGCTGTTGAGGTTGTTTGATGTGTGCCCCGATGCATTCACGCTGCCTGATTTGTGGCCCCGGCTCGAGCGCCAGCTCAAACGTGCCGTCGATATGCCCCCGATCTTGACCAACGTTCGCAGGGACAAGACGGTGATTTTGGCATCAATAGAGCGCATGCGCAAGCGCAACGATGTGTTTAGCTTCTCGCTGGGGTTGCCTGCCGAGTGGGAGGATGCCGCCAAGGTCGGCCGGCTGCTCACCGACTTTTCAATGCCGTTCAGCGTGCCTGAGCTCGTGGGCAAACTAAGGCAGCTACGTCTCAGCACCTCGACCCTCCTTAGTGCGCTGCTCTCGTGGACTCTGCGCAAGGCAAGCTCGCGCTCAGTGCACCTCTGTGTGGCAGTGTGCCAGCAGCTCACGGCATTTGGCCTGCGTCTCCAAGACTGTTTGGTGGACTTTTTGATGGGGATCAAGCCCTTGCAGTGCTCACACACACTTTTTGCACTACTTGCATGGCTCTACCGAAGTAATATCTTTCGGCTCGAGACCTACTTTCGCCGCCTCATGGCGCTCGGCATTCTGCATCTTGAAGGCCCCCTCAAGAACTCACACTGCTCCATTTTGCAAAATCTGCCCTTTAGCTTTATGAGCCGCCACCTACGAAGCCAGGCTGAGATGTTGTCGAGGCAAGCCGCCAGCACGCGCAATGTGGAGGCTGAGGCGAGCGCTGTGCTCGAAGCCCAGCCCCAAACCTGGGAGTTGCCCCAGGATCTAAAGCGCGACGAGGAGCTGCGGCTCGCGGCGGCAATTTACGAGCAGTACAAGGCTCGCATGGCTACGCCCGAAAAAGTGTCGCCTCACATGTTTGCTTCTGTGGTTGAGGCTCTCGACAAGCTGGGCGACAAGTACACCACTTTTTCAGTTGTTTGGTTGACGCTGAGCAGCGCCGTGGACCAGGACCTGTACATGTTTGCCCACCTGGTGTCACTACAAAACCTCTACTTTTTTGTTTGCATGCGCGTGTCCAACGCGCTCATCCAGGTTGTTTATGCGCGCCGCACCGACTTTTCTGTGTCCATTAATGAGCAGAGCTTTGAAAATGCCAACATTGTCGTGATGCTCCGCAGCGCACTCAAGGATCAGCCCGATAACCAGGTCAACCTTTACTTGCGCTCGGTCGAGTCGTGCGTGAGCGTTTCCACAATGACCCCCGACTCGATTGCCGACGATGATGCGTTTGGCCAGAGCGCCTCTGACCTGGTCGAGCAGGCTCTCGACAAGGCGGATCGCGACAGTTTGTTGCAGCTCAGGGCGCACTATGCGCGCAGCCCGCTCTTCATTCAAAAAGCTCGCGCTTGGCTCGGCAGCAACCCTCAGTGCTGCACCGGCTTTATTGTGTGGCTCGCTGCAAACAGCTGCGTGGCGTTTAGCGATGTCTACAACTGCCTCATTGACATTGATGATTCCAAGTTGTTTGACACGATCTTCAAGCCTGCTCAGCCCGAGTGGGGTCTCACCTCAATGGAGAGCGTTTACCTCGAAATTATTCGCCAAAAGTTTACGCTGTTGTGCCCCCCAGAGGAAATCTATTACCTGCTTGGCAAGATCACAAACGCAGTGGACCTCGAGCTCGCCGTAGGTTTGCTTATGGGCCGGATCCGCTACGACAGCAAACGGTGCGCTCGCATGCTCTTTGAGCAGATTCCAGACGGCGAGGAAAAGGTCCAGTGCCTCACGCGGGTCGTGAGCCAACAGCTGGGCCTACCCCCAGCTGGGGATCGCATCGAGTGCCTCTTGCAGCTGCTCGAAGTGTGCAATGTGTTCAATTTTGCGTTTTGCCAAATTGGCGTGTGGATCAACCACCGCGGGGCCGCCCCTGAGGACACGGCTGCGCTCGTGCTTTCCTTGATTAAAAGTGGCCGCGCAGCGCCTGCCAGCCACTCGCTGCAAGTATTGTTTGATTTGCTTGACCAAGACACAAAACGTGCGATCCAAAACGCCGCTGAGCTCGAGTTTTTGACCGGGCCGGTGCCCAACCCGTGCGTCGGCAACCTGCTGCAAATTTTGGGTACTATTGAGGCCAGCTCGGACCACGACAAGGGCCTCAAATTAATCGAGTGCGTGGCGCGCATCATTGAGGCCTGCAGCACAATCACCATCAACATCAGGCCCACCGTCGAGGTGCTGCTCAAGCTGATCACCCTCGAGTGCGCCAAGGATACAGACAACATTTACTTGCCCACCGTTGCAGCCATGCTTCCTACCCTACAAGAGGCGCCCGTGATTGCCCAGAGCGCCGAGCTCTCGCTCATGATTGCCGACTGCCTCAGGATCCTTAACCGCCAAGATAAACTCGAGGCGCCCATCCAGTGCCAGACCTCGCCTCTTGAGGGTTTAGTCCTTTATTCGGCAAGCCAGGGCAGCTACAACACGCTGGATGTGTGGCCATTTGACCTGATTGAGGAGACTTCAAACAGCACCGGCAACGACGTGCCGCTTGATTTGGCTAAATTTGAGACCTATATTGAGCTCAAAGATAGCTCGTGACGACTTATGACCTATTTATGTATTTTATTCTATCATTAGCTTAGCTTTGCGCACCTAAAATGAAGTGCTCTCGTACTTGACAAACTTGTGCTGCGCAGACAGCCGCCACTCGTCTTCCTTTTCGTGCCGCTGCAACATGGGCGCAATTTTCTCGGCGCGCTTGCGCTTGGTGGATGCAGGCGCAAAGTAGGTTGGGGCATTCTCCACCAGCCATGCGGGGCGCACAATGCTCACGCACGTCATGTACTCGCGGCTCGTTTGCAACAGCGAGTGATACAGGACAAATTGCGCGCGCTTGCCAAACAAACTGGAGCTCGGGTGAATAGTCACCTCAGTACCCTTGTCCATTGTCTTGTACTGCTCGCCCTCAAGCTTGGCAGTGTTTCGGAAATAGCCGCTGCAAAACACCCGCAGAATAACGTCGCGCTGCTTTTGGCAAGATGTAATGTGCAGCTTGAGCGAAGCCAAAATGCTTGCCAGCTGCTGGCGCACATGCTGCGCGCGGCGCATGGACCGGTCCTGAATGTAGTGCTCTGAGCACCAATAGCGCGAGTACCCGCTTTGCGCCCAAGCCTCGTAGATGTTGAGCATAGTCAAGTGATCGCCAGACTCGTCTCTAAATTTGCGACGCTTGCGCTCAGCGTCCAGCTTTTGTTTTTCGCTGGCGCGGATAAATATATTGGGCAAACTCAGCATTGCCAGAATGGTGAGCACTTCGTGCCCACAATGCATCTTTACCGACTGCAGCAGTACCTGGGCCATGCTGGGGTCCACCGGGAACTTGGATATGACCCGCCCACTGGCGCTAATGTCCTCCTTGGAGTCAATAGCCCCAAGTAGATAGAGGCTCTGCAAGGCTGTAAAGATGCTGGTTTGGCTCGGCTTGTCCATAAAATCAAAGTTCCAAATATCCTTGATTCCCATAGCCTTGATGAGCAAGATGGTCGAGGTGAGCTGCTGGCGCTGGATCTCGGGCACGCTAGTGGCAAGCATTTCTTCCTCAAAGGCCTGCTTTGTGTAGAGTCGAAAGCACTTGCCGGCCATTGTTCTACCAGCACGTCCCGCGCGCTGGTTTGCCTGAGCTTTGGAGACGGGAATAACCTTCAAAATGTCCATACCCGCCCGCGAGTCATAGACATTGACCTTGACAACACCCGTATCGACCACATACCGAACATTGTCGATGGTGATAGAAGTCTCGGCAATGTTTGTTGCAAAAATCACTTTACGAGTGTTGGGCGGTGCGGGGTCAAAAATGCGCGACTGGCCCTCCGAGGGTAACGAGGCATACACCGGCAGCACCAGCAGCTGTTGGGACATAGCGCCTTCCAAATCTTTTGCGCGCTGGGTTAAGGCGTCACAGCAATTGTCAATCTCGTCCTGGCCAGTCAAAAACACAAGCACATCGCCCTCGGGCTGCGACATGTGGATCTGCATCACCTTGAACAGTGCAGCGTCAATATAGTCAAACTCAGGCTGATCAGCGTACTGAATATCGACCGGGAACGTACGGCCAGGGATCTTGTACACGGGGCAGTTGTAAAAATAGCTCGAAAACGCAGTGGCATCAATGGTGGCCGAGGTGATAATAATCTTTAGATCTGGGCGGGCTTTGCACGCCTTTTTAATGAGAGGAAAAAGCACGTCAGTTGAGAGCGTGCGTTCGTGCGCCTCGTCCAAAATTAGGATGGAATAGTCGGTCATTTGAGGGTCCTGCACCACCTCGCGCAAAAACATTCCATCGGTCATGTACTTGATTCGGGTTTGGGGCCCACACTCTGACTCAAACCTGATGGTGTAGCCGACCAGCCCACCCACTTTTGTGCCCATTTCCTCGGCCACGCGCTGAGCGATTGAGACTGCGGCCACACGGCGAGGCTGCGTGCAGCCAATTATTTTGCCACTGGCCGTAAACCCATCTTCATAAAGGTACTGCGCAATCTGTGTTGTTTTTCCCGAGCCCGTATCACCCTGGACAATGACAATTTGGTTGGTCTTGACTGCCTCAAGCAGCTGGGCTCTAAACTTGAACACCGGTAGGTCCCTACGTTGATCCTGCAGCTCTTTGGGCGGTTTCCTCGTGGACGAGCGTACTGGTGGTATAGGCGCTTTGGCTACTTTGTGCCGTGGCCGCTCTGCGGATTTGGTGATTGTTTGGGCAAGCGTGCCATGTGGGACTTTGAGAAACTCCACGGGTTTTTCGGCGGCTGTATCGTTCGGCTGGCGCTTTTCAAGAAACGAGGGCAGCTCTTGTCGAACCTCCAAGTCCACGTTCTCCTCGGCTTCGACCTGTGCATCCTCCTTGTCAAGGTCGGGATAATCTTTGGGATCAGCGACGCCAGCAGCAATCAATTGGCGAATCTCAAACCTTTCCGGAGAAGTGAGGCGCTGGCGTTTGGGCGGAGCTGCTTGTTTCATGGAAAGCGAGATACGATGCCCGTCAATTTGCGTCACCCACACTTGGACCTCGCTACCGACTTGCAGGGCCTCTGCCACATTTTGGGTGGGTGGCCAAACATTTGAAATGTGAAGCAGGCCAGTGCTTTTGGGCTGGACAGACTTGAGGGTACAAAATGCGCCAAACGGCTTGATCGAGTCAACGGTCGCCGAATACTGCTGATTTACGGCCAAAGCAGTTCTTCCACGCGACTCTGAGGGCTCAGGCAGCTCTTGATAAGCTTCTTGTGTAGCTGTGGGCTCCTTCCTGCACTCTTGAATAGCACGAGCGACCATTTGTGCGCAACTCGAGTTTATCGCCGTGAGCTCCTCATCAAACGCTGCGCGGTCCGAATCGTAGAGTTCCACCACAAACTCGGCCATGATTTTATCGACCGGGGACGTAAACTGCTGTAGGCAGCTGGCCACTCCCTGAACAACGCTGAGAGCGGCCAATTTGTCCATTATGATGATGATGAGATGAAAATGAAAAATACATAAATAATAACTTAAGACCGGTCAAGAGCAAACTTGTCGAGAGTCAGAGATGTCGGCGTGCACTGGACGCTAACAGGGCTCAAATGTGGGCTGCCAGGAGTGGAGTCACTACCGTGGATGCGAGTGCGGATGGGAATTGGTCTGGTTGTGGGGTACCGGCCAGGAATGAACAGCTTGCCGAGATTTGGACTCATTGGCGGCTCACTCCCCTTTGTAGAGTTGCGTCTTGACGAGCGCTTGTCCTCATACAAGTTCAGGAGCGAGATGGTCGAGCCGGGCGACGGTACCGTTACAATGCCAGAGGGCGACACGGGTATGAGATTGGGGGATACCGGGTCCATCAAGGGACTGAGAATAGGATATCCGGCAGAGTTCAGCGCCATATTTTGATCGTGAGGTGTGGGATCGAGAGGTAAAGAGTGTTAATATGATTTATTTCTTGCTAAAATTAGTCACTCCTTTTTTTGACACCAGCTGAGTCATTTGTGGGGGAGGATGTACCCCTTGCCTCCTAGCCCTAACCACCCCATTGGGGTTTGGGGTTTGGTGTTGGAGGGGACGCTTGGCAGTGCTTGGCTCATGGGTTGTGCTTGCGGCGCTTGCGCGCGCGTGGGCGTGGCTGCTCCTGTTGAATCTCGTGTTGAATCTCAACTTGCTGCTGCTGCTCGTGCTCGTGCTGCTGTTGCTGCTGCTGCTGGATCATGGAAACAATCGCATCGGTCTCGAGATCGGTGGAGCCGATCAGGGCCTGGGCATGGCCATGGCCTGGGTGGCCCAGCAGCGCGGCGAGCTCTTCGGCGGTAATGAGCCCATCCAACTCGTGGCCTGCACGATGCTTGGTCAGGTTCAGCGCATTGTCAACCGCTCCACGAGCATTTTGCACCGCCTGAGCGGCCTGCACCCACGAGGGGTCCGCAGTGCCCACATGGCGCTCGACCTTGGCAAATTCGGTCTGCACCTTATCAGAAAGTAGAATATAGTTGCGAAGCAGATTCAAATCAATCGAGGTGCCCGAGCGGCTCGACTTGTACGGGTCATCGTCGTCCTCATCATTGATAAGAGTACGGGTCTTGACCAACTCGTTGATGCGCTCCTGGAACGCCTCAATGTCTGCTTCAGGGATGGGGCCCTCAGCGCAAAAGCCGGGCGCGTCACCATCAAAGTGGCCCTTATCGTTCTCGGTGTACATCTTGACGTGCTCCTTGCCCTCGGTAGCGGGCGGCGACGAGAAAGACTTGCGCACCGATTTCATCTTGTGAATGATGGACTCCTTGGACCGCGTCTTGCGGTACGCGCTAAAGATGTAGTTGCGGCGCTTGCCTTGAATCATCCAGTGCTTGAACATGGCCTCCTCAGCATCGGTGTACCGCAGGCGACGCGCCGAGCCCGCAAGGTTGGGAGTGGCTAGCGCAAGGCCTTGACCGCTACGGCGCGCCTCCTCGATACCATTTTTGATCCTTTCCTCGGCATCATTGTACCATGCGCTCGTATAGTGCTTGCTGTGGTACTCCTCGCCCGCGGTAGCTCGCGTGTTGTTGACCGACCGAAGCTTGTTTTTGATCTTGGAGAGGAGAGCGTCATTGAGCTCAATCTCGACAAACTTGTCCCAGCTTAGTGAGTGGTATGTGTGGTAAATCACTTGGCTCAAGCGGTCGAGGTTGATGTGGGTGCGAGCCATTTGAAGGGCCCGAGCAAACAGCAGGGTATCGTCCTCGTTGAAAATCTTTTTTTGAAGCTCGGGCGCGTCCTCGATAAAGTCGACGTCAATCTCGCAGTTTGACTTGATCTGTTTGAGACTCTCGTCAATGTTCGAGTCAATGGCGTTGGTTGTAAATTGGCCAGGTTCTCCATCCTTGTCTTGCTCGTGGTTCTTGACCAAATCTTTGATAAACGAATAGGAACTCATTTTTGTTCTGTTTTATAGTCGCGTCTCTAGTCTCGTACACAGGGGGGCTTAAGATTCGTAGCGCCCTGAATTCGCGTTTGGAGATGGGGGGGGTGAAAGAGGGGGGGTGTGACTCGTCAAGGTGATTGCGCCACCGTGTGTGACTAAGCGATGCATTCATTTGCCACATTTTTGCCGCACAGCCTGCAGGAGAGGCACTCGAAAGCCTCTCCGAGCGCGAGCGCGATTTGTCATGGAGTTCATTGGGAAACAATTATCGGTGGCCACGACCGACGGCAGGACCGTGTTTGGCAACCTAGTATGCTTCAACTCGACACTAGACCTGATTTTGAGCGACGCCTTTGAGCAGCACGCACCCGGAAACCTCCGACAAGTGGGAATGATTGTCGTACCTGGTCGGCTAATCACTGAAATTTCCCACATGTGACATCATCTCCCTCACCCCACACCACGACGCGTGTATGCTGCGCTATAAAACAGACCAATTCGCTGGTGCGGCAGTACAATACAGCCCGTTTCTTGATAATCGTATACTTGTAGGCGCCTCTGCGAATTTTGGGCTTGTGGGCAACGGCAGACTGTACGTTTTGGACATTGACCCCCAGGGGGTGCTGAGGCCGTTTCGGCTATTTGACACTCAGGACGCTGTTTTTGGCGCGGCATGGAACGAGCTGAATGAAAACCAGGCCGTGGTGGCCAATGGCGATGGTGCCTTACGCCTTTTTGATACCTCGACTGCCCAGCCGTTGCCGGTGATGGCCTACAAGGAGCACGCAAAAGAAGCGTTTGGCGTAAACTGGAACTTGGTCAATAAAAACCAGTTTGCTTCGTGCTCCTGGGATGGCCTCATCAAGGTCTGGGACCCGCTTTCACCCGCGAGTATCGCCACCCTCGGCCAGCCCAATAATGTCGCTGTATACCAGGCCAAATTCTCACCTCGCAATGGCGCCTCGATTCTTAGTGCTCATGGCGATGGCACAGCTCGAATTACAGACTCCCGCACCGGCATTGTCCAGATCCAGTCGCGAGCGGTCCTCAACGGTGATTGCATGTGCATTGATTGGAACAAGTACGACGATACCACATTTGCGACCGGCGGCGTTGATAAGGTGGTCAAAGTGTGGGATACGCGCAACTTGCAGGCCCCCATCAACGACTTTCACGGGCACCAATACGCGGTCAAATCGGTCAAATGGTCTGCGCACTCGGCGACCCAGCTCATGAGCACCTCGTACGATATGAGCGTCAAGGTTTGGGACATGAATGCTTCGCGCGTGCCCCTCGGTGGTGGCGCTCGCGGTTTAATACGAGACTTTACCGCCCACACCGAGTTTGCCATTGACTGCGACTGGAGTTTGTGGGGCGAGCCTGGGTGGGTTGCATCGGTGGCATGGGACCAGATGTTGTACATTTGGAAAGCTACATAGCATAGCATAGAACATAGCATTTCTACACCTACATCTACACAGCGACCTGGTACGCTGACATGGGGGCCTACAACGACGCTCTGTACAAGTTTGTGGTTACGGCGAATGAGCAAACGATCCAGCATATCCGCGAGTGCTGGAAAACACAGCAAGAACAGGAAAAAAAGTGGTGGACCGCTCGCGAGCAGCTGCAGAAAACGGGATCAGCAGCCGATGTGGAGGCCTTTGATCTCAAGGTTTATGAAGATATGGCCGCCCACTCGAAAAAGGCACATACTCTTTTCAAAACTCTACATGTTCCTCTATTTGACAACTCTCAGGGCCAGCCTCCCGAACCTCGTGCAGTCCAGCAGCTCCTAGTTTTCCTAGGGGACCTTGCTGCAGCTAATAGGCCACGGCCACGGACAGTCTAGGAGGACCAATGGAGCCCGAAAAGAGACTCGCATACAGCTCAGTTCAGCTTCCTCTCTCGTTCAATTACCGCTTCAGCCAAGCTTGGCTAGGCCTGCATTAAGGATGCATACACTCATCATGGCCTAAATGGGAAGATTCGCTGCACGGCCCTGCACGCCCACACGTCATAATCTGGTGAAACCAGGCAAACCAAGTTGGGGACACTAGCTACACCCCTAATACCGTAATGGCCGTAGGAACATAACCTTGTCCGACGTGCATTTTGCAGCTTGCGGCTATTTTTGCATGCACTACCTAGAGCTTGCCCTTTCCCTGCCGCCGAGAATTTTTCCGAGACGCATCTCTGAAAATCTTAAATAACTGACGCCTTGTTCTCTATCAACTAGTTTATGCAGCTCAAATCCTCTCGAGTGTTGGGTAGGCGGGGCAATATGCGTCATCGGCATGCACCCCAGGTGTCACTGGCCACGGAACACGCCGATAAATGTTTTAAATTCAATTGTACGCAATTTCCAACGAGCTGGCCCGAAGCGAGGCTCGGCCGACCGCTCTAGGTCGCACGGTTCTAGCCAGCCACCATGCAGACTACTGCACGGCCCGCAGCTTACCCCACATTGATCAAGTGTGGTCGCGAAATGACGGCCTTGGAGGCTTCCCATGTTAATTATACTCAACTAGCTGTAATTTCGCGACTTGTACAGTCAATAAATAAAAAAATATGCGGCGTCCATGCATGGTTGGAGGGTACTATATTAGTTGATTGCTGGAACCCAACCAACCTCACCACCACCCCCTTTCGACTGTCACCAGCACCACCCACACACAGGAGATGCGCGACGTCAAGAATCACCTTTTGTTTGAAATCGCCACAGAGGTGGCCAACAGAGTCGGCGGCATCTACTCTGTGCTCAAGACCAAGGCGCCCGTGACCTCCAAGGAGTACGGCAGCCGCTACGTGTTGATTGGCAAGCTCAATCAGAAAAGTGCCGATATGGAAGTCGAGCCCCTCGAACCGGTGGGCAAGCTGGGCGAAGTACTGCGTAGTATGGGCGAGCGCGGCATCAACTACATGTACGGTCGCTGGCTCATTGACGGTGCGCCTCGCGTGATTTTGTTTGATATTGGCAGCGGCTACAACCGCCTTGACGAGTGGAAGGCCGATTTGTGGAGCATTGCCCGTATCCCCAGCCCCCCGCACGATACCGAGACAAATGACGCCATTGTGTTTGGATACCTTGTTGCGTGGTTTTTGGGCGAGTATGCGGCCAATGATCAGGAGCACGCAATTATTGCTCACTTTCATGAGTGGCTTGCCGGTGTGGCGCTGCCGTTGTGCCGCAATCGCAAGATTGATGTCACCACCATCTTTACGACCCATGCGACCCTTTTGGGCCGTTATTTGTGCGCTGGCAATGTTGATTTTTACAATAATTTGCAGTCGTTTGATGTGGACGCCGAGGCGGGCAAGCGTGGTATCTACCATCGGTACTGCATTGAGCGCGCCGCGGCTCACTCGTGTGACGTTTTCACGACTGTGTCGCACATCACTGCGTTTGAGTCTGAGCACTTGCTCAAGCGCAAGCCCGATGGAGTTGTGCCCAATGGCCTGAATGTGGTCAAGTTTAGCGCTATGCACGAGTTTCAAAACCTGCACGCCATCCACAAGGCGCGCATTGGCGAGTTTGTCAAGGGCCATTTTTACGGTCACTACGACTGGGATCTCGACAATACCTTGTACTTTTTCATTAGCGGGCGCTACGAGTTCCGCAATAAGGGCGCAGACATGTTTATCGAGTCGCTTGCACGCCTCAACCACCGCCTCAAGATGAGCGGCTCAAAGACTACAGTCGTTGCATTCATTATCATGCCTGCCGCAACAACTTCGTACACTGCCGAGACCCTCAAGGGCCAAGCCATGATCAAGGCGCTCGAGGATACCATCAAGGACATTCAGGCCAAGCTGGGCGCGCGTCTCATGGAGCACTGTGCCAAGGCCCCTCAGGGCCAAGAAATCAACCTCAAGGACAACTCGCTCGTGGACCTCAATACGCTGCTGCCTGCTCAAGAGCGCGTGCACCTCAAGCGCCGCGTATTTGCCCTCAAGCGCACGACCCTGCCGCCGGTCGTTACCCACAACATGGTTGACGACGACAATGACCCAATCCTCAACCAGATCCGCCGCGTGCAGCTGTTCAACCACCCGAGCGACCGCGTCAAGATTGTATTCCACCCCGAGTTCCTTAATGGCAACAACCCCATTTTGAGCCTCGACTATGAGGACTTTGTGCGCGGCTGCCACTTGGGCGTGTTCCCCAGTTACTACGAGCCCTGGGGCTACACGCCTGCGGAGTGCACTGTGATGGGTGTTCCTTCAATCACCACCAACTTGAGTGGCTTTGGTTGCTACATGGAGGACCTTATTGTCAACAGCAGCGACTATGGTATCTACATTGTGGACCGCCGCAACCAGGGCGTGGACGACTCTATCAACCAGCTGGCCGAGTGTATGGAGAACTTTTGCGCCCTGAGCCGCCGCCAGCGCATCAACCAGCGTAACCGTACCGAGCGCCTTAGCGACTTGCTGGACTGGAAGCGCATGGGTCTCGAGTACGTCAAAGCGCGCCGCCTCGCGCTGCACAGGGCGTACCCTGACGCGTTCGACGACGACAACAACCCGTTCGAGAGCGACCAGCCGCGCCTGACGCGCCCCCTTTCGGCGCCCGGCTCGCCGCTCGATGCGGCCAGTATAATGACCCCTGGCGACCTCGGCAGCTTGCAAGAGCTCGAGGAGACCCTGAGCACCGACGACTATGTGAGCTTCAAGCTCCCGCAGGACGAGGACGAGAGCGAATTTGTCGACGGTATTAGCAGCATTTCGCTGTCCAAGGCTTAGTTCTAGCACTTAGGAATAAATTAAATACTGGCAAGCTTGAGCTTGCGCGTATGCCTCAACACCTGCTGCTCCTCGTACTCTTTAAGGAAGGTTGCAAGGTCGACAGACTTGTCGTTTGTGAAACTCTGCTCGAGACCTTTGGCAATTTGGTCGCTCTCGTGTACAAGCCGCTCCAAATCTTTGCCAAGACCCTGGGGAGTGAACGGCAGCAGTGCACTGGTCATTTCGGCTTCGGCCTGTTGCCAGTCGTCGTACCTGGCATCCAGCGACTTTTCAAGGTCTTTGAGCTTGGATCTCAGCTTTTCCACATTTGTAATCTGCTTTTGCACGTCCTGAGCCTGCTGGACATTGGCCTTGGCCTGCTTGGCCTGCTCCTCAAACAGCTTTTTGCCTTGAGGGCTTTGCTCCCAAATTCCGGCAACAATGAGCGGATTTGCCTGCAATTTGGCCAGCTCATCCTTGCTGAGGCTCTGGAATGCGCTCAAATCTATCGGATCTACCTCGGTTTTGCTCATGCCAAGCAGCGAGTGTACACGTGATACTGGATAGCTCGTTGCCGAGTCGACAGCTTTTAGTGCTGGTTGCTGCAGGCATTGAGCAACTTGTCGGTTGCTTTCAACAATCAATGCCATTTTTTAAAAGCTAGATAATGCTATAATTCATTCGCGACACGCTGATGCGAGCAACGGCGGTGCACACATATGCATGCAAGTCCTTGCTGCGTCGATCCCTCCCCTCATATACAATGGTTCTTACTGGTCTGGGAGCCGCAGTTCGGAAAAAGTCAATGTCTCAGGAACAGGAACAACGTCCCCTACTCCAGCGCGATGAAGAAGCTCAATTGCAGCAGCTTTCAAGCGACGCTACCTCCAACCCTCGCGTCGTTAGTGACTCCATCATTGGTCTTAGCGATGGTCTAACTGTGCCTTTTGCCCTGACTGCCGGTTTGTCGGGCTTTGGAAACGCCAAAGTTGTTATCAGTGGTGGTTTGTGCGAGCTTGTCTCGGGAGCTATCTCCATGGGCCTCGGTGGATTTTTGGCCGCTCAGTCTGAAAAAGAGCACTACGATGCAGTGTACGCCAGCTCACTCGAGGATTTTGAGAATGATCCTGACGTGGTGGCTCGCAGCGTCGAAAAAGCGCTGGGCGATTTTGGCCTCAGCGACGAGGCCATCGGCGTTGTGGTCCGTGACCTAAAAAGAAACAAGGAAAAGGCCGCTCGTTTCACACTCAAGATGGTTCACGAGCTCGAGGAGCCCGCGGCCGACCGCGAGCTTGTCTCTGCTGCCACAATTGGCGGTGCCTACTTTGTTGGCGGCTTCATTCCGCTTGTTCCGTACTTTTTCGCCAAAACTGTTAAAGATGGGTTCAAGATTTCGTGCTTGGTAATGTTTGTGACCCTGTTTGTGTTTGGTTACTTCAAGGCAATTGCCTCAATGGGCAAATCTTGCCCTCAAAAGACCCGCGTCGCCGATGGATTCCAGCAGTTGCTGGTTGGCGGTTTGGCCGCTGCTGCTGCGTGGGAATTGGTTAGATTACTTGATAGTGGCGAATAAATGCCCCAGGCTGCTTTATTTATACTAGTATAATTAATGCCAAATTATCGATCAATTGAGCACTGCTCAACGGAGCTGACACTCATGCTCAAGGATATTTGGCTCGAGGTGGCGCAACATATAGACCCAGATCCAGTGGTGTACGCCCGATTGTCTGAGGTTTGCCGTTTTTTCCACACTATATTCTCCAGTGACCGGCTTTGGAGGTGCCTAGATCCTTACGCTGAGCCAGAGGCTGTTGCTAGTCGAGTCCATGCACGCCTCAATGCACTTTCAACAGCCGAAAAATCTCTCTACTACAAATCCTGGAAATACAAAGAGCAAATTCCAGTAAATGGTCCGCTTTTAAAGAGCCTCGATCTGCAGTTAGCGCAATGCCTCTATCATGAGCTTAGCATCTACAACCGTCGAGTCGCACAATGTGCAGTATCAATAAACCCGCTCTTGTTTCCTAAATGCTCACTTGAGCTTCAGGAATCGCTGGATGTGGTCACAATTGCCTTGAGGCGAGCGCCCATCCTGTTTAGCCAGTGTCACACGAAATTTCGCTCAGATCGCAACTTGGTGCTAATGGTGGTTAGGCAGGAGGGCCACTTGTTGCATTATGCAACTCCTGAATTGCGCGAAGACCGGCAAATTGTGCTTGCTGCGTGTGCTAGCTACGACAATAAAGATGGTCTATTTTACCCCAATTGGTGTCCACTAGCGTGCCTTTCCCCCGAGATGCTCGATGATCGTGAAGTGCTTCGAGTTGCTATAGAGCGCAATCCGTGGGCAGTCCAGTTTTTCCCCGAGAAATACAAGCTTGATGCAGATTTGATTGTACCAGCCATCCAAAAACAGCCCCTTGCTGGCCGGTGGTTGCCGCCAACTGTCAAGTATAATCGCGAATTATTGATGAATTGGCTCGGCAGCTTTGACCTTATTTCAATGCAGACTATACTGACTAGCATGCCCAAATATCTGAGGCACGACAAAGCCTTTATGCTGCAAGTTCTGAAAGAGCAGGGCCGCGCCTACTGCTATCTTGGCGATACACTTCGGTCGTGTCGGGACCTTGTGCTGGCTGCAGTATCTAATTGGGGTTTGGCGCTGCAATTTGCCCGCAGCGAGTTTGCCGACGACCGCGAGATTGTGCTCAAGGCAGTCACGAGCGAAGGCACGGCGCTTGCCTTTGCCTCGAAGAGGTTGCGCAAAGATCCAGAAGTGGTAGAGGAGGCTGTAGCTAGTGACGGCCTTGCCCTCAAGTATGCTATTGGTCTCAAGGAAAGCCGTCCCCTGGTGCTGCGCGCGCTCGAGCAGAACGGCATGGCGCTGCAGTTTGTGCCCGGGTTTAGCGACGATGATGAGCTTGTGGCTGTAGCCGCCAAAACTGAGGGCAGCTTGAAGTTTGCCTCTGAGCGCCTGCAGCAGGAGCACGGCTGGACAGCCCCGCCCGCCGTTGACCTGAATCTCGATTTTATCCAACTAGTATAGAGCAGCACTTAATCTACAAATCGGCGAGCTTGTACTCAAGATCGACCTCGTGCCAGATCTTGTAAAAACTCTTGAAGAACTTGACGCCAAGCCAGACGTCCTTGGAGCCCACCGTGGCGCGGATCGAGTGCATCGACCACTGGGCGATACCAAGGTCCACACCCTTGACACCAACGCGGGAGCTAAAGTAAGGGCCAATAGTGCCACCCGAGCGCGAGTCGTTGCGGATCTGAAACTGCTGGAGCACATTACCGGTACGCTTGGCCACATCGTTGATGAATGCGGTGGTGACGCCGGTGGTGATCATGTGGTTGTTCGGGTCTTGGGCCAGGGTCAAACCAGTGTTGAACAGCGGCTTGTGGTGCTCAAGGTACACGCTGTCAAAGTTGGGGTTGACTGCGTGGGTCACATCGGCAGAAACGAAAAACGAGTTGGAGTAAAACACGCGCTCGCTCGAGCGGTCTTCACCGTTCAAAAGGCGGCCAATAGTACTCTCCAAAAAGTTACCCTGGGCACCCTGGCGACTGAGCGAGCCAAGCTCCTCATTGTCGTAGCCGCAAAAGAACGAGGCACTGTCGCCGGCCACAATGTGATCAGCAGCCTCAATGAGGCCTTGGGCGGCCACATAGGTACAGATCTTGTCATCGATACGAGGAGCAAACAAAAATTCCTTGTCGATACCGCCAAACGAACCGGGCTGAGTATCAAACAGCTGCAAATCCCAGCTCAAAATCTGCTCGAGCTTGACGCCGGCGTGCTTGGAGATGAGGCGCAACAGCCTGAGCGAGTGCTTGCCATACAGGGGACTCTTCTTCTCCTCAGGAGTAGGGTCCACGGCGCTGCCAGCAATGCCCACAATCGGTACTGTTTGGGTCTCGGGGTTAAAGGGACCGGCACTGGGGGAACCAAAGTGCGGGGCCAGCGAGGGGATGCGGGCAATGGGGTAAGGAACGTGCACAAGTTTGGTCACGACCTTGCCGCCCTCACGCACAATGACGCGGCCGCCAATGCCGAGGTCACGGTCCCACCACTTGTCCGAGAGGCCACCGGCGTAGGGAGCAACACCGAGCAGTTCGAAGCCATCAATCGAGGTCTTGATGCTCGTGGGCTTGACAATTGCCGTCAGCGAATCAGTGTGGCTACCGGCGAGCGCTGCACCGTTCGAGGGCTTCCAGTCCTTGCCAATGGCAAACGCAATAATGGTGGAGCCATTGCGGGTCAACACGTACTTGCCGCCGGTCTTGAGGTCCCAAGAATCGCGCTCGTTCAGAAATTCAAAGCCTGCCGCTTCAAAATCGGTGCGCAGCTGGTCAACAGCGTGGTACACAGTGGGGTTCTTGTCGGTGAACTCGAGGTACTTTGTGGCGTAGGTCTCCCAATCGAAATCGGGCTCATAGGGGTCGCTCGACTTGGTGCGAGGAGCGCCAAGCACTTCGAAATCATCCTTGACGGGGCGGTATGGGCACATTGGTGATTAGGTAGGTTAGGTGGGTGCGCGCTGGGGGGGCAGCTTTTATGTCATGGCGGCGGCGGGCGCGCGCCCACGCGGCGGGCTCGCGTGCTTTTCGACGATCCTCGAGAATTTGTTGAGCTGAGCTAGTTTTCGGTATTAGTTTCGGCTAATTAGTGCAATTGCCGCGATGCCGAATTGCGACTCGGTGGCACGCATATGCATGGTTTGTGGCGATAGATAACAAATGATGGCGTCACCTGCGGGTGACCCAATCGGCCAAAATTAGCCAGCCGCCGCGCCGGGGGTGGAATCGTTAAATTTTTATTTGTACGTCGTGACTATGCTATTAATTCCTCGCAACTTCAGAGCTTGGAGATAGGTCCCTTCCAAGAGATGTCTGCCCACTCTGAAATGTCGAGCGCCAGGTCACGCGCGGCATTGACCTCTTCAACAGATGCGCCATTGTTTACTGCACCCTTGAGATGACCTTTGAGCTGTGGGTTGACGTCAAGCGGTACCAGAGTGGCCACGATCGCAAGCGACGTTTCCTTTGGTCCGAGAAGCGATGTGTCGCTGAGGAGAGGCCCATAGACAAAGTTGGTGGCGTACCAGTCGAGATCAGGGTACGCATTTTTCAATTGACCGTGCACACGGCCGCTGATCTTGCCATAAATCTTGTCCCAAAAGTCGCGGCCCGATTGGCGGTAGTCGGTCTTGTCCTCGCGAGCAAGTATGGTGGCCCTGAGGTCACTAGGAGTAACATTTTTCAGTTCTGTGAGCGCATTGATGACTCGGGGCAACCCAATCAGGGCCGTACTCTTCAGGATCGCCTCGCGCGTCTTGGCGGTCGCCAGCGCGTGCTCGCTGGATGGGAGGGTTTCAAGGATGTGACGGTACAATGCGGGGATCTCTTCGGGTCGATTGCATGCTCCCAGAACGCTAGCACTCATAAAGTACCAGCTGTTTTGCAGCAATGGACGGCTAGAGAGTACGGATAGGCGGCTAGCAGTGAGCATGTCAGCCGGCCCCGGGTCTCAGATGCCCGAGTAGGCGGGCGCTTAGCCTTGCGGCAATTGTGGGAGGTGTGTACATAGTATAGTCAAACCTGCCAAGTGCAAACTTGAGCACAGTTAGCCTAAATAGCCTTAATTGACCACCAATGCCCCCCAGGCCCCTCCATACGCACAAATAACTAGCTAAATTACGCATCGACCAACGACTTTTTATTCTGGATCTTGTTGTCGATCATATCGTGGAACGACAAAATCGCCCGCACAATGCTGCTCAGGTACATCACCATCAGCTGGTCGTTGGTGTTGTTCGTAAACGCCTTTCCGAGCTGCGGGTGCTGAGGACCAATGTTGAGGTTGGGCAGCAAATTAAATATATCCTGGAGCTTGCCGAGAATCGCGTGGTTGACCGGCAGCTCACCGCTGAGCACCCTATCGAGGTACTTTGCAACATCGCTCAACCGGTCGCCGAGGCCCTGCAGCGACTGCAGCTGCTTGGTGATGCGCACGCTGAGGTTACCAGCCGCAGTGTTGTGGACATCGCGCAGCAAGTGCTCCACGCCAATCTCCTCAGCCTCCTCGGCCTTGATCTCGCTCGGGATGTGCACAAAGGTGCGGCCAGCGCTGCTGCCGTCAATCTTGACCTCGTCCACAGCAATGTAGGCATCGGTAGGAATGCCAACTTCCTTGGGAACCACGTCCACAATCAGCAGCAACGGCTCAGGGGTCCACCGCTTAAACAGCTCATTGATGCGCAAGTCGTTCGCTCTGAGCTTGGGTCCCGAGTGGTACCAGCCAATCAGTTTCTCATTTGCGTTGACTTTTCTAAACATTTCTTGCATGCCCTCAATATAATTGTGGTCCAGGAACCACACATCCGAGTTCTTTTGGTCTTCCTCGAACGGAACCGCAAACGAGTTTGCTACGCGGATGGCGCCGCTTTTTGTGTTGCCCAAAATCACGCCAACAACACGGCGTTTTGAGTCCTTGGCAATGCGGTTGTAGTGGTCCACCACGCTCAGCAGCACCAGCGGGGCCACCGTCACTTGGTCAATCATGTAAGCCTAGAACCTCGCACCCATCGTCTTTAATAAAATGTTTGGGCAGTTGGTGATTGGGCCTCCGGGCAGTGGCAAGTCCACTTATTGCAACGGAATGAACCAATTTCTGAGTGCTATCGGGCGCAAGGCCTCCATCGTTAATTTGGACCCGGCAAATGACTTTTTGCCCTACAAATGTGCCCTCGACGTCCGCGACTATATTACCCTCGACCAAATCATGCAGCAGGCGGGGCTAGGCCCCAACGGCGGAATTTTGTACGCACTCGAACAACTCGAGGCAAACATTGGCGAGTTTGTCGCAGCTCTCAAGGTGCTCGGCTCAAAGGAATACTTGTTGATTGACTGCCCCGGCCAGGTCGAGCTATTTACCCACCACAACTCGCTGCTTGGAGTCATTGACACAATCAAGGCCGACCTCGGCATCCGCCTAGCGGTGGTGAACCTCGTGGACTCGCAGTACCTTACTTCCCCATCCCAATATCTGAGTGTGGTGCTCATGTCGCTGCGCACCATGTTGCAGTTCAATCTGCCCCACGTCAATGTCTTTAGCAAGATTGACCTGCTCAAAAACTATGGGCCGCTTGCTTTCAAGCTCGACTATTACACTGAAGTCCAAGATCTCGAGTACATTGCCGATGCTGTGGACGACGATATGCAGATGCCCAAGTATGCTGGGCTAACCCGGGCAATTGCCTCGCTGGTTGAAGACTTTGGCTTGGTTGACTTTCAAGTGTTGGCTATTGAAAACAAGCGCAGCATGATCCATTTGCTCGGCGTCATTGACAAGGCTTTGGGGTACCAGTTTGGTACCTCGGAAATTGGAGGTGACACGGTGTGGGTCGACGCTATTCGCCAGGGCGGGATCGACATTGACATTCAGGATCGCTGGATCGACAGCAAGGAACACTATGACGCCGCTGAAGAAGCTGAGCAGGCCGATGTTGCCGAGCAGTTTGAGGGTGCGACCGGTGGACCGCGCGAGTTTAGCACGCGTGTGCAGCGGGTGAACAAGTAGCGTGATCTAGCGGCGGTATTTATTTATATACTTAGAGACTTCTAGGAGGGTCCTCTCTCACAGGTCAACAGATGCAAGGTACGCCTCTGCGGTCTTGATGGTCTCGGCGACTTTTTCCTTAAGCTCATCGTCATTTGTTTGCTTGAGGGCCTTGACCTCAGCCTCAATGCGCTCAGTGACCCGCGGCAGAGTGGATTCAGTCTCTTTGACAAGCGCGCGGGCGTTTTTAAGCTCGTAGGGGTCGCTATTGGACGCCTGCAGCTCGGCGGCCTGCGCACGGTACTGGAGGACTTCTTTTGTGTAGAGCTGGTGCTCCTTGATCAATCTACCGAGCGCGTTAACGCGCACTTGAGTTCTCGACGGGGCAGGGGCCATTTGTCACAAGATTTAAATGAATCGGCTGGCAGCGGTTGAGGCTCGGCTCGATGAGTACAGCGGCCTGCTGGCAATTTTGGAGTCCAAGGGCGAGCAAGTCTGCGGCAGCAACGGGCTCGTCACAGTCTATGTTGGCGACGGATACTTTGTGGATATGCCTCTTGAGGAAGCCAAACAATTTGTTCACAAGCGGGTTTTGACTCTTGACCAGCAGCTACAACAAGCTAAAATTGCCGAGGGTATCACCAATGACGAGTTGCCCATCATGGACATTGTGGAAGAGCTTGATGAGGACGGGAATGTCGTTGATGTCAAGGTCGAGCGAGCCGATGGGTCCATGGAACAAATTCGCGAGCTGCTGCGCAAGGTTGAGACTGCGGAAAATACCGAAAGGAACAAGCACTCTCCGATTGAGGATACCAGGGAGGAGGTGGAGCCCCGGATCAAGGAGATTGTGGATCCAGAGGCCAAGTCTGAGGCCAAGCCTGAGGCCGAGGCCGAGCCGGCTCAGGAGCCAGCCCAAGAGCCAGTTGCACAGCCTGAACCATCTCAATTCGAGCCCTCCTCTGAAAGGCGCTTCAACGGCATCTCGAAAGAGGACATGATCCAGCTGGAAATTCTCGAGCAGGACCTCAACGAGGTGAAAATGTCTGAAGACGATAGCGATTTTGAGGAGTTTGACGAAGATTTTGAAGAAGAGTATGATGAAGATGCCTCTGAGGAATCAGATGAGGATGAGTTTGGCCGTACGCGCGGCTCGCTTTTCCCCAGCGATCAGCGCACCACAAGCTTGTTGGAACGACATATTCAGCAGGCCCGCACGTCCAAGACGGGCGGCAAATCTGTTTCGTTCAGCCCTGCGCTCGAGATCAAGGAGTTTGAGACCTCGTCTGCCGAGCGCAAGGGCAAGCTCGAAAATGAGCGTCCACCCTCGCGGTTCAAGATGGAGCGCCAGGAGGCCGAGGACGAGGCTGAGGCTGAAGCTGATGCTGATACCAAGGCACCTCCCGCCAAACGTTCACTGTTTAGCCAGCGTCTTGGCCGCAGCGGTGCTCGCGCCACCCCCAACCAGTCCGTCGAGGAGAATGCGGTCAAGGACACAATTGTCGAAAAGGGCGTACCTTCTGCCCCTCCTGCCCTTTCTAAGCCAAGTGCTGGGCCAAAAAAATTCAGCAGTCTGTCGCGCAAGCCCTCGGCCAACCCCAACGCGAAGGTAATTGCCGTGCCCACATCAGACCAAGTGCCGGCCGAGTATGAGCAATTGGCAAACGATTCGGTCGACATTAAAGATCTTGAAGAAGAAGCACTACATTATTTCGAGGAGGCCACTATTCCAGACGACAAGTTTCTTGAGCTACATGACCAGGATGATAAGCCCATGGGCGAGGACGAGGACGGCGAGGCGGTGCCTGATCGCCCAACCATGACTGGCATTGTGGAGCGTGCCTCAAGAGCCCCTCAAAAGCTCAGTGAGCAAGACGAGGACCTCAAACAAATCAAGGCCGACTACCAGCGGTTACGACAAAAGTTGGTCTACAAGGCCGGAGGCTACAAAAAGACGGATAATGACAAGGCCACCGACGTTGTAGATGAAGAGGGCAACATCAAGAGCGTTAGCCGCTTCAAGGCTGCGCGCCTTGGTCTCCGTTAAATTATCTAGTTTTACATAGTATGCATTTAAATCACTCATCACAGCTGCGACGCTGGGTAATCACCATGGACTTTTTCACAATGGGTATGTTTATCCTCGACGAAATCGTGTATGCCGACAAATCCAAGCTTGAAAATGTCATTGGTGGCGCTGGCACTTTTGCTGTGCAAAGCGCAGGCATGTTTATGGCTCCCGGCAAAAGGTACAAGGCAGGCATGATCATTGATACCGGCCGAGATTTCCCTGCTGCAACCCGTGCAGAGATTGAGAGCTGGCAATTGGGGATAGTTTGGCGCAATGATCTCTCTAGATTGACTACGCGAGCCCTAAATACCTATCTCGATAATGACGAGCGCGACTTTGAGTATTTGACGCCCAAGATCCGCATCGAGCACAGCGACTTTACACCTGAAATTGCATCAGCGCGAGTTTTACATTTAATTTGCAGCCCTGATCGGTGTAAACAGATTTGCGAGGCTCAGCGGAGCGCAGGGTACGCGGACCAGATTTTTGCATGGGAACCAGTACCTACCGAGTGCGTGGCCGAGCAATGGCTAAATTGTCAAGCCATGTTCAAGCTTGCACATGTCATTAGCCCCAATTCAAAGGAGGCAGCAGGGTTCCTGGGTCTTGATGAACCCCGTACAAAGGCTGAGATTGAGAGCGTCGCAGATCAGTACAATGCCTACAAAGGAATATTTATTATGAGGTGTGGAGCTCTAGGAGCTCTAGTTGTGCAAAATGGGTCCAAAACATGGTTTCCACCCTACCACCGCGATGCATCCAAAGTGGTCGATCCCACGGGTGGAGGCAACAGTTTTATGGGCGGGCTATGCGCTAGTTTGGCTAGCGACCAACAAGATGTTCCTAGGGCTGTGGCGTGGGGAATGGTTGCAGCTGGCCTGCAGATCGAGCAGGTTGGGCTGGCCAAATTTGATGCTGAGACCAACACATTCAACGGTGAGACAATTGAGCACAGACTTGAATTGTACAGGTCGCGTTCGGCTGCGTAGTCTATATAGTTTATTGTGCACGCTTGCTCACTGTTGGCATTATGTTGGCCTTTAGAGGCCTCCCGGGGGCGCTTATAAAACAACACGCACACCAAGCCCAGCCTTAAATGTCGATAGCCGTTCTAAACGAGCTGTTTCCGGACGAGGCGAGCCTTGAAGGGGTCGGAGAAGCGCTGCAGTATGCTCAGGTGGCGTGTGGGTATTTTGCCAATGAGATAAAAGGCCGTTCAGGCGCTGAGGTTGGGGTACCTGATTTCGAGGCCCATATTACCGGCGCGCAGCAATCGTGGGACTCCCTCAAGGGTGCCACGGTTCAGACCCGAGCCCAAGTCCAGAGTATGACGAGTGAGATTCAGGCTTTGGACCAAACCAAGGACAATTTGGTTACATCGGTCACGATCCTCAAACGGCTACAAATGTTGACCAAACTGCAACATCAGCTCGAAGACCAACTAAAAGAGGGCCAGTACCGTGAGATTGCTGCTACCCTGCCGGCGGCGCGTGAGCTTTCCGAGCATTTCCGCGAGTTTCGCACCCTGCCCCACGTCGCCCACTTGTCACAGCTCGTGGCAGACACAGAGGCCAAACTGGTTGCTCAAGTGCTTGAGCAAATTAAGGGCGGTGCCCGTAGCTCGGCCGATATGGAATGGGCGTGCCGCGCGGCCGAATCAAGCAAGGACGAGCTGGTCGAGGCTTATTGCGAGCGCTCCTTGGCGACCTACAAGGAAGTTTTCAGTCTTGGCAGCGAAGCCGCTGGGCTCGATAATATTGACCGGCGGTTCGCCATGCTGCGCAATGTCATAAACAAGCACGATACAGCCTCATTCCCGAGCGAGTGGCACGTTGGCGCTGCGCTGGCCAAGGCCGCATGCGACAAGACTCGCCAAGACATTTCGTTGCTCCAGTTTGGGGTCGATTCAAACAGCGTTCAACTACTGCTAAACTCGTTGCAGCAGTCCACCGAATTCGAGAGCTGGCTGAGGCGCAAGTTCCCCGAGCACGTGGCCGACTTTGCCACGCCTATTTCGCGCAGCTTTACGCCTCACCTGCAAATCTGGGTCGAGTTCCACGAACGCACCTTGAGCGACAAGCTCAGGCTTTATTCTGGCCACACTTGGAACGAGGACGTTGAGGACAGCGATGTGCTCGCTTCAAGCACCGATTTGTTTTTGTATTATCGCAATGCCATGGACCAAATGTCCAAGTTGAGCGTGGGTCAGCCGATGGTCGCCCTGAGTGGCGTGTTTTCCCGGTACTTGTCGCGGTACGCCACGCTTCTCCAGAGCTATTTGCCGCGCACAATAGGCGAAGAAGAAATTTTTTTGAGCCAAAAGGTGCTGCGCACAGCCTCATACTGTATTAGCACCACCCAACAGCTCGAGACAAGCATCTACAATTTGGTCGACGAGCAGCTCAAGCAAGAAATTGATTTTTCGGTGCCCAATGACAAGTTTAACGGTACAATCAAGGCGTGCCTCGAGACTTTTACCACACAAATCACGGATTCGCTCAAATTGTCGTGGCGCGAGATGGCAAACGTCAATTGGCAGCGCCTCCAACAAGCGGGCGACGAGTCACTCTACGTGCGCGAGCTCGCTCAGGTGGTGACGCGCTCGACCGGCGCTGTGGCTAGTGCACTACCACGACCCCAGCACCAGCGTATTGTGTGTGACGCGGTCGTACAACACCTGACACTTCAATTTTTGCAGGTGACCATGGGCCGCATCCGCCCTGTGTCTGTGGTTGCCGCTGAGCAGTTGCTCTTGGACTTTTACCACCTAAAAAGCGCATGCACGGCGCTGCTTGAGGATCTCAAGTACCGCGAAAAGACCGTGGCCACCTTTGCCCAGATCGAGGCGGTGCTCAAGGTACTCCTCACCCAAAACGAACCGGCCGAGGGGCTGGTGCAAAACTATTTATTATTGACCAAGGACGGTGCTGTTAACAACTTCCGCAAGGTGCTCGAGGCCAAGGGTCTAAGGGCAGCGCGCTACACAGACCTCTTCCAGAGCATGAGCAAGGACCAAGGGTACGAGCAGGACCTTTACCCGCTGTCGCGCATTACCATGCTCCCACCGCGTGTTACTTCTCCACCCCCCGAGCCGGTCACCAAGTTCAGCGAGAATTTCAAGCGGATTGGCGACTTTTTGCGCCGGGACACCCCCAACGCGAGTCCTTTAATGAGGTAGTGCGGCGCGCGCCGCAGTGCGCATATGTATTTTAGTAGATACCTAGCTAGTTCTACCGTCTGGCCAGCACTTTAGGCTAGCTCATCATCAATAAAAATTCTGTCTCGCTCTTGCCAAACCGCAGAGCGTCCTTGTCTGCGAGCGCGACCTGCGCGCCCGGTTCGACCCGTTTGTTGTTGACCCAGCACTTATCAAACGCCACAAGACACAGTTGTTGCTCGCCATCGACCTGCTTGGACTGAAGAACGCAGTGGTGCGCGCTGGCCTCGGGCACAACCACATCGGCGACTTCACTCGAGCCAACAACATAAACAGACTTGTTGTCGAGGATTTGGGTGTTTTTGATCTCGTCGTGGTCCTCAAATGTGTAGAGACGAAAGTTTCCTGTGCTGGCGGTCTTGGGCTCCTTGTACTTGTCAAAGCTGAGCGTGAGCAGGCCGCTGGGCTTGTAGTTTGCAAAGTGGGACCCCTGCTTGAGCGTCGAGGCGCGCTTGGCGGTGCTGGCGCTCCCCTCGAGTTGTCGTTTCATGGACTCTCACGTGAAAGGGATGCAGGCAGAAGCGCATGTCATGCAATGCTGCAGCATGTGCAGGCTTGGCCCTGGGCTAGGTCAGCCCAGATGCAGGCTGCGCTTAAAACGGCAAGCGCCTGATTGGCAGCAACCGGGAAAAAGCTAGCCCGAGACTATCAGCAATTGCAATTGGGGAGCTGGTTTAGATGGAGAGTTATAATGCGCTATGCTATGATTATTTTGCGCCGGTCTGAGACTGGCGGGCTGAAACCCGCATCCAATTTAAATCAAAAAAATTGAGGCTCTAGGGCAAATTTTCCGGGACCTACTTTGGCATGTAGAAACAGTTTTTGACGAGACGGCGCCGGCGCCACCCCAAATCAATGTCGTAAGCCCAGGGGCCATCGGAGGTCACCCCCACCACGCGGCGATCCTTGATCCATGCTGCGCTGTCGGGATCCTCTGCCCATGTGCTATCCTCCTTGAAGACCCAATCTTTTGGTGGGCTCACCTCGACCAGCGAGGGGGCGCCAGGGGGGAACTGGTGAGACAAGCGGTAGGGCGATGTAGCCGAGTAGACAAACGGCGTAAATAGCACAGTGTCCCAGATGCGCGGTGTGAGCCCTTCCTTTTGTAGCTCGAAGATCTCAACCTGGCGCACAAGCAGCGGCTCGTCAAACTCAAAACTGCGGCGTAGCAAGGCCACAAGCTGGGGAACGAGCTTCAGCTCGATGGGGATCGGCTCGAGCTGGGCCAACCAAAGCTTGAGAGGAGGGTACGAGAGTGTAACCACCAACCACCCGCTAGAAATAAATAGCCACGTGATGCTCATAAAAGTTGCCAGGTACGCCAAGGTTGCGACCAAACCAAGCAAAACGACAAAAAGGGCGCTCGAAACTTCAGGCTCCTCAAAGTTGCCAGGGCCGGCCTTGAACTGGTCGAATTTGTCAAACGCCACGCAGATACGCTCGATCGAGGCTTGACCCTCGCGCACTGCAGCCACAATATCGCGCTCGGCCACCTCGTGCGAAGCTACAGCCTCGGGTGCTGGCTCCTCATATTCGTTTGGTGCCACCGGTTGTGGAAGGTAATCTACGCTGGTGGGAAACTTGCGCGCATAATTTGGAATAAATACACCCACCAACACGCTGGCAAGTGGCACGACAGCAAGTATTTGCGGGTGAAGACATAGGCCGGTATAAAGAATCAAAAAGGTCAACGTTTGTGCGGGGTTTTCCCAATGGAGCACCTGGGTTGGAATTGCCCTGAGGTCCCCGAGCCCTCGGGACCGCTCGACGAGTCCGCGCAGCTGGGCAAACGTCTGAGTGAACGACGGCCCGGGCATCTCATCCAGGTGCTCTTTTGCCTCTTTAGACACTGACTGGCGCGCGGTATAGGCCCATATGAGGTCTAGCACATGTTTCCGCTCACTGGTGTGCGTAGGGTCCATCACCAGTTGAGAGTTTTGCGGGGGGGATAGATGCAGCTCGGCGACCCCCACTTCACATGTGCACGCATTGTGGCGTAGCGAGTGGCGAATGTTGTTATGTAAGCATATATGCAGCAGAAGGTACCCGCCGCCGTTAATCCTCAGGCCGCCAGTCTTTATTTGGAGTATGAAGTTAATTAAGCCGAGTATAGGCGGATAGTCTGGCCTGACGTGGGGTAGTTCCATGGTTGCTCGAATTTGAGCCGGCTCCAATTATCGTAGATCACGGTGGCGGTGTGGCGATTTACACATTTGGTTTTTTTTCATGAATGCAAGCTAAAGAAGGCACACCCTCGCTTCCAAACCCACATTCAACTCCATCCAGCATAGTGGACTCGCCTGCACCGCCTGCCTTGCAAAAGTTCCGCGGTGAAATTGTTACCTTGGCTGCTCAAGCAACTAAAAGGCGGCTAGATGCAGAGCGCGCTGTCTACAATGCGTATCAAGAAGCAGACATTGACCAGTTGAAAAAGCGACTTGAGCCATCACCTCTACTCGAGCTGCAACTCGCAGGTACAGAGGCAGGGTTTGCTCGGCCTGTATCGGCCATTGCAGCATCTGCAAGCCATACATATGCCGCAGACTGGTCTGGCCAGGTCTATGAGATTGACGTGGTGCAAATGGTGCGCTCCAAGAGTGCCCAATTCGGTGCAGGCATGACCTGCCTCGCTCCCTCGCGGCACGGTCTCTACAGCGGCAATGACCATATCACGCTC
Source organism: Wickerhamiella azyma (assembly GCA_022577855.1). Taxonomy (NCBI): domain Eukaryota; kingdom Fungi; phylum Ascomycota; class Dipodascomycetes; order Dipodascales; family Trichomonascaceae; genus Wickerhamiella; species Wickerhamiella azyma. Next base: position 168,059 of record JAKISA010000020.1, read on the forward strand.
AGCAACGACCTTGAAATCACGGCTAGCGTAGCTGTTGGAACGCGCGTTGCTGGACTAGACGAGCACCCGCACCTTGACGCTGTAGTTGCAGCCTGCTACGACCATTCGTTCAAAGTATACGATACATGCACGTCCCAGCTGGTTCAGGACCAGAAAACCTCCCACCAGCCTATACACACTGCCAAGATCCATCCAGATGGTGCTCTAGTTTGTGCCGCAGGCCTCGATAGCGTCGCTCGCATCTGGGACTTGCGCAGCGGCCAGCCGGTGCTTGAGCTCGCCAAGCATCACAAGGAGATTTATACAGCAGACTGGCACCCCAATGGGTATAATCTTGCCACTGCTGGTGCCGACTGCACAGTTTACGAGTGGGATGTGCGCAACAAGCGCGAGCACATGCTGCCAGCCCACACTAGCGTCGTCACTTGTGTTCGCTACGAGTGTGATTTGCTCCTAAGTAGCTCATACGACTGCACAATCAAGGTGTGGCGCGATCAAAAGGTGCAGGCAGTGCACCAGCTCACCGACAAGGTCTTGTCATTTGCGTGCGTTGGGACAGGAAGAAGGCTCGTTGCGGGCAAAAAAGACTGTACAGTAGAGTTTTTGGCATAGTTTAAAGTATATAAAATTCGCATAGCATATTATCATCATGTTATTTTTTGGTACAGTACACAGTGTTAGGGGGACGATGTAGCCGAGTTTGTTTTGCGGCCCGGTCTTGTCCTACCACCTCTGGAACCAGGGGACTCTCTCTCCAGTCCCTTGACATTGTCTTCTAGCGCCTTGATTTTTTCTAAAAGGTGCTTGATCTGTTCATCCTTGGCTTGGAGGTCATTTTGGTGAGAAATCTCCTTGAACCGAACAAACTGACCGGCAGCTTGCTCCTTGAGGGTAACCATTTCCTCTTGTTGCTCCTGGATTTGTGCGTTCAAGCCGCTGACCCTGCCCGAAGCCTCTTGGAACTGGGCCTTGAGCACGTCGACCATCGACTCTTGGGTGCTCAGTTTTGTCTTGAGCGTCTCGTTCTCGGCCTTGAGCTCTTCATTTTCCTTGGTGAAGGTCAGCAGCTTGGCCTGCGCACCCTCAGGGTTGGCCTCAATGGCCTCTTTGGAGAGCTGCTCGAGCTTGGTCTCGAGGTCGGCCACCTGCTGCTTTGAAGCCTCGAGCTCGTTCTTGTAGCGCCGAACCTTGCCCTCAGATGCGTCATTGTTGTCTGCTCTTGACTTTTGGCTGATAGTTAGGCGCAAAATCTCCTCGCGGGCATCGTCCAAAGCATTTTCGCGGCGCGTCGCGGTGTTGCGGTAATTTTCGAGCTCGCTAAGGATATCGGCCTGCTTGGCCCGAAGCTTGTCGTACTGCTCACACAGCTTGATGGTAAAATCGTCCTCCTTTTCGAGCTTGGTGCGCTTGTTCTGCGGCACAGGGACATTGGCGGCATCAACGTCAGGGGTCTGCATCAGGGTCTCATAGACCTGACGGTGGTCGCAAGAGGGCAGCTGAGTGGTGCGCGGCAGGGGCCATGCACCATCGGGCTCGGCAAACCACGCAGCCAGCGGGGTCAGATCATTCTCGTAGATCGGGGCCAGCTCGGCGGGGATCTCGCCGGCGCGCTGCGAAAAAACCACAGTTGCAGCAAGGGCCTCAATGCCTATTTGAGGGTTGGAGAGCTGTGAATGCATGAGCGAGTTGAGGGCCAGCAAAGACACCACGGGGGCCATGGGCTTGCGGACCTGCGGGTCGCGCAGCTGCGAGCGCACACCGTGAGCATAGTCACTGCTCAAGTCAAAGGTATTGTCCACAACAATCATCAAGTCAAAAGCCGTGTTGATGGCGGCGCTCAGGTACTGCAGGCTCGAGGGCACAAGGTACACGGTGCTGCAGCTGTGGCGCTGGGTCCTAAAGTCGCGCAGCGGCTGGCCCGAGAACCGATAGCAGTTGATGTGCTTGTCAACCATAAATGCCTCGAGGAGATCGGTTGTTTTGCCCGCTTTGGCCACAATACCGATCTGCTTGTTCATCTCGCTCGTCAAGGTGATAATCTTGCCCAAAACCTGAAAAAGACCAGAGTGGCGCGCCAAATGAGCGGGGCTATCGCGCGAAAACAAGTTGTTGGGCATGTACTGCTCGATCAAAAGTGCGGGGTGGATGCAAACATTGGCGATATTGTCTGCCATTTTTCTCAGGCTTGTGAGGGCCCTCTCGGTTCTCGACGCGTCGGGAGCGTCCTCATCGCTGAAATACGCCAGCAGCTCCGAGTAATGCGACGAAATAATCGCCTTGAGCAGCAGGTGCTGGGTGGCCGAGAACGGCACCGGCAAAAGGTACTCGCCGCTATCGTCTGCCACTTGCCGCGGTGGAGGCATGGTCGTAGTCGCCAGTTGCGCCTGAGGACGGGGAACTGTACCGTTACTTTGACCAAGGAGTAGCTGCACGTCCATTACAAAGGGAGGGTGGTTCAGGAATGGAGATGGTGGGGAAAATAACGGCCCTCAAGCGCCAAACAAACCCGGAACGGGCTCAAGAGCTTTTAGAGCAGGTTTACCGATACACTTTGCCGATCATGCGCAAGCACAACCTCAAGGTAAAGTTGCTAACCGAGTTTTTGCCGCGCGATCCAAATTTGCTGGGGATTAATGTAAATAGAGGGCAAAAGATCGCAATCCGCCTAAGGCCGTCACACAACCCCGGCTCTTTCCTTAACTTCGAAGATTTGCTCGGCACGATGCTGCATGAGCTGACCCACAATTTGCATGGGCCGCACAATGCGGTGTTTTTCGAGTATATGGACAAGCTGAAGTCTGAGCTACAAGGAATGCTACTGCAAGGGTTTAAGGGTGATAAATGGTACAGCGGTCGGCGTTTGGGCGCACAAGCTGGCCGCGCGAGCTTGGCTCAAATGACGTCGACAACTCCTGCATCAGCTGCATCGCGAGCTGCACTATTACGTCAAGGAAAGCGCCTCGGAGGTGCCCCTGGAACTGCTCCCCCATACTACAACATTCCTCTTAGAGATCGCACTCTGGCAGCCGCCGAGCGCCGCCGCCAGCTCGACAAGGTGTGTCCTGCCGACAAACCCCTACCCGAAATTGAGCTCGTGGACCTGACAGCGGAGGAGGAGGATGACCAATCGGTTATTGACCTAACTTAAAAATGGCCTTTCAATACATGCTGCTGCTGTCGCGGCAAGGTAAAGTGCGGCTTTCCAAGTGGTTTGAGACCTACTCGATGAAGGATAAAAACAAAATCGTCAAGGAGGTTACCACTCTGGTGCTTGGCCGTCGGTCTAAGATGTGCAACTTTGTCGAGTACAAGCAGAGCAAGATCGTGTACCGCCGCTATGCCTCGCTCTTTTTCGTTGCTGGAATCGATCAGGACGACAACGAGCTCATTGCCCTCGAGACTATCCACCGTTACGTCGAGCAAATGGACAAGTACTACGGTAACGTGTGCGAGCTCGACATTATCTTCAACTTTCAAAAGGCCTACTACATCCTTGATGAAATATTAATTGCTGGCGAGATGCACGACTCGTCAAAGCGCGACCCCATCCGGCGAGTCACGCAACAAGACGCGCTCGAGGTTGCCGAAAAAGAGGACGCTGGCATGGCGGCAATGGTCAATTCGCTGGCCTAATTTAGAAAGAAAAAGTTGTATGCTGAGGTATGCAGCCCGCTATTGGTTTAAATTTATTTATGATTTGATATCTAGATGTCGGTGCGCGTGGGTGCGCGAGGGTGCACATGTGGGCTCACGAGGCACGCAAAGAGGCTCGTAAGACCTATGTAGCATATTTTTGGCATCTTGTGGTATCTACAACATTAAACTCTCGCCTTTGGTGACCCCATGGCGCCCTGCACCACGCGCATCAAATAGGAGCCTGGTCTGGCAATACCCCTGCAGGTCCCTGCCAAGATACCCCAGCCGCCGCGCTGCACTACACTTCCTTATCAAAACATCAAGCACTTCCTAGTAGAATATCATACATAACATTAATCGCTCACCAACTTGCACTTGGTCAAGATCTCAAACTGATTTTGCAGAGCCTCGTCGAGCTCGCGCAAATGCTCCTTGTGCGAGTTGGTAAGGTCTTGTTTGAGCTGTGTAATCTGGTGCACAAGTACCTCATTATGGTTCACGAGCCTTGACCGATTGCTGGCCCGCTCCTCCTCGAGCTGTACCACGAGTCGCGCTATTTCCCCACTGGCCCGCGCAAGTGCCGCCTTGTGCACCTCCTCCAAATCTGAGTACTGACCCAGCAGCTGGTCAATGAGGCTTTGATAGTGCTCCTTCACCTGACGCATCTCTTCGTGTCGGGTCGGTCGCCGCCCTGGTCGTGTGCGATCCATCCCCTTGTTATTGTCGTAATTTTCGCGCTGGTGTGGATCGCAAAGAGCCTCGTAGGCTCCAACAATCTCCTTGAACTCCTTGACGGAGCCGGTAGACCGATCTGGGTGGTACTTGAGGGCCAATTTCCTGTAGGCCTTGTCGATATCCTTGCGGGAACAGTCTGAGGTGACCCCCAGCACCGTGTAGGGTGATTTCATTGAGAGTAGTGGGTAAGCTGGTGGGGGGCAAATGCCGACTTGACAACGGAAAAATGTGATGGGTCACATGCACGTCGCCTGCATGAAACACGACATGCATGTGACCCTGACAAGGCACGCATAAGCCGCGCATATGACACGATTCAAATTAAACAGACATAAATACACTACTCAAGAGCCTTGCGAGCCATCTCCAAAGCACCAGCCTGGGTCTTGTTGCCACCAATAAAGCCAGCAGCGTGCACAAACACACCGCCCTCAATCTTGGACTCGGCGCTCAGCGCGTCGTCGCGCAGTCCACGCCAGCTATCAGGCAGAGGCTTGCGGCTAGTAAACGACTCGGAGCTCACGGCAACCGCCTGGATACGCACAGAGTCCTTGGTAGGGTACAGCACATAAGTGATCTCTTGGTACTCGGACTCGAGGGTGTAGAGGTGGTCCTTCCAGGGGACGTAGGACTCTAGCACAAGAATCTTGCCGCTAGGGTCGTACTCCTTGCGCTTCTCAAAAGCCTCGACAACAGCGTCACGCGCAGGGTACCAGCCAAGACCCTGGCTGCGGACCTCGGCCTCAAAGGCCATGCCCATAAGCTGAGAGGCCTTGGCAAAGCAGGCGTCGTAGTTGGCGTCAGACTCGTCCTCAGTCCACAGGGGATTTAGGTTGGAGACAACAGCGCGCAAAGTGTTGCCATAAGTCTTGAACTTGGGCTGCTCGCTGTAAGGAGCCACACCATTGTCGTAGGCGTCCACAGCCTCGATGAAACGCGTGTAGATGCGAGGGAACAGAATGTCCAAAACCTTGTCGTCCTTGGTCTTGAGTACCTCGGCAATCACCTCGCGGCCAAAGTGCTTGTAAACAAGACCGGCCGAGCTGAGCTTGGTGGTGGTGTACTCGGGGCCAAAAGTGGTGTTGAACTCGCGCTGGTGGTGGTCAAAGTACTTGGGGGCCTCGTAGCGGCCGCTCACGTCCACAACAATGTCGCACTCGTCCAACTTTTCGAGATCACGCGAACGCACAACCTCGGCCGAAGCCCACTTGGGAAGAAGCTTGAGCATGTAGACGGCGAGAGCCTCGTCTGCGTGGAAAGTGCCGCTGTGTGTACCAATCTTCATGTTTAGAGGAATAAAATTAATTAGAGGTCAAGGGATTGGTGAAAAATTCAGTCACGTGACTGAAATTTGCCCTGCACTGTCAACATCGTAAGTTGACATCTCAGTGTTTACATGAGCTTTAGCGTCCCCCAGGGAAAGAAATTCGACACTGCGGCCGACATCGAGGAGCACCTCAAAACCTTGGACCCCAAGACCACTGTAGTTGAGTTTGGCGGTAGCTCCTACGGTGTCGAGGCCACCAGGGCCATTGCAGACAAGTTGGCTACTCTAGAGCACATTGAGGTTGCCAAGTTTGACGACATGTTTACTGGCCGTGACGGTCCCGAGATTGCTATTTCGGTCAAGGACTTGCTCGGTGCGCTTGAGGGCAAGCCCACCCTGCACACTGTGGACCTTAGCGACAATGCGTTTGGTATCGTTGCCCTTGAGCCCTTGCAGACCTTTTTGAGCAAGCACACTCCCCTTGAGCACCTTATTTTTGCAAACAACGGCTTTGGCCCCCACTCTGGCTCCGTGATTGGCGCTGCTTTAGTCGACCTTGCTGCTGCCAAAAAGGCCGCTGGTTCCGCGCCCCTTCGCACTGTAATTTGCGGTCGTAACCGCCTTGAGGCCGGCTCTATGGAGAACTGGGCCAAGTTTTTGGCCGCCCACGGCACGATCGAGGTGCTACGCATCTACCAAAATGGCATCCGCCCCGAGGGTATTGTGGAGCTCATGCAAAATGGTCTCAAGCACTCGCCCAAGTTGCGCCACCTTGACTTGACCGACAACACCTTTACTGCCCGCGGTTCCGAGGCCATGGCCGAGGTTTTGCATGAGTGGGCCGACATTGAGGAGATTGCCATTAGCGACTGCCTCGTGAGCGCCAAGGGTACGAAGGCCATTGCCGGTGCCTTTGCCAAGCTGGACCTCAAGAAATTGCATACCCTGCGCTTGCAGTACGCCGAGATGGACGCCAAGGCGCTCGTGGAGCTCAAGAAGGCTGTGGCCCAGAGTATGCCCTCGCTCAAGCTGCTTGAGCTCAACGGTAACTGCTTTAGCGAGGAGGACGCCACTGTGTTTGAGCTGCAGGAGCTGTTTGAGGAGCGCGGGCTCGGTGAGCTCGATGAGCTCGACGATATGGAATTTGACTCTGACGCCAGCGAGAGCGAGGAGGAGATCGAGGCCGAGCTTGAGGCGGGCGCGCGTGACGCTGCATACAATGAGAGCGGTCCTGGCGCCAGCGGCGAGAACGTGGACGATCTTGCCAAGGAGATCAAGGAGGTTCTTTAATACCATAGCATAAAAGCCATACATACACACACGGCATGTGCTATCTTGCGCTACACCCACACAGCCTTACGCCGCCACATCTACAAATTCTAGACCATAGCCTACATGCAACTATTTTATTCCGCCTCATCCTCAGTGTCGGTATCGATATCGCTGAGGTCCGACTCCTCGTCCTCCTCCTGCTTCTCGGCCTCGCTCTCGTCGTCCGAGCCCTCGGCATCCACCTGTTCTTGCACAGGGTTCTTGGTCTCGACCTGGACCTTCATGCGCACGTCACGGCCAAACTCGCCAACGTTGAGAAGCGCAAGCTTGAGAGGGATCTTGGCCGTTTGCGGGGGCAAGGGAGCACCCATGAGGACCTTGAATGTGGACACAACAACACCATCTCCCGAGGCAAACTGCTCAGGGGTCAGCTTGAGGTTGCTGAGGTCGAGGTTCTCGAGAGCCACCGGCTGCGAAAGAATGCGGTCCAAGTCGCCATAAATGTAGGCGTTCCATTTGGGCACAAACTTCTCGCTCTCGGGGAACACGAGGCTCTGAGTGGGCGCGATCTTGGGTGCCAGCTTGTTTGTGCTGAGCGGGTCTCTCAAGGTACGCACGTGGTTATCGAGCTCGTCGTCACCAAGAATCTCGGGGCTAATGTGGGGGATCGACTTGGCACCCTTGGGTACAACCAGGTAGTGAACCACCAAGTGGGGCACAGAGCCAGGAGGAACCACAGACATGCCGGGGACCTTGAACTCGGCCGAGAGCACTTTGATGGAAGGTCCCTGGCCCAGCGCCTGCTTAGCGTATTTGCCACTCTGCTTGGGGTCAACACCTTGCACGAGGCTGCGCTGCAGCTCGACGTTACGGCGGCAAAACTCAAAATTCTTGCACTCGTACGCAATCGAGTGGAACCCTTGGAGCAGGCGCACAGCCACAGCCACAGTGTGGGGGTCACCATCACCGCCCTTGAACTGCTTGCGCAGCTCCTCCAAGCGCTCGGCGGGGGTCTTGGAGTCGGCAAAGTCTTGCTGCTCAACAATACTCTCGAGGATCTCGTCCTCGCTCATAAACATAAGCTGGCCCTGCGAGCACATGAGGAAGAATTCAGTGGCACTTGTTTGAAGAATACCACGCGAGTTGCGCGACGCCAACTGCGACCACCAACGCGCGGCCAGCAGGGGAGCGCCAATACCAATCAGGGCGTAAACGGTAAAAAGTAAGGGAGTGCCGCCTTCAATGAGGAATTTGGGCAAAGCAATACCCAAAACTTGGGTCTGAGGACCATCAGGGTGGCCATACTTGAGGAAATTCTCGCGGGTGTCCTCGTCAGTGAGCGATTTGTAGGCCTTGGTCAGGGTCACGTAGCGGTCCTCAACCTCCTCGAGAGTCATCTCGCCAAGGTCACGGATCTTGTCCGGGTGGTACTTGACCGTGAGCTTGCGGTAGGCGCTCTTGATCTCCTTTTCAGTGGCGGAACGGCCCACATCAAGCAACTGCCAAGGATCAAAGGCAGACGAGTCGCCCTCGGCCTGCTCAATGTTGCGAATCACATGAACGAGCCAGGCCATGAGCAGCCACCCAAGCGCCAACAGAATTGTGCGCTTGTACGACTTGCGGCGCGCGTCATAGCTGGCGAGGCGCGCGCTGTACCCAGAGCGCGAGACGCTCGGTTTGCGGTCGAGCAGCCCACTCAGGCTACTCAAACTGGCCGGAACAAGCACACATCCAAGGATGGTCACCGCAAAGAACGGCCAAACCTGCTGGTCGTCGTCGTACGAGTACCGTGAGTCCATGTCAGCAGCCACCGTGGTGGGTCTCGGGTGTAGGGTGACCGGGGACGGCGCCAAATGTGCCCCAGGTGTTTGATTGAGGTGAAAAATTGGGAGGGATAGCTTTTTATGGGAGCTATTGTTGCATGTATCAGTTCAAGTTCTAGTCAATTAGGCTGTGTGACCTGCTTTTTTATATTTTGGAGCACTGATGTAGACAAGAAGCTCAGCGTAATTTCACGTTCCCTTTGGGATTCATTTAGCTCGATGTGACCTCTTGCAGGGTATTCCATGAGAAATGTGTAGTTTAGCTGTCTGCTTATATGGCCAGGGGTGATTTGAGATCCGTTACAAGTCCTCAAACTTGACTTTGACGCCATGGGCCCCAAGACTAAGGTAGATCCTACATAAATGCGAATCTTCTCATTCAAGCAAGTTCATGCTGCCACATCATTCACACGTGAGATCTAAAGCATTAAAATGGCGATTGACACAAACTCGATTGTCTTGACCGGGCTAAAATCAATTTATATGCGGCCGTGGATCAAGTCTGGGGTCTAAGCAAGTGACTCAGCATCGCCTGTGACCTCCTTCCTAGGCAGGTGAGCATGGAATTCTTGCCGATAGAACAGAGGGAGTTAGGCTATTAGCTGTGCCTGTAGGCTATGCGTGTAGAATCGTGGTATCTGGGGCTGTCAGTGCGTGCTCGAGGTTAGGGTTGTTGTGCATGGTGGTTTACCAAATCCCACTTTTGAGCGCCTCAAACAGAACGCGGGGGTGGCAGAGATTTTCCAAGTTGGTGGGGCCGCACTTATCTAGTCCGAGGTCTTCAAAAACAGCCTCAAACCCCATTAAAATCAAAACTCATCTCGAACATTCCAGCGGATGGAACCTAACCCAGGGGTGCTTAGTCCACGAGCAAGCTCTGGGTACAACACGACAGAAGTCACTTGGCAAACCAGTGGCATTTCGGAGGGTATTCAGCGGTCGGATCCCAGTTTGTGTGTTTAAAGCTCGAACAGGACGCGCCTTTTTGTGAATACTAGCTGCCCCGATCATCTGAACTTGGTCCGGCGCATCTTTTCGGACCCCCCAGCCACTGACCAATCACACGTCGGTAGCTCGCTGAGTAAGGACCGAGGCTCAAGCAGCGCGACCAAGCAGCTATAGCAGCAAGCTTCAAAGGCCCACAAGAGCCCTAGAGCCCCCCAAAACACGAAAGAAAACCCCCGCAAGATGAGTGGTGGTAGCGCGCGCATCCGCCAACGCAAAGTTTCGCTCAAAAACACCATCAAGGTCGTCTATCAAAAGGACCTCGAAGAGCTGGCCAATATCGACTATGTCAAGGATGGCGACAGCATTGAGACCGGTGTTGAAAAGCACGAGGAGCAGGAAGTACATCTCCAGCAAATTTTGGCCCAATCGGCCACCGCGCCCTCGAAAAAAGTGTACATCCCGACGCCCAATGCGAGCGAGCCGTGGCAGGACTATGGCAAGTACTACGAGCCGCATTTGCTCGACAGCAAGAGCTACATTCGCCAAAGCGCCACGGTCGAGGATTGCAGCGGCTGTGCCTACAACATGGATGAGGAGGATGACGAGTTTTTGAAACAATTGAACAAGGGCAAGGACCAAAAATGTACCGAGGACGAGTTTGAGATGATAGCGTACTTGTTTGACTCTACCATTGCCCAAAAGCAGCCGTTCCTCAGCACCGATCCCTCACAGCTGCTCGAGTACAGCGATCTCGAGGCGGCAGTTCTCGACAGCCTTGGCAGTCGCGAGCACGATCCACGAAGTTTGGACCGCCTCTTGAGCCAGCTGAGCCGCTCGGTTTTTACGCCCAAGTGGCGCACCAATCCCGAGCGCAGCGAGCAGCAGAGCCTCAAACTTTTTGGTGCCGACATTTACAAACACTACCGGCCGCGCAAGATTGCCCGCTCGGGCGAGAGTTTGACGCCGCAGCTCAAGTTCGAGACCAACAGCCAAAAGGACGACTTTGACCCGTATGTGTGCTTTCGGCGTCGCGAGTCGCGGCAGTCGCGCAAGACCCGCCGCACCGACCAGCAGAGCAGCGAGCGCCTGCGGCGCCTTCAAATGGAGATGCGCCAGGCCAAACTTCTGTTTGAGATGGTTGCCAAGCGCGAACAGCTCAAGCTCGACGCGGTGCAGCTGGATTGTGACGTTTTCGAGCAGCAGAGCATCGTCAAGGCGGCCAAGCGCAAGGCCAAGGTTGCCGGCGACGATGACGACTTGCTCACAGCATTTCAAAAGCGCGCGGCGCGGCGCCTGCCGAGCCAGCCCAAGCGCCAGGCCGAGGTGCCAAAACCCGAGCCCAAAGAAAAAGTGGAGCCGCCCAAACCCGAAAAAAAGGTGCCTCCCAAGGTGCCCACGAGCAAGATCCCGGATTTGGACCATCTTACTCTCGAGCAAATGCAGCTCGAGCGCGAAGAAGCCGCAAACAATGCGGTGCGGACCAAGCTCAGGGCCCGCGAGGAGGCCGACCATGGATGGGTCAACAAGACCGAGGACCCGTTTGTGCCGTGGGTTTTGGGGCTCAATAACACCAGCAGCGAGCGCGACGATCTTTATTTGAGCCTCAACTCGCTTTACCCGCCGCCCGCCAAGCGCATGTGCCTGCCGCTGGCTCACTCGCTGGGCCGCGAGCACCCGTTGCAGAGCCAAGAGCCCAAGGTTATTTGGGGCTCGCGATCGGGCAACTCGACAAAAGTGCAAAGTGTGGCGAGCGACCGCGATGTGGCGCCCCTGGACGATGTCTCGTTCTCGCGCGCGCCGGCGGTGGCGCTGTGCAAGCGTGTGGGCCGTGGCGGCATGACATTTGTTGACCGAAGGATCTCTGTGCCGGACGCAGAGGTCCCTGATCGGTTCAAATTTGATTGCGACGACAGCGAGACGGCCACGAGCGTTTTTGGCGACCCTGCGCGGCTCAATGGGGTCGAGCGCAACACGCAGCAGATCAGATTTGGCTCAATGCTTTTGGCAAAGAGCTACGAGTACCTGCACGAGGCCCAGCAGCAGCGCCAGCTGAGGCTCAAGCGCAAGAGCGAGCAGGTTGACCGACCTGTTTTGGCGTGAGTGCCTCCCCCTAATCTATTTATGTATATAGCCAATCGGTTTTAGTTTGCCTGGAGCGTCGAGGAGGCTGGATCTGCTCTTTACCTGCCTAGGCTACTCCACGGCTGTCTAAGCGCCATGCACCTCGGGGACAACCCATACATTGTGGGCATTGTGCTCACTGTGCTCACCCACAGCGGCCCTCACATTGTTTACAGCCACGAGAGAGCAACACCATTACGATATTTGTCGAGTGTGGAGACCAAACTCTACGACGACTTTGAGCTCACCGAGAGCGATATTGACTGGGAGTTTTCCTCAGATGAGGAGGAGGCGGCCGAGCAATTATCGATGGGAACCGAGCTCCACCCGGCAGATGCAGCAGAAAAGGATGAGGCGCCCCATGACCAGCAGGCTGAACAAACCGAGATGATTTTCGGGTTTGAGGCAGCGTATCTCGCCGAAATGCTGTCTCCTCCACGCTCAATGTGTAACAAACGGTTCCAGCTCAGTATCGAGGACAAGATTTTCTTTGGAGTACCGATTCATGTCGATGATCAGGGCCAATGGTCAACAGCCAAGCAGGGCAGCGGCGGCGGCGGCGGCGGCCAGGAGGAGCATGCAGAGGTGGAGGGTGCCCCAACTGCACACACAGACGAGCAGGATAGTGCTCAAATGAGCATGTTTCACGTGTGCTTTGTGCTTGATCCCCCCATTACCGAGTACAATTATGTGTGTGACGAGCTGTACGAGCACGTCCTCAGCCAGTTTGTTTCGCTTTTGAGGCACGAGCAGAAGACCAAAAACTATGTGTGGAGCCAGATTACCGGTATGATCAAGCTACTGGACGAGTGCGACTCGGTGGGTGACGCGCGCCAGCAAATTGAGAATCGCTGTGAGCTGGCTAAGGCGCTGAGGGCCTTGTACGAATCAATCTCGCGCCTCGAAATTGCCCAAATTACAATAAATGGCAAGCTCAGGCCATTCCAAATCCCTGTGGACGTTGAGGTCCACCGCATCCCCATGTTTGTGGGCGAGGACTCACTCTACTATGGCTGCCAGCCCACGACCGTCAAGCAGCCCAGCAAGGAGACCCCGCTCAACTGCCCCGATTGTTACGGCCTTTTGTTGCTGGACGACCCCGAAAAGATTATCAAGAAGATCGAGGCTGACCCGAGCGGCGCGCTGGCGGCCCTCATCCACAAAATCAGCCCCTTGCAGAGTATGGAGCAAATGGCAAAGGACAACAACATTCCGCTCAAGCAGCTCATTAATTTAGCCCATTCACTGGTATACTGGCGGTGCGCGTCCATCATTATCCCGCTCAGCCACCGTTTCATTTATGGTGTGAGCCCGTTGGCCCCGCTGGGCAAGTTTGAGCAGCTCAACCAGCAGTTTCGGTCACAGTTTTCAATGATCACGCCATTAGCACGACTACTATCAAGTTTGAGTACCGGCAAGCCCCAGCAATTTTCAAATTACATTCCCTCACGAGACCATCAAGCAGTGTACATGGACGCCTTGGCTTGGGCGATGCGGCATCATTTGGTTGTGCACCTTCAGACATTTGCGCTAATCTTTGTCCCCCGTAAAATCAAGCTCGAGGTAGTGCGCGACGACCAAGACCAAAATAATCAGGCAAGCTCCTCGTCCAGCGAGGATGAGGCCCTGGCCGTGCGCCCAAGTCATGTTATTGACAATGTGCGCCGGCGCAAAAGCGGCAAGAGCCAGAGCCACAAATGGGAGGTGTTTGATACCTCAGATCAATTTATCGATAGCTTTGTCCTCGAGCCATCAAGAGCATCGCTCGAAGAAAAGAAATGGATCTACAAGATTGCGAGCAAGCACTCGCCTGAAGCCCAGCAGCTATTTTACAGGTTGAGCAAGTACCTAAATGGCAAGGACTGCCTGGAGCAGGCGTTTATGCACGAGAAGATCTCGCGCACAGACCAGCGCAAGCTCCTACAGGAGTTTTCAGAGTATTTGGTCACGTACCGCCATTTCTAAGGTATATTTAAATAGTGTTATATCTCCATATCGAGGCCATCATCGTCATCTTCATCGCTGTAGTCTCCTATGGAGCTCAGGTCGTCGTCATTATCAGACTCGAGCTCTCTCTCAGTCGGGTATGAGTGGGCATACCTAGCCACCGAATCTTTAATGCGCTGCTCATACTCTTTGGGGCTGCGCCGCATGAGGCAGGCAGCCTCAGAATTCAAAGGATCGCTCGGGTTGGGGTATAGCAGCAGCTGCGGCAAAAACACCTCAAATATGTTGATCATATCAAACATTGGGCTCCAAGTCTGGTTAATCACATCAAGACAGACCGACCCTGACGATTCATCGATATTTGGGTGGTAAATCCGATTCATAAACCCTATTGAGGGCGACTTGTACGGGTACTGATCTGGTAGCTCCACGTGGACTTTCCAGCACCCATTTTCGTAGGGCGTGTTCTTGGGCCCCTTGAAATTGACGTAAAATTCTTGCCTAGAGTTAGGATTGCGCTGTGCATGAGCAGTGAATACTTACATGTTGTCGTTGATAAGGGAGACCTCATAGTCGCTCATGAGCCTAGTTAGATCAGTCAATTGCATCCAAAACTTACAATTTCATCACATCCGTCTCTATCCGTCGCTTTGGCGAGCTCATTTTTGGGAAATTGCTCAAGTTTGTGCGAAGGCAGGAGACTAGTTTGTCATGGAGCTACGGGAGCCCCAAGGACTGGAGGGGGGGCTCACGCCTCCGCCTGAAGAGCCCGAAGTCAAGGCCAAAAAGTCCAAAAAGAGGTCGAGGGCAGACACAGGCGTAATTGACCCGAAATCCACCATTGCAATCTACTCCAATATGCTGGTGGCGGAACAAGCGTTTCGCAAGCAGTATATGGACATGCAATGGATGCGCAAAAAGTACGGAACCTTTTTCTGGGTTGTTACTTTGCTCACAGTCTACTCTACCTGGTCTACCCTAACTGACCCCAGCATTTATGGCTGGATTCGGCTCCTGCAGCGACTGTTGACGTTTACGGGCTACACTGTTCTTGGAATGTTTGCCCTTACAGGGCTCTACTCGCAAGTCTTTTTCGTAGCCCCTCGGTTTTTGAGCGATGCAAACAAGGGGCTGCGACCATTGAACGTTAAGGTTGTTCGCCAACGGCCAATCATGAAGGAACGCCTGTTTAGGTTGTTCAATCCAAGTTATATGGCCCAACCAGGAGGCCTCATCAAGATTGTTCCATCCCCTGCCACATTTTCGGCCCATTTTATCGAGACTTGGGAAACTTATCGGCAAGAGTACTGGGAGCGCTACGAGCGGAAGAAGAGGGCCAAAACTACATAGCTATTTATTCGCATACTTTTCTTTGTTGCAGCCCATATAAATATTAACCGCGAAAGATGCTATTACGCACCTTGAGGGCCACGAGCGATCCAACATCGCCCTCGACGCGAGAGTGCAGATCCTCAATCAAATCGTTGAGAGAAACCTTGGAGTACCGGCGTTTTGACGGCTGCATAAGTGCAAACTTATCGACCGTCTCTTTGATCTTTGCCAAGCTCAGCTCGCGCTCCACAAGCAACCGGTTCTCGGCAAGTTGCGACGGCCAGTAGCGGCTCCAAGCAAGATCAAACAGCGGCTCGTCCAGCGAGGTACGAAAGTACGACACCTCAAGCGGGTAATACTCCTTGGAATAGAGACCAAACTCGCTGTCGACCTCCTTGGCAGTGGCAACGGGCGCGGCAACGACAGACTGGGAACTGTTGTGGCCGACAGGGTACGTTCTAAACGCACCAATCTCGACTTCAGAGTTGGCCACTGTGCGATTTGGGTCAACCACAATTGCCAAAAAGGGGTCTTGGAACGTTTGGTTTTGGCGTTGAGTCTCGACATCAATGCGACTTAGCCAGCAGCCGTACGAAGGATGAGAGTGGTACCAGCCCAAAATCGAGTCCTTGCGGCCAACGCTGTGCAAACTGTCGAGGTACTGCACCATATACTCATAGGCCTCACCCATTGCGTTGACGCGGGTCTCGGACGCCTCCACCGGCAGAGGGTAAACGTCGAGCACAACAAACATACGGTCAATGATTTTACCGATTAGCATGCCCATAACCTCATTGACACCGCCAGACCGCGCGTGCATGGCCATTCGGACAAGGGCCAGCGACGAGATTTGAACGTGCTTGAAATAGTCGGGGTCGTTGCGCCACGGGCCCGCCCGTAGCAGCTCATCGCGGTTTTCTGCCTTGGTGTACAGCTCATCGCTCTTATCCTTACGCTTGGGGTCAAGCTCGCTCAGCTTTTTGAGCAGCCCGTTATAGTCCATGATGTGGATGACGACGCGGGTCTGCTCACAAATCAGCCGTGCTACAAGGCGGGTTTTAGGTTTGAGCCGGCTTGCGGGGCCTATTCCGAAACGCAAATGGCATGTGAGACTGTGTTGAGCCGAGGATAGCGACAGTGTGGTGCAGCGCGAGGTATTTTTCCGAGCCAAAAAACAAAAATAAAAGACGAGCCGGATGGTCTTCGATGCTGCGCGCAGACCAAGGCGCAGGATCTTGAGCAAACCCCAGTCGAAGACATTAATGGCCCTGCCAATGTCGACGACGGCGCGAGCGTGTGTAGGGCGCTGCGCTTGTGTTGGACCGCGAGTTCGAGTTCGGTGGAGGCCCAGGTTGTGCCAGCAAGGCGTAAATAGGCAGCGTCCATGGCAGCTTCGGTCTCTTCTCTTTCCATGGGCTCATCTTCATCAGTGGCCTCACCTTCTGCCAAGTGAAAGCTAGCATTCAGGTGAACAAAGCCGGCGCCGAGCTGTTGGGGCTCAGAGGTCTCGGGGGCTGCCGTAGGAGCTGAGGTGTTTTGGGCTGGCTGTTCGGGCTGAGCAGCCTGCGCCGCGGCCTTCGCCGCGCGGCTCTCCTCAAGCGCCTTCTTGGCCTTGGCCTTGATTGACATGTTCACGCCCTTCAGGTACTCCGCTGAGCCGAGCTTAGGGGCGTTTAGCAACCGTGTAGAAAAGTGGGAACGGGTTTCGTCCAAGGGGCAATGGGGGCTGATTGGGGTTGCTTTGGAGCTGCCTTGCCCTTGTTGGGCTGGCCAGGACGGTAGTGGGGGCGGCGGCATGCACCTAAGGGGTGGCTGCGTTCGCCGCAGATGAAGCACTGAAGAGCTTGGTCGCAGCCTGGGCGTTGATGGCCCGTACACTTGCAGTAATGGCAGCTGTTGGCCGGGGTGGCGTGGGCGCGCAAAGAGCAGTAGGATTCAACGACCTGGTCGGCAATCGAGGTGCCATGGGGGACATAAGCGCTGATGCGTAGGTGAACAGTGCCCGCCAGCATCTGCTGCATATCAGGGTTGCAGTGATCGTCGATAACTCGATGTCCGAAATGCGCCATTGTTTCTCAGCTAGCCATTCCTGCAGCACAAATGGGGCCCGGTTCTCGTCGAGGCCAAGGATATCTGCCATCTCCAGGTCAGAGGTTTGGATTTTGACCAAGGTGTACTAGCTGGTGGTGTTCTCAAGCGCCTGCAGGGTCAGGGCGCATTTAGGAAAGGGGTTAAAGCTCATGGGCAGAGGCATAAATGTGGCAAGTTGGGGACTCATATAGACGATAGGGATCGCCCGTGCGTGCATGTTAAGGCCGCAGTGGAGCCTAAAGCCCCGAGAGAGGATAACCTGGAGGCGAGCGAGGGCCTCCTCGGTGGAAGGCGCTCCGATGGTATTTTTGGACCTCAAGCGTCCCAAAGTTGTGTTGTGATGCAGCACTCGAAAAGGAGGTGGGCCAAGTTTTTCAATTGGATCATCTCTTTTGCTTTTTTCCCATTCTGCTGTCAGCTGCTATTTATCCCTTCAACGTTACTTAATATTCTGGTTCCGTGGTCTAGTGGTTATGACGTCACGTTTACATTTCCATGTACCGTGAAGATCCCGAGTTCAATCCTCGGCGGAATCATACGCTCTTTTTTTTCAATTTAATTCAACGACCAAATTAGGGTGTAAAACCACGAAAACGTGGACAGCGCGTCGCGTCGACCGGAACATCGTGGCGATGGGCTGGAACTGGCTCTGCATGTCTTAAAAACAAAAAGAGGACTCCTGTTGGCTTGAGCCCCAAGAGTCTTGGCTTCGACCCCCAGAGTCCTTAGAATTGTCCTCGGAGCCCTCAGGACCATTTACCCAGTCGTTGAGTTGCTTGGCTTCCTACTTAGAAACCATTGGTGTATACTGTGCATATTCTCTCTAAATAGCTGTGCGGCTTTGAGGTCACGTGCTCGCCCATTTAATGGTCGCGTAGCCTTGACACCTGGACGACATTAGGCTGGAACAGACGTACTGTTGTACAGAGTTCGAATTCTATTTCTCGAGTAGAAAGACGTAATAACTTGTCCGCATGTGCTCGTAGTGAATCTTTTCTGGTCCTCAGACTGGCGCGCTGGCAGGACACGCATGGGCTGCAGTACGACCTCGTCGCGCAGCTTTAGGCTCTTAAGCTATTGCGCAATATCCCTCTGACCAAAAGCGAAAAATCGGCCATTTTTACCACGGCCTATACATGCTCAACCGCCAGTTTCGCTGGCACATCAGGCAACCACCGGACCCCCTAGACGCTCGTCACGAGGTTCACCAAGCAGTGGCTTGCCTTCCGAGGAGAGCGCCATCTGCCGCGGCCTAGCCAGTGACCGTGAGTTCTTGAGCCAATGACCCGAGCTAGCGTCAAGATCTTGATTGACAGCCTCTAGGAGCGCACTTCTGTAGCCTCCGCCCCCCGGCCTCATGCATGATGGGTGCGCTTGCCTGCATATGCACTGCCTGCCTAAGCGAGTAACGGGTCGGTTTGGGGCCACTCCAAGCATTAAACCCGACGGTCACCCAGGCCTTGAACGAGCTGCGCATCGAACGGTACAACGACAATTTTATCCCCTCGCGTGATGCGGGCTCTAAGGCAAACCCCTTTAGCTGTAGTGGATGCAGGACACCTATGCCGACGAGTACAACGTCTTGCACAAGACTGCAATGATTGTCGTGGATGGCGAGTTGGAAAGCAGGTTGTTGACGGCATAGGGCCCACCTTTAGTGGCAAAGTAACCCGCAACACGGAGCTTCTTGGCCAAGGGATAGATCGGATCCGCGATGGCGGCGATCGTGACCAGTTGAACGGCTAACGGCGCAGGCCGTACATGCTCGCGTCAGGAACAAGAGTGGGCTCGGTGGGTCTAAGGCCCTCCAGAGTCTGCTCGCCAAACTCCGTCGCGTTCAGCAACAAAAAGTACGCGCCAGTAAAGGGCAGGCCGCGCTCAAAACCCCACTTGGCATGCGGTTTGGTAAAATCAGTAAGTCCAAAAAAGGCTTGGCTTCCCGGCGCACAGTGTTGCTACAATCGCGCTGGTAACGACCGACGTCGATCATATCAAAGCCGCCCCGGCGCTGTTTCAGGAGGCCCAAATTACGCTGAGAAGCATCCTCGTCACAATCGTATTGAGGCGGAAACCCCATTTCCTTCAAGTGCAACCAAATGGTAGCGATCTGGCGCACGACCCGGTCGATCTTCTAGTAGAATTCCCTGCCGCCCGACAAAAGCTGTTTAAGCTGGGTCTGGGCGAGGCCAAACGTTTCGAGTGACTCGGAGAAAGCAGCGCACGCAACGGTTCGGTTGACCACCTGCTTAGGGGGTCTCAGAGTAAACCTATTGCTGGGGTACTTTTGGCGATACCAAACCCGAGCGTTGCAAAACTAGGTGACTATTTATCTGCGAAGAAGCTTGTAGTTGGAGTAGGTCTCCTCGTCTACACCATCAAAGGCATCTTTCACGGCCGTAATACCGTTCAAACCTAAACCCTTGACGTCATCTTGGACAACAGTGTGCTGCGGGGTGTCGTCTTGCTCGGTCTCGCGAGGTAGGCACTCCAGCGTATCGACTGTCACCCGCATATCAGCCTGCCCTTCAACGAGTGCCATGACCTCCAACCACTCACCAAGGCACTAGTCACCAAAAAGATATCAAGATCCTCCACACCATTTGCGCGAAGAGGCCCAACTTTACAGCGGACTACGTTTGTGTCGTGGTGCCTACCACTCAGGCCAAAGTGTGTTTTCCCCAGCTTGATGCCAAGGACATTATTGGGCACGCGGCGACTGCTGGCTGCGACGCACTCGAGCTGATTCTCATCCGCAACGCTACTTCCTATTTCCAGAATGGACTCGCTGCCGCATGTTCAACCCTGCGGCCGTCAAAACTGGCCTTGTCACGCTCAACATGCTGAACGAGATGAAGAGGGCCATCTGTGGGCACCAAAACGGCAGGCGCATTAATTTTTTAGTCCCAGCCATTGATGAAGAACCACCGCGAGATCATTGCCGCCATGCCCCTGGGTCCTGAGGACCCGGGCCAACAACCAAATATAAATCAATCAATCAATCATTCAATCAATCAATCATTCATTCAATCAATCAATCAATCAATCAATCATTCAATCAATCAATCAATCAATCAACCATGCTCGTATGAGTAGTCCAAATGATGTTGAGGCGGGTCCGCTCTGAATCGTTGATTTTGAAGCTCTGCCTGAGTCTGGGGTTTCTCAAGGATATTTCCACAAACACCTCTTCTTTGGTCATCGCAACGTCCTCAGTTTCAGCCTTAAACGTCAAGATGTTGGGCCGGTCTCCTCCATCTTGACTTCAGAGTGGAAATCATCTCGCCCTTTCTCGCCGATCAGGTTAAAAACAGTACAAACCGCCATAACAATGAGCATTTGTTTGTTGGCGTGATAAGTGTTTGGAATTTTGATCAGCCTGAACTTGTTTTTGACCATGCCAAACACGCGCTCGATCTGCCCGCCCACGGTAGTGCTGGTGCAACCTCATAAATTGCGACTGAGTTTCCGAACCAGGGTAATTTTCACCGAGTTTCTCGGCATAGTCCCGCTTTGCTTTGGTACTATCCTGCGCCATCGGAGTGGCAGGATTGGTTAACGGAGCCACGAGATAGTACACAGGCCTTATCCATGGTTAAATCACAGTCTGTAGGGTTGAATAGCTTGACCGCGTCTCTGAAATTTGGAGACAACTTGGGTTTGGACTCGGCAACCAAAATCACAAAACCTCCTCGCCAGAAAAACTGAAACCATCCTACAGATAGTCCTTCATAATGTGGGTACCCTTTTGTTGCGATCTTTTGAGCGCACGACTGCGAACACAATATGGTACCCAAACATGCCAAGAAACGAAATGCCGGCGCCGACGCCTCACCGCCGCGCCGCGTCCAGCTCGAGCAAGAGCAGGACAAAAAGCTCGCCTCCGCGCACGAATTTGAGGCCGAGCCTGAGGACACCCGCGAGTCTGCCCAGGCCTCTGACACAGAGTATATCAACGTGGAGCAGCAGCTCGAGGACGACGAGACCGAGACCCCCTCCGGGCCCCGGGCCTCCGCCTCCCCTAGAGAGACGGGAGGAGCGCCGCGAGCGCCACGTGCTGATGCACTAACGGCGTCAAGCAGTGGTCTGGATACTGTGCCCATTCTGCACGCCGCCTCAGGTAAAGGCCCCTCTGCCCAAACTCTCGGGTCCAATACCACTGCCTTGGCCCCAATGTAGGTGTGGCCAGCAAATGCTTCGACAATCGCCTGGTTGAGCCAGAACAGGGACATTGGTGAGTACCATCCCTCTTTACGACCTGCGCCTGCCTGCGCACGTTGCGCGTCTGTGAGGAGAAAGTTGGCGTGGTCGGCGGGGGCCAGGTCGACACGAGCTGAGATGTCGGCGGAGAGGGTAGGGGTGAGTGGCCACCAGCAGCGGGCCGAGCGACGTCCATAGCGGTGAGATAGCAATTTGTAGTAGTTCGTCGAGTTCTGCTTGCTCCTGATACAGCATCTACTCAGGAAAAAGTCGCGTAACATGTCGAGCACCAAAAAGCTAGACAAAAAATACTCCGCGACGGGGAATTGAACCCCGGTCCCCCGCGTGCTAATTTGACAGGCGGAAATTCTAGCCACTAAACTATCGCGGATCTTCGGATTGTAATAGGCTTCGCCTGTATACGAAGAAATGCGAGGACCCGTAGAGTTTGTGAGTAGAGTAAGGGTAGTAACACTTGGTACATAGGAAGCTAACTAGTCTTTGAATAGGATGAAACACGTGACCGGGAGTCACGTGATAGGACACTAGAAAGCAACAGGTGTTACTCTGTTACACCTTTCCCCCTCCACCCCAAGAGCTGTCCTCAGCTCTGAGTCCTTGTAGGAACGGCGGCTTCAACTTAACTTCAATATCCACACGTAGTCAATCATTTTTCGTCGGTCAGAGTGGCGCTGATGAATCTAGGCTGCGCTGCGTCTCGTGCGTCTTAGGCGTCTTAGGCCAATGTGTCCCCTGCTATGCGTCTTACTTCAGTTCGTCAGCCCGCTTTTTTATAAAAACAACCCCCCTCAAAACAGAGAAAAGTATTATTTTCCATACAAGCAAT
>JAKISA010000021.1:0-182501 GCA_022577855.1 Wickerhamiella azyma
CCCCCACAACACCAGGCACCAGGGTCACCCCACGCTCTTCCTCGCCCATGTCAGCGACGAAAATCTATGAGTACATCCAGGACAAAAAGTACTCGCCGGCAAAAGCTCTGCTAAGTACAGAGCTTGCGCGGTCCCCGCACAGTGCTGTGTACAAAAGCCTCGAGGCGTTGTTGGCCTACAAGCTCAACAACCGGCGCCTAGCCTACGAGCTCGTAAACGACGTGATGCAATTGGCCTCTATCAACGCCACTGTGGTCAACAGCCTTGTTGCCCCCATCTTGCTCGACTATGGTGATGGTCAACTCCTCAACCAGGCATTTGAAACGGTTAGCCGCAAGTCCCCTGCCGACCAACAACTGGTGGCTGCTTGGATCGAGTGTGCCCTGATTCTGGGCGACCCGAAAATGCTGTGCAAGGCACTCATGGCTCAAAATAAGCAAAAGCAAACCCGCAAATCGGCTTTTCAGCTGTGTTTTAGCCTATTTATGGTATGGAATAGCGCTTCCGAGGGCTCCATGGAACGCAAGCTTTATCCGTCCCTAGGCATGAAGATGCTCGAGCAGCGGTTGCCAGTTGAGTGCGTCGAAGAATTTAACTCGCAGGCTATGGTCTGCCTCATGCAAAACCAGCTCCCCGAAGTGGTACTCGCGGCGCCTCAAAACTACCAAACTCTATACACACAGCAGGCCGTTTTGGACGGCCTAGAGGCGGCCCAGTCGTGGGACAAGCTCTATGACTATGCAAAGCAATCAATAAACAAGATTGATTCTTACAACTGCTGGCAGGGCCTCAATACGGCGGCTGTCCACCTCGGCAAGCTGGACGAAACTCGCAGCTTTGCATTGGAGTTCAACTCGCCCAATTCGCATTTGAGTGTTGTTGATCTTGCCGAAAAGTGCGGTACGGGTCTCCAACAAGCTCTGGAGGCGTACTGGCAGCGGTTCCAAACAAAGGGCTGTGTGTACGAGTACCTCAAGCAGTACATGACCTCCAACTTCGCAAAGTATGTCAAAGCGCAAAGTCCTACGCAGCTCAGCGCCAAAGTGAACCGCATCAAGCTGCTGTATGTGGCCTCACCCGAACTCAACCCCACAGAGCTCATTGGCCTCTACCAAGCTCATCTGGGCGAGCTGCCCACCGAGAAAACCGATTACTTTTGCGGAACTGATTTGCTCATTCTCGTTGCCATCTACCACCTCAAAGGAGGAGACCACATGAAAGCCGTGCTGGTGCTCGAGTATGCCCTCGAAAACGACCCCAGCAGCTTTTACGTGCAGCTGTGGCTCATTCACATCTACCGGTTTTTGGGCGTTCCCACCAAGGTCGTCGCATTTTATGAGCGCCTTTCCATTAAAAACATGCAGCACGAGAGCCTCGGCCACCTGATTGCAACGCGCGGCGGCTCGCTCGGGTTTGAGCCCAAGCTGTTCAAGGTGATGAAGGATATTTACCGCCAGAGCGAAAACATGTTTACTACCACAAACACGGCGCTCGAAAACCAGGTTTACTGCCAGATGCCCAGCATGCTCGAGCTGCAGCGTAGGCTCAACTGCTCGCTCACGCGCGCCACAGTGTACCTCGAGAGTTTGCGGGCGACCCGCATCAGCCGTGGAGAAACCGATTTGAGCGAGGTGATCAATTTTCCCGCGGAAATTTACGACAACAGGGACACCACGACCTTTTTTGATCCTCGCAACGAGCTGGCCTCTCTTGGTCTTGAAAAGCTTCCTTCGCCCGCATACGTCCGTGCACAGCTCCAGCGTGAGCAACTATTTTTGGATATTGTGCGTGGAACACCCAGTGATCTAGAAATTGATGAGACTGAGTTTACCCGCGCCGAAAAGTGGTCTTTGACTTGCATTCGTGCCAAGACTCTGCTCGACTTTGACCCCAATGCCTCTACCGGCTGGGAACTGCTTCACAATGGCTACACGGTGCTCGAAACTATCAAGCTTGTGGGCGACATTGCCGTTCGTACCAAGAGCCAAAAGCAAGACTCTAAGGGTCTTGTGGCTAAGCTCTCGAGTGTTGTGGCTGCCGCCACTGCGGACATTGATAGCCAGAGCATCAAAGAAGTGGACTGGGCACTTGAGGCCAACCTTAGCGGCGCTCAAGAGACGTTCAAATCGTTGCAGACCGGCCGCAAAGCAGCATTAATGGCATTGCAAGAGTTGGTTAAATAGATAGAGTCAGCTAGCTAATATTGGCTATGCCCAGCATTTCACCCGTCTCGCGTGTTCTTTTGAGCCCGTCGCTCACCAAAAATTTGATTTTTTGGGCGTCCGTTTCGTGCCGGTGCGCCTGAAACTCTGTCCGTGCCCAGCTAAGGAGTTCCTGCCGTTGGGGGCTTTTATATGCAGTGCGGCATATTAAACGCCACAGCTGACGAGCCTTCGCTGTCTCAGTAAAGTACGCAAATGACAGCATCCTCTTGACACATCGAAATGTTCATCTGCATCCCTATTCCACTTGACCCCATAATTGCCTTTTTTAGGTGGTGCGCCAAACCTTTCAGGAGTAACCGACAACAATAGTAATTCAAGTGCTTCAAGGCACAGCTTTGTCTGGCTGCCTTCTCCGGCTGCACGCTGCATGCACCAATTAACCCCACACTCAGCTCCCTCAGATGCAGTGCACAGCTCTGAGCCTTTGCTCTGAGCTTTTCTCGAGGAATGCTTCCGGCTATAGTAATATATACAATCAACGCTTGACCCAGGTGTAGGCCTTGCGAGCCTTGGCCAAACCAGGCTTCTTGCGCTCTTTTTGGCGAATGTCTGGCTTAATGCAGCCGGCCTTTTTGAGTCTTGGCGCAAGCAGCGGGTTGTGCATGCGCAGAGCAAGGCCAATGGCGTTGGCAACTGCTCCAGCCTGGCCAGTCACACCTCCACCCGAGACGGTAGCAAAGATGTTGTAGGCACCTGCGCACTCGGCAACTTGCAAAGGGTAGGCAATTTCTTGTCTGTGTTTGAGCTGGCCAAAGTACTCGGCGAGCGGCTTGCCATTAACGAGGATTTGGCCCTGGTCCTTGGCCTCGGCCACGAGCACGCGGGCGCTGCTGGTTTTACGCCGAGCAACAACCACAGCACGTCCCTGGTCGTCCAAAGGCTTGATGCGAGGGTTTTGAGCACCCGAGCCTACGGCAGAAGTTGTGGAAACACCGCTCTGCTGGCGCAAATGGTCCAAAACCTGCTCAACGTCGCGAGGCATGAGCTGGGGATCAATCATATCGAGACGCTGGGCAATAGCAGTAAAGGCACGGTAGTCACGCTTGCGCAGTTTGCCCTGGTTCTCCCAAACCGCCTTCCACTTTTGCGGGCTGTAATCTTGTTGAGCCACAGTAGGCAGGTTAATGTGCTTGTTGACGAGGCCGCGCAAAGTACGCATAACCTCTTCATAAGGAGGATTGTCCATGTAAAAACTGGGGTCGCGCGGCACCACTCTAAGCCTCTCAAGGTCGGGGCGAGTAAAACTGGGGTCACCCATCTGAGCGGTGTTTGCATCGGCCGAGTCGGCCCCTTTGAGGCTCGACTCGTCGAGTTCGCGCACCAAGTCAACTACAAGCTGCTCAGTGCGCGGCCGAGCAGCACTAGAAGCCGCTCTCAAACCAAGCCGTGAGAGAAGCATGACAGATCCAACGCCACCGAAACTTTTCATACGCCACTTCTTCACACCTCCATCATGAAGTACATTGTCGAGCACATGGAAGAGGGTTTTTCGCCCTGGGTTCACCTTGAATACAAGAGCATCTCCAAAGAAGTCGGCCCCGATGCTTTAATCTTGTCCTCAATCAAAGACGGCGTCGAGATTCCTACCGATCTCCAAGGAAAGTGCACTGCTACTCACCTCGATGTGCTCAATCTGGGCGAGATTTTGCCCGATTTTGACCCCAAGCGTGTTTGCTTGCTCGACCCCAGCGCTACACAGGAGCTGATCCCTAGCGATGGTGAGGCCTTTGACTATTTTTTGTTTGGCGGTATTTTGGGTGATCATCCGCCTCGCGACCGTACTGGCGAGCTTCGCAAGCTTGGGTTCGCTGGCCGTCACCTTGACAAGGTTCAAATGACTACCGACACTGCCGTGCGGGTTACCCAGCAAGTGGTAGATGGCAAAATTCCTTTGGATAAAATTGACTATGTGGACCGCCCTACTCTTAAGTTTAACAAGTTTGAGAGTACTGAGATGCCCTTCCGCTACATCAAGGATGCTCAGGGTAAGCCCATCATGCCCGAGGGTATGTTTGAGCTCATTAAAAAGGACTCTGAAAAATCGCTCGAGGATCTCCTCTGAGGTAGAAGCTAGCTAGCTATAAATTATTCGCTTCTTTCCATGACCACTACTGTTTTGCTTGGGTCGCCAAGTTTGTAGAGTTCTTTGAGCACAAATGCAGCCACCTCGGGGCTCTCAAGATAGGTCAAGTGGCCTGCGAGACCGATCGCGAGCGAGATCTCAATGTTTTCTGGAATGCTAAAATCAAGACGACTGTAGCGGTTGAACGGTGCTAGCTCGGACTGGATGCGTTCGAGGTTTGCCGTGGCTACCGGCTTGAGATCAACGTCGCTCACGTTAGTCTTATCATTAATGAGAGCAGAAGTCATGGACTGCCAAGCAGAATTCACACCGCTAGCAAGCTTGTTTGTGTAAACAACCGCAGAATTGATACTGTCCACAATCTGGTTGATGAGCGAGTCGTCCTTGCGACTTAGAGGCATGGGCACAACTTGGCGTACAATGTCGCCTACAACCATGGGCTCGAGACGCGAAGCAACAGGGTCCGAGGGCCGCAAAATGTTGTACACATTTTGTGCGTGCAAACCCTCTTTTTCAAACGAGGTGCCGGTAATAAGATCCAGAATACCCACGGGGCTGCCCATGAGAAACAGGTTCTCGGGCTCAAACTCAAAGGGGAAATCCTTGCGCCTGAGAATATTGTTTGCAATCACAGAGCCCAGCGAGTGGCCAACAATTGAGACCTTGGGGTTGGCGGCAAATTCAGGGTGGTTGGCACAAAACTCCGTGTACTGTTTTTTGATGAGCTCAATTGAAATGTCCTCAATCTCTTTGCGCAAGTTGGCGTCCTGGTAGACCAAAAAGTCCAGAACCACATCGGCCAGGACATTGTCACGGTAAAAGACGGCTGCAGCATCGACGTTCTTGAGCTTTTTATTGAGCTTTTCGGCCACGAGCTCCCAATTTTGGCGCCAAAGTACGGGCAACACCTGCACTTTGTTATTTTCTTCGTTGCCAACAACCTTTTGGGCTTCGGGCGAGTTCTCAAATGCGCGCTGTAAACCTGAGCGGAACGTGGCCGTATCCTTGATAAACGAGACAAAGTCAAAACGCAAACCAAGCTTTTGGCCTACCCCATGAATGCAAAACACCAGGTGATCAATTTCGCGGCGCTGGGGCTGCTCCTCCACTGGCGAGCTCTCGACGTGGGGCAAAGCCGACTTTACATTGTCAATGAGGGGCGTTTGAGGAGGGTTCCACCCACGCACATAAACACCCTTGGCCATACCCAAGCTGCGGATCGTAGAGAGAATCGAGGTCTCGTCCATTGTGGCAGTAACTACGCCATTCTTTATACGGAAGTAGACCTTTTGCTCCTCGAATTGGGCATCAGATTCACCCTCGTGGTTCGCACTCAGCTTGTGCCACATGCTTTCGAGCTTATTTGCCAAGGTTTCGTCCACCGGTTGCATTGAGGCTTGCTTGAACCAGGTGCCGCGAACAACCTTGTATTGGGGCCCATCCCAATATGTGGGCTTCATGAGCTGGGATTTGAGGTCAACAGTGTACAAACCATCGTCGAGGACGCGCTGCTCAGACTTGTTGGTGCGGTATGCACGCTCCAGGGCTTCCGAGTCTGAATTGGAGAATTTGACGCATCGCTGGGGGCCAGGCTTTGGAACGTACTGGAAAAATTTTGGTTTCGAGACTGGGAATTCATTGGCCCTAAACCACATGATCTTTTGCCCCAGTTTACGCATGAATGACAGGTAGCCACAGCAAGGTGATGGGGTGACAGTTTTAAGGCTAGAATTTGCCAATGCGTAGAAAGACTTTACTTTTTTAACCAATCAGTAATCTATAAATGCACTATGAACGCTTGTCGGGCTCGTCGGTAGGCTCGATGGGAAGATGCGTGAATGAAGGGTTGGCCGACGTGCCCTCCTCATTAACAAGGATCCGTAGCCGGTGGCTCGAAGGGAGTTTGGGGACTACGGCAATGAGGCATGCGGCAAAGTTCACCACAAACATGCCGAGATCATAGTGGCTAAAGTGTGTCGAGATCAAAAATAGGCAGATCGGAACCCCCAACAAGAACTTTTTGGTGGGCGTGTACTGGTCTCCACCATCTATTTGTTCCCACAAGGTCAAATCGTCGAGCACGCCACTGGCGTTGACGTTAAAGTCAAACGGGACACCGGTCACATAGTGAAAGATAATTGAGCAACCAAGCACGTAGGTGAGGTTGGTCAAGGTCCAGCACCACTCGGGCGTGAGGATACTACCAGAATTTAGCACAATTAGGATACCGAGAATAGCCAAAATGTGTATCAGCCACGCCCCTTTCATGTTGACCCACGACGCGTTTGTGTATTCGCTGACGGCCTTGTCGCTCTGCTCTTGCTGTGTTTCGTTGCGCAAGTGTCCAAGTATGCTGGATGCCCGGCGGCGTTGCGGCTCGGGAGTGGGCGAATACATTTGGATTGCGATGGGCTTTGACCGGGTCGATAGGCTGACTTAACCCTGCGTCACGTGCAGATGGGGTCGGCCGAACGAGAGCAGCCAAGCCTGAACTGGATGCGTTGCAAGGGCTTGGCGAATATGGAATAGTAACTGGGCGAATTTCCCCGCATTGAAATAAATTTCAGATCTAGAGAAGTAGTTAATATGACGCGTTGTTGTTTATGCACCCCTCGCATGCACCTTGGCACGCCACTCGACTCCGCCTGCCCTGCGCACAAGGCTACCACTACAACTTTTAGATATTCCCAGAGCTACCGGGGCTTATATATTATACACACTTGCAACGCAAACGCACAAGAGCAATGCACCACTACACATATTAAAGACCCTTGGAGACAAGGTCCTTGAGCACAGACTCGACGTCGCCAGTCAAGTCTGCCTTGACCTCACGCCCCTTGTCAAAACGGGCGTATGCAACAGGCTTGATGCCTAGAGCCTCGCGGATGAGGATGGGTGTGTCTTTGTTTGCGTCCTTGAGAGCGGGGTAAGACTTTTGCACAAAGCTGCGGATAGCGGCAGACTCGCTGCCTGTTTGGCAAAAGTGGATGCGCAGCTCTTTGAGCGCTCTGGGGAACACAATTTTGGACATTTTGTGCAGATGAGTTTGGTTGATTTCGCTTGACGCTTAGTGGCTCGAGGAGGGTGGCGAGGGTGTGGCAAAGTGTGGCGGCAAGAGTGGCAATCTTGTAAGCGGGAGAGTTGAGCACACCCACCCGTCCGCCGGCGCCTAGCCTGGCTCGCCGGTCCGACGTCGGATGTGGGTCGAGGGCCGCGCACCCCAGTTGAGCTCGTAATTTTTAAAAATCCACCTCCTGCAAAGTGTACATCTGGCCCACATCGACAGCCAATCACCTTGCCTAAACGCGGCCCTAACCCATGATCTTATATAACCCCCCACAAACTCCCAATTTCATCGCGAAATACCTAAGAGATGCTGAATCGTTCCCTTGTACGTACCTTCTCCCGCGCACGTGTTTTGATGAGAACCGAGACTGATGCCTTTGGCCCCATTGAGGTTGCCGACGATGTTTACTGGGGTGCTCAGACCCAGCGTTCGCTGCAAAACTTCAAGATTGGTGGTCCTCGCGAGAAGCTGCCTGAACCCTTGATCAAGGCGTTTGGTGTTTTGAAAAAGGCTACCGCCACCATCAACGAGACTTACGGCCTTGATTCCAAGATTGCTGGCGCTATTCAGCAGGCTGCCCAGGAAGTTATTGACGGCAAGCTCACTGCCCAGTTCCCCTTGGTTGTTTTCCAGACTGGTTCTGGTACCCAGAGCAACATGAACGCCAATGAGGTGATCTCTAACCGCGCCATCGAGCTTCTTGGCGGTGAGCTCGGCTCCAAGAAGCCCGTGCACCCCAACGACCACGTCAATATGAGCGCCAGCTCCAACGACACTTTCCCCACTGTTATGCACATTGCTGCCGTGACCGAGATCACCAACTCGTTGTTGCCTGCTTTGCGTGACCTCAAGGCCGCTATGGATGCCAAGGTGGAGGAGTTTAGCGACATCATCAAGATTGGTCGTACCCACCTTCAGGACGCTACCCCCCTCACTCTTGGCCAGGAGTTTAGCGGTTACAGCGCCCAGCTCGCCAACGGTATTGCTCGCGTCGAGGAGTCGCTGCCCCGTCTCCGCTTTTTGGCCCAGGGTGGTACCGCCGTCGGTACCGGCCTCAACACCAAGCCCGGCTTTGACAAGGCGGTTGCCGAGCAGGTGACCAAGATTACTGGCCTCGAGTTCCACACCGCGCCTAACAAGTTTGAGGCTTTGGCCGCCCACGACGCCATTGTCGAGGCTTCGGGTGCCCTCAACACCTTGGCTGTTTCGCTGTACAAGATCGCCAACGATATCCGTTACCTTGGCAGCGGCCCCCGCTGCGGCTACGGCGAGCTCAAGCTCCCCGAGAACGAGCCTGGATCCAGTATTATGCCCGGTAAGGTCAACCCTACCCAAAACGAGGCCCTGACCATGGTATGCACCCAGGTGTTTGGTAACCACGCTGCCATCACCTTTGCCGGTGCTTCTGGCCAGTTTGAGCTCAACGTGTTCAAGCCTGTGATGATCCAGAACTTGCTGAGCAGCATTCGCCTGCTTGGTGACGCCAGCATCTCGTTCCGCCTCAACTGCCTCGAGGGCATTGTTGCCGACCGCGAGCGCATTGCCGACTTGATGAACAAGTCGCTGATGCTTGTGACTGCCCTGAACCCCAAGATTGGCTACGACATGGCCTCCAAGGTCGCCAAGAACGCCCACAAAAAGGGTATTACCCTGAAGGAGTCTGCTCTCGAGCTCAACGCTCTGACCTCGGAGGAGTTTGACCAGTGGGTCCGCCCCGAGAACATGATCTCGCCTAAATAGATAGCTAAGACTAAGTCGACGATGCCCATGGTGTACCCCTTGACCAAGCTCGCTGCTCCCTCTCCCTTATGTCAAGAACAGTCTACGTCGGAAGGATCCCCTACGACTACACAGAGGAGCAAGTGGGCGAGGTAATGCGCTCAGTAGGCCCTGTCTCTGCAATCAGGCTCATGTTTGACAAGGACTCGGGCAAGTCCAAAGGATTTGCATTCGTCGAGTACCGCGACAAAGAGTCGGCTGCCAGCGCCGTTCGCAACCTCAACAATTACCAGGTGGGCAACCAAAAGCTCAAGGTGGACCTAAGTGATGATAATGGCCCCAAGGGTGGCCATGGCGGCGGCCATGGCGGCGGTCACCAACCGTCCAACGAGCCGGAGGATCCACGCCAACAAATTGCAAATTTGGTGAGCTCCATGTCTCAGCAGGACAAGACAGGGTTTTTAGCCGATTTTAAGGTGTTTGCTCGGCTGCATCCCGCCGAAGCCAACCAGTTGCTCGAGTCTAATGGGCAACTGGCCTATGCCCTTGTGCAAACCATGATTGACTCTGGAAAAATTACTACACGCGCTGCTGATAAACTTATTCAAAAGGAGGAGACTCCTGAGCCCGAGGCTGAGCCTGAGGCCAAGGTCAAGGCTGAGCCCAGGGCTGCCCCCAAGGCCAAGGCCAAGCCTGCTGCCAAGGATCCCTCACCTGCGCCTGACAGTGCGAGCCCAAGCCCTGCTCCCACCGCAGCTCCTGCTGCCTCTGCCTTGCCTGCCCCCAGCTCTACCCCCGAGCCCAAACCTGTGGACGATAATCAGCGGCAAATGATCGTGCAGGTCATGGCCTTCTCACCCGAACAAATTGAGATGCTTCCCCAGGCCCAGCGCCATGCGGTGCTGGAACTTAGGGGCAAAGTCGAGCGCGGCGAGTTTTTGCTCTAGGCGCCTCTGCGCCCTCTATTTATTGCATCACCTCATAAATAAATATTACGACCAGTTCATGCCCTTTGGCTTGACTGGTTCTTGCTGCTGCTCGTTTTCCAAAGTTGTGAGCAGGCGGCGGCCCCAGTCGCCAGCACTCGCATCGCCCACCTCGTCGCGAGCCTGCTTGAGAAACGGGATCAGGACAGTACCACCGGTACCCACGGTGCCGTCGTTGTTTGCCAGCCCATACTTGGGACCTGAGGCTTCCTTGGCCTTCATGACAATGTACCGCGTTACAATCTGAATGTGTTTTGAGCGCAGACCCTTGAGAGTGGCCAAACACGCGTCGTATGCGGTGACGAGCTCAGGGTGCGCTTCACGCTGCTCAAACACGTATTCGCGGATCTCAGCCACGCTCTCGAGATGCTCTAAAAACTCGCGGTGCTTGCGCGGCATGTACTCACGCATCGCCTTGAGGTAGGGCACCGAGCTCGGCGGCTTGATTCCTTCCTCTTTGGCAACACTGCCGGGCATGCGCGGCGGCTGGCGCTCACCAGTGGGGTGGTGCTCCACATTCAGTAAAATATCAAACACTTGGACAAGCGAGCTCTGGCCATTGGACCCTCCAGAGTATTGACGGTACTCGGTCTCGTCACCGTACCGCACACCATGGGGCAGCCCGGCCGTGGCCATATTTGACCAACCGGCCAAAAACGGACGCAACCTAAAGTAGAAGTAGTGAGGGTCGCAAAATTCGTACATGCGAGTGAGCAGCGCCGCTGTGCGGTCGATGGTCTCTGCCATTTTTTCGAGGTTGTCCACCACCAGTTTGGGGTCGTTTGCGCGTAGGGCAGCAATTGCATCGAGTCCGTAGCCAATAAAGGGCGCACCCTGGCGTTCAATGGCCACGCTCACGAGATAAAACCACGACTCGTCCATGCCGCCGGTAAAGGTTGTCATAGTGGCAATGGCGTCCAGCCAATTGGCTTGTGGGGGTATAGAGCTAGATGCTTGCTCAGATGTGTGTGCAGAGTCGGGAGAATCCGTGCTTTGTTGCATCTCTTCCTCGGCATCGAACAGCTGGCGAAAGTTCCACAAGCAGAGACCAGCAAACGTGCTGAGAGGTGGCAGCCCATAGTGCTCATTTGCAATCAACAAGGGCGTAGCCAGCTGGCTCGGCAGGTGATCAGCAGCCTTGCTAGGGCTCCACACATAGGCATGAGCAATGAACCCCAAAATCGAGACCGCACGCTGCCATTGACGCTCGCCCTTTAGTTTGTGGGCATCTAGCAGTGGCATACGGTCTACAACCATGCGCACGCGCTTTGTGAGCAACAAACTGGGCAGCTGGGCGGCGATCTGGTCCCAGGGTGAAAAGTAAGTCGGGAGCGCCTCTAGCGGCAGCTCCTCGGGTAAAAAGCCTGTAGCGCGTGAAACGTCATAGTCCCGCGGGTCAGGGAGGGGTACTAGCATGGCAATGGCGTGTGGAGGAGCAATGAAAAAGTCGCAGCTGTCAGTGACTAATTTGATTCAATTTGTGCAGGCTGCGGGCGCGGGGTGAGGGTAAGGTGATGTGATCGGCGTGCGAGGCGTGCGGCTGCAAGTGCGTGCCATATGATTGCATTTAAAATGCTAAGTAAATGCTCTATAAATAGTTTAGGGGGTCGCGGTTTCACTCCGGTCATCGCTTTCGCTTGCGCTGGGCACATCGCTGCGACTTGCACTGCGGCTGGGACGGCGGCTCGCGCTGGCGCTCGCTGCTGCGCTGGCGGCTGCGCTGGCGTTTGTACTACTCGCATTCGCGCTCACCCTGCTCTCACGGCTCTCACTCCTTTGGTCACTGATTGCTGGCATACTCAAAGAGCTCAAGTCCTGGAGCCCCTGCAGCAAGCGGTGCAGTGAGGGCCGTTTAAGAGGTTTACCCAGAAACAGGTTCATGCCTGCTTGCAAACACGCCTCGACGTTTTCCTCATTGGCAAACGCCGAAACGGCAACAACCGGCAGCGAGAACCCAAGGGCCCGCAGCTCCTGGGTGGCCTTGCGCCCGTCGCAGCGCGGCATCTGCACGTCCATAAAAATAATGTCAAACAGCTCGCCGCGCTCGGCGCTAGCCTTGCACTTTTCGATTGCGTCCACACCATCGTCGGCCACCTCAATGCTTTTGAGGCCCTCCAAGTTCAGCATCCGGGTCATGACTTCTTGATTGACCTTGTTATCGTCTGCCACCAGCACTCGCAAAGCAGGGTTGACCGGCACGCCCTCCATTGAGATGCTGCGGCTCATTATCGGCCGTGAAAGCGAGGCCCGGTCCGAGCTCGAGGAGCTCGAGGCACGCTCCACGGCGTCGGCGCTTGAGGTACTCTGGGCCATTGTATAAGTTGTGTTTGAGCTGAGTTTGCGTGAGACACCGCCCACCTCGGCCTCGGCGCGCCGCAGCACCGTGCTCGTGTTGTAGTGCTCGTACTCGGGGTACATGCCGGCATCTGCGCCAGGACTGAGGATGGTGCTGCTACGACGCTGATTGCCAATGTACTTGAGGGGCAGCCTAAAGGTAAACTCTGCACCATTGCCCAGCTCAGACTTGAGGCTGATTGTGCCGTGCATGCGCTCCGCCAGCTGCTTGCAAATACTCAAACCCAAGCCAACGCCTGCCTTGCGGACCTTTTTGGAGTGGATATCGCCTTGCACAAACGCCTCAAACACGCGCGCTTGCAGGTGCTCGGCAATTCCGGGGCCATTGTCGGCCACCACAAACGTCACCATGCGGCGCGTGCCGTGGTCGATGGGGTCGCACCGCACAGTAAACTTTACATGGCCGCCATCGGGCGTAAACTTGAGACTGTTGCTCAGAAGGTTGAAAACAACCTGTAGAATGCGATTTAAATCACCATAGACAATAGCACTTTGGCTCTCGGGGTCCACATCGAGGTCGAGCCGGACCTTGCCCTTTGCAGTCTGCTCGCGGAAAATCGCCAAAATTTGAGTCGTGACGTCCTGCATCATAAACTCTTGTTCGTCCAAAATGGTATTTTCGCTCTCGCTTTGGCTAAAACTCAACAAATCGGTGAGCAGGTGCAGCAGCAGCTCGCCGCACTTGTAAATAGTTTTGAGACTCGTGCGGATTTGTTGGATGTCAGTTTCGTCCATGCACAAGCTCGCGGTACCCAAAATACCGTTCAGCGGCGTGCGCAGCTCGTGGGTGACGCGGGCCAAAAAGTGGGTCTTGGCGGCGTTTGCGTCGTCGGCAACGCGCTTGGCCTCAGCAATCTGGGTCTGACGTGCCTCGACGTGCTCCTCAAGGACTTTGTACCGCTTGATGAGCGCCTCAAAAATACTGTCGATACGCATCGACATGTCCAACGCTTCATCCTTAATGCGAAGGACGCCAAACCGAAAGAGGGGGACATAGTGCGGGGTCCAGGCCTTTTCGGGATCAACATTATCATTTTTTTCGGTGGTGTCGTTGCTGGTATTGTACAACGTTTGCGGGCTTGAATCGGCGTCGCGCCCGTACTGCCTGCTCTCGTCCAGCAGCCGCTTGCGCTGGCCGGTACTCTTGATGAGGTTGACAAGGTGCCGCGTACGGGCGCGCGACACGAGGGCAAGCACAACAAAGCCGATCACAACTGTGAGGCACGCGCAAATAATTAGCGCATGGTTGAGCGAGTTTTCCAGCCCCGAAATAAAGCTCTTGACCTCGTTGGAAATTACCACGAAATTTCTGAATGCGGGGGCGTCCACGCGCGCAGTAACAATGATTCCAGGAATCCACGACAGATTTTGTTGCCCCTTTTCGGTTCCAAGGTACACTGTTTCATTCCATTTGAAGGCCCGGCGCACGCTCGTGCTGAGGTTGTGCATGGGCATTTGCAAGGTTGCCGCAGTCTCGTTTGCGTCTGTGCGGCCAATTGCAGTAAACAGCATAGGGTCAACGGCGTCTATAAGCCAATAATCGGTGTTGATGATGGTGGTAGCGTACCCAATAACCGTGGCCGACGAGTCGCGCAGGTCGGCAGGGTCCACCAGCAGCGTCTGTGTTTCGCTGGTATTTAGGATGGGAATGGTGAAACTCATGATGTACCACGTGCCCGATGAGTTGGTCATGGGTAGTGGGCCTTGTACACTCACGCCTGACGAGGAAATATCTTTCAGGGCGTGTTGACTATTGTTTGACTCAAACGGGGAGATCTTGAGGATTAGCGACTTCGCAGAGTCATCAAACGGGTAAAACAGACGAACAGAGTCGAGCAAAGTGTGGTTTGTCGAGTAAAGCCGTACAGAATTGGTCGGAGCAGACACAGCCGTGGACGCCATGACCTGCTTGTTTATTTGGCTGTTTGTCACTGACGAGTCGATCATGCGGTTTTGCACAGTGCTCATGAGCGACAGGTGCAGCGCTTCGCTAAAAGAACTCAGGATTGCCGTCTCTACCTCGTTCAAATTCGCGGTTGTGGTGATGTCCAAAGTCTCGCGCTTCATGTTGAGCAAAATGTTTGAAGTGAGCGCGCTCGAGACTCCGCACAATGTAACCACCGAAACTATTAGCAAGGTGGTTAAAATGCACAGGAACCGCGCCTGGATGCTAATATAAAACGGCCGCATCCCATGGACCAGTTACTAAGTTTATTTAGCCAAGAGTCCCCAAGTACTGTCACTATGCCCGAGCTTGGAGAAGTGGCGCATGCCACGCAGTTGTTGCGGCAGTTCTTGCTCAATCAAACAATTAAAACCGTGGAGGCTGGCGTGGATGAATTGCTTTTTGTAAAGCCACTCACCAACACCGTGTTTCGTGACACTCTGCAAGGTGCGAAGGTCACGGGTGTAGGCCGCAACGGCAAATACTTTTGGTTTGAGGTTAACGACAGCTCAAAAGTGCTGCTGCACTTTGGAATGACCGGTTGGATCCATGTAAAGGATGTCTACACCCATTTTATTGCCATGGAAAATGCGGGCGATAAGAAGCAAAAGGACCTGATGTCCAAGATGGTTGAAAAACCCAAAGGGGCGGTAATTCGCGAGGACCATAAAACCGAATTGTGGCCGCCCAAGTTTACAAAATTTATTTTGGGGCTGGAGAATGGCCGCCAAATCGCGTTTAGTGACCCTCGCCGTTTGGGCAGGTGCCGCTTGTTTGACACGCTCGATATCAACGGTCTCGAGCCAATTAAAAAACTGGGCCGCGATTTCAGCCAAACCCCGCTCACCGAGGAAGAATTTGTTGCCGCAACGCGCAAGCGCAAGGTCCC
The DNA here is from genome assembly GCA_022577855.1 of Wickerhamiella azyma. NCBI lineage: Eukaryota > Fungi > Ascomycota > Dipodascomycetes > Dipodascales > Trichomonascaceae > Wickerhamiella > Wickerhamiella azyma. The sequence continues at coordinate 15,270 of JAKISA010000021.1, forward strand.
AGTCAAGGCGTACCTGCTGGATCAGGCGGTTTTTTCAGGTATCGGCAACTGGATGGGAGACGAGATCTTGTATCAGGCCAAGGTACACCCCGAGCAATATTGCAATACTTTGAGTGATAACCAACTCAAGGAGCTGTACGCTCAAGTTATGCACGTCTGCACCGTTGCCGTCGAGACCCAGGGCAACACTGCAGCGTTCCCCGAAAACTGGCTGATGCTGCACCGATGGGGTAAACGCCGCAAAAACGACCCCCAAGTTTTACCGTGGGGCCAAAAGTTTGAATTCCTAAAGGTGGGAGGCCGTACGAGCTGCTTTGTACCTGAAGTTCAAGTCATGGTGAAACTGGACGAGGATTTAGGCGAGACGCAAGGCGAAGCGCATGGCGAGCTTGGCAGTCCCGCACCAAAAAGACGAGCCAAAGCTTCCTCTAGCAAATCCAAGCGGGTGAAAAACGAACCTGAATCGGATTAACTTCGGCGAATTTCGCCGGTTAAGCGAAATCGGCGGTGCTCCCAACTCCTGCATGAGCTTGAATATCAGAAGGGCTGGTGACCGCCTTCAAAAAATGTATAATAGGCTAAATTGTTTGAGTATTTGTACAATTTTTATGTGAAAGTGTGACCCTTAGAGCCAGCACAAGCTCTCACTGAGCCGCAAAACTCGGCTGTGCGATAGCTCAACCGCGCCAATATGCACCTTCCCCTCCTGGTTTGCACGCGAACAAATCACCAGCCCTAACCCTGCTCCATATTACGATAGTCAACAACCTCCTGAGTTTCTGACACTTCTTAGTAGATGCGTTCATCAGCTGTTCGTCTCGCGAGACTCACTCGTCTAACTCGAGAACCATTTATTGATGTGCCCTGTGAGGGCCGCGAGCTTTTAAACAACGCTATGCTCAATAAGGGCTCTGCGTTCAGTGGTGAGGAGCGCCGTATCTTCAATTTGAATGGGTTGCTGCCCCAGTACGTCAACACACTTGAAGACCAGGTAGACCGCGCCTACAATCAGTATATGATGTACCCGACCGATCTGCTCAAGAACTCGTTTTGCGCCTCCATGAAGGTGCAGAATGAGACCCTTTATTATGCGCTTATTCGGTCGCATCTCAAGCAAATGATGCGCGTTATTTACACTCCTACCCAGGGCGACGCCATTGCCAATTACTCTGAGCTTTTCCGCAAGCCCGAGGGTTGTTTCCTCAACATCAATTACCCCGATGACATTGACCGCCGCCTCGAGCACTTTGGTGACGCTGACGACATTGATTATATTGTTGTTACTGATGGTGAAGGAATTTTGGGTATTGGTGACCAGGGTGTGGGTGGTATTGGCATTTCCACCTCCAAGCTGGCGCTCATGACTGTGTGTGCCGGTGTGCACCCCAACCGCGGTATTGCCATCGTTTTGGATGCCGGCACAAACAACCAGAGTCTGCTCGACAAGCCCCTGTACATGGGTAATCGCCACAAGCGCGTTACTGGCAAACGCTACGACGAGTTTGTCGACAAGTTTATGAAGGCGGTGGAGCACCGGTTCCCCAAGGCCGTGGTCCACTTTGAGGATTTCGGTACTGCCAATGCCTACAAGCTGCTTGAGCGTTACCGTGACAAGTACGCGGTGTTCAACGACGACATCCAGGGTACCGGTGCCGTGACCCTGAGTGCCATCAAGGGTGCCCTGCACGCCGTGGACAAGCACTTGCAAGAGTCTACCATCCTTATTTACGGTGCTGGCTCGGCTGGTTGCGGTATTGCCAACCAGCTCGTGGACAATATGTTGACCAACCACGTTGAAGAAAAGGCCGCTCGCTCGCGCATTTTTATGATGGATCGCTACGGTCTTATCACTAATGCGCTTGGTGAGGAGCAGGTCAGCTCAACCCAGGCCCTTTTCGCCAAGGACGCGGCCGACTTTGACGGCCTCGACACCACCAACTTGCACCAGATGGTTGCCCACATCAAGCCCCACATTTTGATTGGATGCTCGACCCAACCCGGCGCTTTCACCAAGGAAATTGTGCAGGAGATGGCCTCGCACGTTGAGCGCCCTGTTATCTTGCCTCTGAGTAACCCTACGCGTCTCCACGAGGCCACCCCCAAGGACCTTATCGAGTGGACGGACGGCAATGTTTTCGTTGCCACTGGCTCGCCGTTTGACCCTGTTGATGGCCGCCGCATCTCGGAGAACAACAACTGCCTTATTTTCCCCGGAATCGGTCTTGGTGCCGTGCTGTCGCGTGCAGACCGCATCACCAAGGGCATGATCTCGGCCGCCGTGGACCAGCTAGCGGCCCTCAGTCCCGTGCTGCACGACCCCACAGCCCCTCTGCTGCCTGATATTTCGGACATCACCGATATTTCTGCCCGCATCGCCACCTCAGTCGTGCTGCGTGCCCGCCAGGAAGGCGTGGCCCGCGTCGTGGACGAGATTAGCCCCTGGGCCGAGGACTCAGTTGAGATCCCCGACACCTGGGACGAGTGCTACATCTGGGTTGTCTCGCAAATGTGGCAGCCCGAGTACCGCCGCTACCGCCGTCTCAAGAAGAATGCATAAACTCACACCTCATTAATACTATAGACTTAGACCTAGACATACATCTGGCATTTACTCTTTCGAGCGAGCTAAGCACCTCATTCATACTATGGACCTAGGCATAGCCATACATCATTGGCATTCACCCCCTCCAAGGAGCTCTTCAAGGTGGCGCCCTTAGGCTCACCCAGGCACGGACGCAGCGTCCACAGCATGCTGTCCACTGTTTCGAAATCCAGCCTTGTGTGAGCCAATACCGTGGCCAATGAAGTGCACAAACTCGCAATGAACCGCGCCTCGTGCGACCGCTCAGGCCAAGGCCGCTGGTAGAATGTGGCCGGCCGGGATTTCACCAGGTCGCTCCACAGCTCCTCGGCCCTGCGCGACATAAACTCGCCAGACGCCTCACACAGCGCAGCAGCTACCCTAAATGCCTCCTCCTGCACATAGATTTCACCCTCAAGCACGCGCGCCCTCACGACCGGCCAAATCTCGTGCACCTTGGGCAGCCACAAGTCGGTGCTAGTAGCCAAAACCGGTACACTCTGAGCTACCACATGCAGAATACGGGCTTGTAGCCGCGCACTTTTGTGGGTCAAAAACATATTGCACCGATCAAACACATTCTTAACGATGGTATAGGTGGCCTTGTCGTAGGGCGAGTTCCACTCTTCTTTCTCGGTCATGGGCGGCTCGAAATCATCTTTTTCGCTCTCGTCGTCGCTATTAGGGGGCTCAAGGTCCTCGATCTGTGAGGCCTCTGCGCTCTCCTTGAGGTCAGAGTCCACCTCGGGCACTTTAAGGAGTTCGGCCCTCAGCTCGTCCATGCTTGAAATATGTGCACGCGGCGCAGGCGGCTCAATTTTCAAAGGTTGCGCGCCAATGGTGTCAATAACCGCGCCAAAAACACTAAAAATCCCGTCTACGAGCCGCGTATAGCCGTGGTACTTGTCAAGAATGATAAACAGCGACGTGAACACATCCTCAAGATAAACCACAATATCCTTGCCGGCAACTTGGATCAGCACTGTCAACATCGTCAAAGTAGCAGGCCTCAAATTCAGAGTGTTGAGGTTAGTCGAGATACCATCAAGCACATAGTCTTTGTTTTCGAGAATCAGCTCCATCACTCCATCATAGTCGCAACCAACAGCAATCTTTTGCAGTGCAGTCTTTGCCTCTGCAATCACCATTGAGTTGTCAGAGCCAAGCAGGTCTACCACAGGGAACAAACCATCCACCAGCAACTGTTGGAAGTTGATGGGAAGAAGCGCCAACTCACCAAGTAGATATGTGTTCAGGGCAACAACACTAGGCGAAACAAGTGACTCTGTGCCTACATTCAAGCCGCTGATCGTGGCAAACGCGTGGTCGAGGTATCCATCGGCCACAGCTAAATTCCGCGTCCCCAGGATCGTGGTGGCCATCCAGAGCGGTTGAAGCTGGGCTAACCCATGGCTTTCAGTCACCTGCTGCAGCAGCTCCTCGAGAACCAGCTCGGCATACTGCGTGCCCCCGACTTGGTGAAGCACCCGGCAAAGCGCCTCCTGGATCTTGGGCTCAACACCGGTCTCGACTTTGAAATGGCCCAGAGTCAAAGCTTGGTGCTCGTTGATATTGTCTGAGCTTTCAAGCAGCTTCACCACGGCACGCGAATCGGGGGAGTCGTTGGTAAAGTTCCTGGCCGATTGCGACACAGGGGGCATGGCCTCTTGAATCTTGGCAACCAGCGTCTCAATAAATAGTTTTGATGGATATAAGCCAACATAATTCTGCAAAGCATTCAGTTGGGCCAGCGACGCCCGGTCATCTTGGGACGTCAAGGTCTGAGGCAGACGGTCCAAATACTCCAGCATCTTGGAGTCAACACTTGCCAATACTTGAGAATCCAGCTCGAGCCCTTGGCATAACGTAGTCTGAGAGCTCAAAAGCACAATATCCAGAAGCGTGGACTGGCAAAGCTTGAGCGGCTCCCAGCACTCTGTCGACAACGCCTCTGCGAGCTCAACAATAGCAGCACAGAGAGGCCCATTATCTTTTTGAGCTTCCTTGAACAAGCTTTGAAGGATCTTGTCGATTTGAACTGCTGCATTTTGCACCCATTGGGCTTCGCCAGGCGCTGTGAACGAGGCCACCAAAAGACGGCAAAGGGTATGCGTAGCGTCGACACGGGGCTGTGAGTGTTTAAAACCGTACTTGTTTGAAATGAAATTGTTGAGAACAGAGGCAGTATTAGGCAGGATCGGCTTGGGATCGAGCACGACATTCTGAAGCAGCTCATCCAGGAACCGTAGCGCTGCCGATTGATCCTCTGAACGTTGCCCAAACTTGACTCCATTAAGGACAAAGACCACCAAGGCCTGTGTCTGGGGTGAGGCGAGCTGGGCAGCTATTTGGCGTGCAGCCGCAGCGGCAATGATGTCGGCCAGACAGTTGAATCCTGCTGTTCTGACCTCAATCGACGATTTTTTAAATTCTTGTTCTGCATCTTTGCCCGGACTCATTGGCGCGATGATGTAGACGCACACAGAGATGTACTGTTGAGCCTGCTCCAAAGTGAGGGTTTGAGACCAAGGATACCGAAAAAGAAAGCCCAAAATCCGTAAAACATACTCTGACTGACGATCTGATAGTTTGTTCTTCTGCAACAAGCTGAAAATGGGCGCGTTGACGTAGTTTGCAACTTGCAGCGGTAGAAGTTTCTCGTCTGCCGGCAATGCCTCGAGACTTCTGTACAAAGTCTCGAGCCTTTGGCCCACCTGATATGAATTTACATCAAACGCGGTTTGTGATACGTCCGCCACGGCCTTCAACGGTGGGATGGCTCGGACCACATCTTCCATACTAATCACAGGTTTACCAGGAGTGTGGTTCTGGGGTGAGCTTGAGGGGTCTCCAATGGCAATGAACCCTTTTTGGTCAAAATGAGGGGAATTCAAGTCCGTCAAAGCCAATTGATGTCACTCATCTCAACTTCGCGCTAGTGCCGTTGAAGCTTGCTCGTCGAAACCACCTAGTTGGCAATCTGGGGTGTGTTTTCTCTAGTACCAATTGTATCTAATATAAATATACTTCCTTGTAATCTGCTATTGATTACCCTTTCTTTTTGAAACAAAAGGCCAGACAACAAAACTTCAAGTGGATTTTTCACTCGGCTCTAACGCCGAGAAAAGAACAAATTAAAAAATGCTTGAAATACTGCGCTTGAAGTGCTTTTAATGCAGAGTTGCTTCTTCATAATCGATTATCAACAGTCTCTTTGAGAAACCTCAAGCTAATTAAGAGCGACCCACTCATTTGCATATCTCTTAACGAGACTTTGGCCAAAAAAAAACCTGCGGTAACGCCCGTTCTCACATGATCTCCCACTGTAATACTTGTACGGCTCTGCGATGTTTTACTAGGGTTGATCGGACGGGGAACCGTTCTTTCACACACAATTTGACCGCAGGCGAGGGTCATTGTTGCAGTACGTACTTGAGCGGCCGCCCACACAAAAATGCTCGCGCATTTAATGAGGAATAACTCTTTATGGAGACTTTTTACGCCGCGTTGCTCTGCGCGGAAATCTTTTCCGGTGAAAACCGAGGATATCGATGCCCCGACAACGCTCGTCGCTCGGCTCCCCATAGAGAGACAGATTTTCTGCAGGCCCCCGGTCTTTCCCACTTGCGCCACGCTGGGCCCTGGGTTTCAGGCTCTTAAACGCTATATCTATTGTAGATAATGGAGTTCTTTAGGAAAAAAAAAATGCAAAAAATGCATGAGGCTCAAGTGTGAGTGATTTGGCTATTTTTACTGATCGATCTACTAATATACTCGGACTTGTCCACGTTTTGTAGTTTAACCTGAATATATGGACCGTTTTCAGAGTTCACTCCGAGCGAGGGCTGAGCACTAGATCAAGGCTTGTGAGCCCCGTAGCCAACTAAAAGCTTTAATTCATGAATACTGTAGTATCTTGTGATTTGCCTATAGCGTTTCCTACCATTTATGCCAGCTACGGCTTGAACTGAGCCCCACTTTACCAGTGGACATTATTTTTCAGGTTTCACATCCCACCAGCTGTCTAAAATGCAGACTAGCCATCACGTGTCAGCTCCTCGCTCGAATAATTGGTCTGAGACTTGCAATAAGAACCGTTTAGGTCAAGCCCCTACGCCCCTTCTCAACGCTTTCCGCGTGTTTCATCATCTGCGCCTAGCCCCTGTGTCAAGGTTCATTTCATTTGCGCTGAAATCGCGCCACGCCACATTCCCATGTGCTATACGACCCCACCGAGTCACGCGCCCTGACGCCTCGTCCTGTCCCTTGTTCCAAAGTTCCAGACAACTTGCACAAAACAACGGGTTCTTCTTTAGAATAACTCTAAAACTACCTTTGTACATTGTCCAACCCGTAATTTAACCTTGCGCCCCCCATTGCATAGCCCGCATGGCGGATCAAGCGCGCTGCAAGGCAAGTGGCGGGTGCGACGTGCCTTCCTCGGGGACACCGCCGGCAAAACAATAAGCTTCGGACTGAATATTTACTTGTTGTGGCGGTTGTTAGAGGGTGTTGCGCCTCAAAGCGGGGGCTTCGGTCCCCAACGCAGCAACCGGTGGTCGCATCATACCCTCACAACTCCTCCAACTGCTCGAACTCACGTGTGCCGAGCCATAATTGGTGAGTTTGACCCAGAATCTAGTCATGCCGATGGCTGATTTTTTTAGAACCAAAGTTTAGGCGACCCCACATTTCGTTTAGCCGCGTAACCTAGCAACCGCCAAGCCACGTATTCTTTTGTTGTAATACCGTATTTGTTGCTAGAATTGGTGCAATTTTCTTAATCTTATCATTTGCCGCTACCACCTACATCTCGACACCACTTTCCGTTTACACTGCTGCATCACCGGAAAAAGCATGCCACACGGTGACTGCAGCCGACGTGCATAATGGGGTCTATATTGTGGCTAATGCGAGACCAAATTGCCAAAAAGCGTGTATATATGTCATAAATGTTGATTGATAATTCATTTCGAGCTTCTGTGTTTTTATTTCACAGGGAAAAAATTGCCCTGCAGCAATATGCATCCTCAAGGGTTAGGGCCTTTTTTTGTGTGGAGTGCAGGGACTATAATTACTTTGACAGACCCTCTTTTCAAACAAGAAAGAAAAAAATTACATGGTCCAAAGCTATATTGCGCTAGGGGACTTTTTCAATAACGAGTCTTCGTACTCGTCAACTGCATTCAATTCCTACAGCGACTTTGCCGAGCTTGGGCGCACCCCGCCCAAGACCTTGACCCTCGAGCACCGGTTTGAGCACCCCCGTCCTGCATTTAACACTTATTTGAGCGAGAGCGAGAGCGATGAGGAGTATGAATTCGACATGGCGCTGCTAGATCTGCCGCCCGAGCTGTTTTTGAGCTCGATCTTTCCTCAAATGTCGCTGCGCACCCTCGGCGCCTTTGCCGGCGCAAGCACTTGGGCGCGCAACCTGGTTGAAATGTACCAGAATTGGGATGTGCTTTACGCTCAAGACTTTGGTGACGCGGTGGCAGTCGAGGGCAGCGGGTTCTCGCGCTACTTGCGGCGCGCCTGCGCTCAGACTCTTGTGAGCGCCAACCTTGCCAAGGGCGCTGATCTCGAGCATTGTGCGCTCAAGCCCCTCAACAAAATGGAAAACGATATTCTGCACATGTCCCTCAACCACCACGCAAATAAAACCTACCAATCGCCGTTCAAGGCCCTGCAGGCTGGAGTGGCGCCCCTCAACTCGTGGGCGGCCCCCAATTTGGTGTTGAACAGCGATCACCAGGTGGCCCAGGTGACTTCTGAGGGAACCCTCAAGGTCCTCGAGTGCTCCCACAACTCGCGCATCACCCAGCTCACTGCCTCGTTTGCCCTTAGTGCCGAGGGCACTGCTTTGCGCGTCGTGTTTGACGACAAGCGCAACTTGACGCTTGAGCCCCTTGCATTTGAGCACCCTATTTATTACATTCAAAGCATCAAGAACCGCGTCTACGCGCTCGTCGAGTCGGTTGGCCTCGTGACCTGGCTCAGCGGCGATGAGCAAGAGTATGACCTTGTTTTGAGCGCTTCGGAGCGCTTTGGCTCTTTGGCCGTTTACGAGCACAACTATGGCTCCATGGCCGAGGTTGCCCTTACGACTAATGACTGCATCTACACCCTCCAGTTTGACCGCTCGGCAAACTCGGTGGGTATTCACCACACCCTTGAGCAGTGTCGCTGCGTTGAGGCTGCCGCCTCCAAGGTTGTTTACTACGAGGATGGTACTTTCTTTGTAGTAGGCAACGATGGCTCCATTGCCAAGCTCGCGCGCGGCCAGCTCACCGTGGTGCCAAGCCTCACGGGCATTGCCGACTTGGTGGTATCCAAGGTCGGGTTCTGCATGGCCCTCACTCGTGAGGGTACCGTACTTGCATGGGACTGCCGCGGTCGCCGCGCTGCCAGTACTTGGGCCATTGGCACTACCGTCAAGGGCACCAAGGTCCCCATCTCATGTCCGGTCAAGGCCAAGATTGAGGGTGTTGTTACCTCGATCTTTTGCTGCGACACATTTGCATTTGCACAAGTAGTTTAGATATTGCATTATTATGATCATAACCTCCTCCGCAGCGCCCTCCCAGGGCCCTCTCAGCGCTGCCTCGCTTTGATGCTTGGCGCTGCAGGGCTGTCATGCACGCGCCACAGATGCGCCACCGAGTTCCTCCAATCTTTTAAAGCCTATTATCGATTGAGTCATCGTTGTTAAATGTCTCGCTTGTTGGCTCGCAAGTTTTCAAATTTCGCGGCTAGAGCCTCTATTCCCGGCTACTTGACCAGTAGAACGCCCCCGTATGAAAATTTGGTCGAGAAGCTCGCCCTGGTCAAAAAAATCTTGGATCGCCCATTGACCCTTGCTGAAAAGAACCTCTATTCGCATCTTGTTGACCCCGAAGAGAGTCTTGCTATTAAAGATGTGCGCGGAAAAGCATACCTCAAGCTGAATCCCGACCGTGTGGCTATGCAGGATGCCTCTGCACAGATGGCCCTGCTGCAATTCATGACCTGCGGTATGCCCGATACAGCAGTGCCTGCCTCGATCCATTGCGATCATCTTATTGTCGGTAAGGATGGCGCCGACAGTGACCTAAAGGCTGCACTCTCCACCAACAAAGAAGTGTTTGACTTTTTGGAGTCGTGCGGTAAAAAATACGGCATCCAGTTTTGGGGGCCTGGCTCGGGTATTATCCACCAAATCGTCCTGGAGAACTTTAGTGCACCCGGTCTGATGATGCTTGGTACCGATTCCCACACCCCCAACGCGGGTGGTCTCGGTGCTATCGCCATTGGTGTTGGTGGTGCTGACGCCGTAGATGCCCTGACCGGCACTCCTTGGGAGCTCAAGGCGCCCAAGATCCTTGGTGTTAAGCTCAAGGGCAAGCTCCAGGGCTGGGCTTCCCCCAAAGACGTCATTACTACCCTGGCCGGTATTCTCACTGTCAAGGGAGGAACTGGCTACATCGTCGAGTACTTTGGCGAGGGTGTTCAGAGCCTTAGCTGCACCGGTATGGCCACCATTTGTAACATGGGTGCCGAGGTCGGTGCCACCACTTCGACTTTCCCCTTTACAGAGTCCATGAAGCGCTACCTTAGTGCCACCCACCGTGGTCCCATTGGTGACCTTGCCGCCGAGGTTAACGCCAAGAGTGGTTACCTTAGTGCTGATGCTGGCTGCGAGTACGACAAGGTCGTTGAAATTGACCTTGCAGAGCTTGAGCCCACCATCAACGGCCCGTTCACCCCCGACCTCAGCACCAAGATTGGCGACTTTGACAAGTTCATCAAAGAAAACGATTACCCCGAAAATGCCAGCGCTGGCCTGATTGGCTCGTGTACAAACTCGAGTTACCAGGATATGACTCGTGTTGCCTCGCTTGTGCTGCAAGCCGAAAAGGCCGGCCTCAAGCCCAAAATTCCGTTTTTTGTGACTCCTGGTTCGGAGCAGATCCGTGCCACTATGGAGCGTGACGGCCTTATTGAGATTTTTGAGCGTAACGGTGCCACTGTGCTTGCCAACGCCTGCGGCCCCTGCATTGGCCAGTGGGACCGCAGCGAGGATGCTGATGTGCAAAACAAGCGCCCCAACGCGATCTTCACCTCGTTCAACCGCAACTTCAAGTCGCGTAACGATGGTAACCCCAGCACCCTCAACTTTTTGACTTCGCCCGAGCTCGTGACTGCTCTTGCCTATGCCGGTACCACCACCTTCAACCCCCTTACGGACAAGATCGGTGACTTTAAGTTTGACCCCCCTAGCGAGGGTCTCGAGTTGCCTCGTGCTGCCGATGGTGGCTTTACCCTGGGCCCCCGCAAGGAGTTTTACCCCGAGACTGACCCCAAGCCCAAGTCGACCACTCCTGTTGCTGTTGACCCCGAGAGCGACCGTTTGCAGTTGCTTGATCCGTTTGACCAGTTCGATGGCCAGGAGCTCAAGACCACCGTGCTGCTCAAGGTCAAGGGCAAGTGCACCACCGACCACATCTCGGCCGCTGGCGTGTGGCTCAAGTACAAGGGTCACCTTGAAAACATTTCAAATAACACCTTGATTGGTGCTGTTAATGAGGAGACCGGCAAGACCAACATTGTGAGCGATCTTGATGGCTCTGAGCACAGCATCCCTGACCTGATGATCCGCTGGAAGGACCGCTCCATTCCGTGGTGCGTTGTTGCTGAGGACAATTACGGCGAGGGCTCTGCGCGTGAGCACGCTGCTCTGTCGCCTCGCTTCCTTGGTGGTCGCCTTGTGCTTGTCAAGTCGTTTGCTCGTATTCACGAGACCAACCTCAAGAAGCAGGGCATGTTGCCTCTGTGGTTTGCCAATGTGGCCGACTACGACAAGATCAACAGCCACGACACTCTTGAAACTGTGGATCTCGTGGATATGCTCAACAAGGGCGGTGACAATGGCGGCACTCTGCGCCTCAAGGTGACCAAGCCCAGCGGCGAGTCGTTTGAGGTTTTGGCCAAGCACACCATGTCCAAGGACCAAGTTGACTTTTTCAAGGCCGGCTCTGCCATCAACTTTATCGGCCAGAAGCGCCGCGAGCAGGCTGCTCTTTAGTATTTATGTATATAATGCTCTGAAAGTGAAGGCGAGTGGGGTCAGGGGGGTCAGTCATGGCCAGGGTCAAGCAGGCAGCATGCAGCCGGGCAAGCGGCAGTAGAGCCAGGGCTCTGCGCTCCCCCAAACTATATAAAGCTCTGACACAGATTGTACTAAAAATAAATATATAACGCTACACGGGCGCCAGGCCTCAGCCTAAGCCGGGGGCTCAATAATGCAGCTCTTGCGCCACTGGACGTCCACATCCTCGACCAGCGCGTTGTGGCTTTTTGTCATTTCGTCCGTGAGCCACTGCTTGAGCGACGGGTTGAGGCTAATGGTCGGCTGCGACTGCCGCTGGTGGTGCTGAATGCGGGCAATCACGTCACACAACCGCACGTAGCGATCAAAATTAATGAGAGACTTGCCGTTGTTGACACGGCATTTGGGGTTTCCTTCATCAAGAAGCGTCAAATCGCTGAGAAACAGGCCAACGTAGGGAATGCAGTGCGACTTGCGCGTGCGGAGCTCGCTCCTCAGGTCGGCAAAGTTGCGATCTGGCGCGGCCAGTTTACCGAGCGAGGTCACAAGGGCCATCTTTTTGGGGCTAATCATGTCCCAAACCTTGCGCAGGCGCACAATTGAGGAACTCCGCAGCGTGCTGAGGATGGTCACGAGCGAGTTAAAGTTGCCCAAATCGTGCAAAATGGAGGCGATGCGGATCCACATGCGAATCACGTTGCGCCGCGTCTTGACGCTCAGATTGGACCCCAGCACTGTCTCGCCCACGAATGCGCTCAGGTGGTTGCTTTGAGTGACCAAGGACACCACATTGGGGGCAAGCCCCAAACTACGCTTTTGCTTGGAGAAGCGCTGGTCCAGCAGCTCTGCGGGCTCGATCTTGGAGTAGTACTCCCAGTCCATCACGTAGAGCTGGCCGGCCACGTCGATAGGGTCAAACTCGAGGAAGCGCTGGCCGATATCGCTGCCATTGTTGCCGCTAAACTTAAGAGTCCATGGGGTCGAGATGATGCGCAGATCCTCGTGTGAAACGCGGCGCACCATCCCAATGCCGCGGTTAATCGAGGCGCGGCGCGATGCGGCCGCGTTGGCGTTGGCACCACTGCTGGTGCTCACGACACTGATCGAGCTGGCATTTGCCGAGTTGATCACAGAGTTTGCACCCACCGCCGACCCAGAGGATGCCGTGCGCTGGCGCGACAAATCGAGCATCGAGCTGCCGTCATGGCTGCGGTCCAGCACGGGAGGTTCCACGAGCTGTTCGCGCGGTTGGAGTAGACGGCGCTGGTTGATGCACTCGCGCAGAAATGCATTCTCGAGTTTTGAGAGAGTATCGAGAGCAGGGGCATCTTCAGGCTGCCAGTACGACTCGATCCACTTGACTGCAAGCTGGAAGCACTGGTTCTCGAGAATGGCCTCAGCCACCTCTTGAGGAGTGCTAAACAGCCTAAAGCACACCAAAAACACGTGCCGCGAGTATTCGGGCGTCTGGGATTCGCCGAGCCACGCCACGAGCGCGCGCAGCGTGCCTGCAACCACGCGGTCGGCCTTGATCAGAAGATCGTTGCGGTCGGTCTCGATGGACTGGCTTGACAAGCGCTCAGAGGCCCGTGATGCGCGCGGCGACCCATCTGAACCAGGGGAGCCAGGCGAGCCCGAGCCGTGCGACTCGATAGAGTTGTTGCCTACCGAGCCACGCGGTGACACGCCAGGGGTACAGCCAGGAGTAGTGCCTGGACTAAGGGAATCAGCGCGCTGGAGGGTCGGCGGCGCGTCCAAATCGATCGACTCGGCATCGTCCTCATCGCTTGTTTTTGTTGGACTCTCGAGCGAGCTGGGACGGGATGTGCTGTCGTGGCTCGACTCGCGACTCGAGATCTCGCGCGAAAGGGTATGCTGGTGGCGCGCGGGGCTCTGCGAGGCCGCATAAGAGCTATCGCCTTTGGCGACGGCCAGCGTTTGCATCGGAGTCGCTCCAGCAGCCGGCTGCGTGGAGGCAAGGGCACCCTCGGGCTTGTGCACATTGTGGCACCAGACGGCGCACTCGCACGCGAGCCGTGAACACTCGCGAGCAACCACGCTCAGCTCCTCGGCGACCTTTTTGACTTCGTCGTGCGGCTTGTTGAGCGAAGCAACGAGCTTGCGCGCGGCGTGCACAAGGTGCCGCGTCTGCACAAACATGGCATCCTTGAGCCGCTCGAGCTCCTTGTTGCGGGGCGTGCTGCTGGCCGAGATCGCCTCAACAACAACAAGCAGCTCCCTGCATGCCAGCATACAGTGCCGCGTGTTGGTCAAGATTTGCACTGACGCAGTGGGGTCGCTCCCGAGGCTCGAGAGTCTGTGAACAAAGATCCCAAGGTAGTCGCACAGTGTGGTGCTGACCTCGTCGACCTGCAAGTCGCCCGGCCTTAGCACCGCCTCCTTCTTGGCCGCTTCGGGGCTCGCGGTAGGGCTAGGGGTGCCGGGCTCGGCCTCCATGTGCCACACGTCGAGCAAAGTTACCGCCTTGCTCACAACTCTAAAACAGCCACGCACAAGCCGGTCAATTATGGCGTCGTCGGTGCTTTTCTTGTGCTGCTTGGCCACGCTCACCATGTACGCCAGCTCGGTCAGGAGCGCCTTGCGGTGCCTGCGGATCGCCTGCGACCGCTGAGCAACGGGGCTCTCGCGGCTAAGAGTCCCGCTCATGTCCAAAAGTGAGCGTACGCCGCCTACAACCTCGTTGATTGCTGCTTGGCTAAAGCTGTGTTCCACAGTGCCATCGTCGTACTTAAAGATGCGATAACTCTTGGGCTGCGAGATAAAGTTGGCGGCTGCGCTCAACAACGGGATTGCCTTAGCATCAGTGCAGGGACTAAAGTAGTTGATGGGGGTCCACCCTCGCTTGCCGGTATTGAGCAATGTGACATCGCCCCAGCCCAGATCGTGCACCCAGTGCACAAACACAACATCGCCCTCGTTGAAACTCAAACATATTGAGCTCGGGTCACGGCCCTCGTCGTTTTGCAGCGTGTTGGCGTCAAACGAATGGTCTGCCCTCAGGAATGGGAAATCCACGCTGCCGGGACCTATAACCGGCTCCTCAGTAGCCTTGCTATGGCCAAAATCAAACGAATCCGTTCGGGTCAACGTCTCCATTAGTTTGTGGGCACTTGGGTAAATGGGGCTTGTAAGCGTAACGCGCGAGCTTTAGTGAAAATGTAGGTGTGTAATACATGTGCATGCATATATGCATTGGGAGTGCCAGGAGCTAGGGGCTGCAAACCCCTATTGACGCACTTCTCAGACTATGTTTCATGGATGTGTGGCCAATTTTACACCGAGCAAAGGAAAAGTTTTACATCGCCTAGCACCCCAAGGCGGCCTAATTGACCAGACCCGCCACATCCCTTGTTTATGCACTCCGTACTTATGTCAGTATATGGCCCCAAGGGCCCTAGCTATCCATTTTAGCCAAGACAAGGATTTTCATAATTTCGCAGCCTCGATAGACTGTAAGAAATAACTACTTTGTACCGGTTGGTGACCGTGTTTAGGTGACGCGGCGGTCAATATAACCTCGCTTAAGACGCACAGTGCATACGCTGCTAGGCAACATGGGCGGTTTGCATGTGTCGCCCTTTTTTTCTTGCCGGCCGCCTCGATTGATTGGGTTTAGCCCTGCGCCGTTGGCAACCGTTAAACGCGTGATGTAGATCCCTTGAAGGCTTGAGGGCACATCGACCCGGTAACACCTATTTATGGCTACAAAGTGGGTACGGCTTGATCTTGGCCCCTGTGCATAAAGAGGGTTACCCCAGTCAACCGAGCGTAACCCCTAGTGCCACTTTCCCGTGACACCCCCACTCTGACCCGCATTTACCATGATAGTTTTAAACTCTATATGAACCCCGCCTTGTTGGACGCAATAAACCCCGCCGATTGTTCCCAAAGGACTAAAACCCCGTGACCACCTGCCCCCCTCTCCTTAAACCTCAGAGAAAAGGGCGGATCAGCGTGTTTAGTAAGCGCAATGTCTATTCTGGTGACGACAAAAATTATTGGTACCGCGGCCACTGGTATTTGGGCCAGCTACAACTTGGCAGTGGCAGCCTCTTATGAGGACGTGCCCTATGTTCCTCTCGTGTTTGCCCAGGGGGTCGCTGGCGACCTCAAAGCGGCCGTACAGCGCTCGTCCGCCCTGTCGGCAATTGGCGGCGCCGGCGCCCTGTCGTTTGCCCTTAGCTACCTTATGAGCCCTCGCAATGGCCAGCACCCTTATCTGCTCTACGTCGGTATTGGCGCGTCCCTTATCGCGCTTCTTCAGTACCGTGGCGCCACCAATTTGGCGGCTCAGGTGGCGGGCGCGCCTCAGCCCGCCGCAGAGGCCGCCGCAGAGTCGGACGACGACGAGCACAGCACACTCGACAACTCTATTTATGAAAAAGTTCCCGCTGCCAATAAGCCTGCGCCCAAAAAGCAAAAGCAAACGGCCGCTAGCACGGACCTTCCTGTCGCCAACAAGTGCACCGTTTTTACTCGCGTCGTTGCTGGGTTGAGCGTTTGTTTGTACCTTGTCAACCTCGTTGGCCTTGCCGGCGACTCTTTTTAGATTAATAGCTATTTTTCTCTCTTATCACCAAGCCCCCAATTGCACTTCTTGGCAGCTGTCTATTATATTCAGCTATAAATAGATTTCTTGGCACCCTGCGGGTACTTACCCCAGATTCCAGTTAAAAGTCCTAGTTTTGTCGACCCAATATTTGCGATTTATACCGGCAACCGTAGCAAATTTTTGCCCGCCTTCAATTCTGTTCGCCGCTCGCTTGATCCGGTGGTCCTCGGTTAGCCGCAAGACCGGGGCTAAGACCCGAGATTATGTCATACCTGACCCATGCATCACGTGCTGGGAGCTTGCAAACTCCCAAGTCGTTTGGGACCCACAAGAAGCCAGATAAAATCCCAATTCTACTGGAAAAAAGTCGACAATGATAGCAATTGCTTCAGATAGCGGCTTGAGTGGCCCAAAAGTTCACAAGCAACCAAGCACAAATTCACATCTATAAACGTACCTTTGAGGTGCATATGTATATGCACGGTCTTTCCCAGTCCAAAATCTATAAAGCAGGTGGAATCCCCACAACATCGGAACATCAAGACGTTCATTGACATGCCAAAGACAAATAGGACTAGCACCGCTAGATCATTTAGTACTGTCAATAATAAAGGATACACTATTAGCGAGAACACTGCCTACACCACCACAGACGAGAAGACCGGCCAGCAGCAGGCTAGAGACCCCTCCAAGGACTCGCCTGGGTTTGCACCCTGGACATTGACCACTCAAGAGGTCGTTGCCGAGCTGGACACAAGTGTCGATGCCGGCCTCAGCTCCGAGACTGCCCTCAAGCGCCATGCCGAGCATGGTGACAACCTGCTGGATCAGGAAGGTGGCGTGTCTATTATCGGTATTTTTATTTCGCAAACAGCCAACGCCATGGTTGTGGTGCTCGTGGTTTCCATGATTATTTCGCTCGCCATCAGGGACTGGATCACTGGTGGTGTCATTGGCGCTGTAGCCCTCATCAACATTGTAGTGGGCTTTTTCCAAGAGCTGAGTGCCGCCAAGACTATGGACAGTCTGCGCTCGCTCTCTTCGCCTACTGCGCACGCCATTCGCAGCGGCTCGGACGAGACAATTCCCGCCAAGGACCTTGTGCCCGGTGATCTTATCAACCTCAAGGCAGGCGACACAGTACCTGCCGACTGCCGCCTTGTTAATGGCATCAACTTTGAGACGGAGGAGGCGCTCCTCACTGGCGAGTCCATGCCCGTCGCCAAGGTCTATGACTCCACCATTGAGCTCGACAGCCCTGTGGGCGACCGCATCAACATGGCGTTTGCCTCAAGCACAGTGTCCAAGGGCCGTGCCACCGCCATTGTTACCACCATCGGCATGTCCACCGAGATTGGCCGCATCGCTCAAAGCCTCAAGGGCGACAACAAGAAGTACCGCCCCGTCAAACGTGACGAGGATGGCAAGGCTCGCAAGCGCGACTATGCTGTTGCTGGTGTGCTCACTTTCCGTGACTGGGTCGGCTCGTTTCTAGGCCTTAGCGTCGGCACTCCTTTGCACCGCCTCATGGCCCGGTTGGCTGTGGGCCTATTTGGCTTTGCTGTGTTAGTGGCAATTATTGCCATGGCGGCTCAAAAGTTCCACGTTACTCGTGAGGTTGCCGTTTACGCTATCGTTGTTGCCATCTCCATGATCCCCGCCTCCATGGTGGTGGTGCTCACAATCACAATGGCCATGGGCACCAAGGCCATGGCCCAGCGCCACGTTATGATCCGCAAGCTCGACTCGCTCGAGGCTCTTGGCTCCGTTACCGATATTTGCTCCGACAAGACCGGCACTCTCACTCAAGGCAAGATGATTGTGCGCAAGGCTTGGGTCCCTGATTTTGGCGAGCTCAACGTGCAGAGCGACTCTGACCCATTTGACCCGACTGCCGGCAGCGTGTCTCTGGACTCTAAACCCATTGTTGCTGTTGAAGAGGGCACTGTTTTCTCTGACTTTATGTTTACTGCCTCGCTTGCCAACGTCTCCAACATTGTGCGGGTTGACAATGAGTGGAAAGTCAATGGCGACCCCACCGAGGTAGCCGTCCAAGTGTTTGTTACTCGCCTTGACTTTGACCGCTCCAACTGGTGCTCTGCTGATCACCCCAAGGACCTGCGGTTTGCCCACCTCGCCGAGTACCCCTTTGACTCCACCATCAAGCGCATGTCTGCCGTTGTCAAGGAGAACGAGACTAGCAACGTCAAGGTGTTTACCAAGGGTGCGGTCGAGCGTATCTTGCCTCTTTGTTCAAGCTGGAACAAGGATGGCCTCTGTGATTTTGCCGAGTCGGACCACAAGACGGTGCTCGACAAGGTTGATGCCTTGAGCTCCAAGGGGTTGCGCGTGCTGGCATTTGCACAAAAAACTGTCAAGGGCGCCGAGGCTGAGATGGATTTTGTCACTGCCGATCGCGAGTCGGTCGAGACCAACCTCACCTTTATGGGCCTTGTTGGAATTTATGACCCGCCCCGCGCCGAGTCTGCGCCTGCTGTTGCCACTGCTCACAAGGCGGGTATTGAGGTCCACATGTTAACTGGTGATCACATTGGTACTGCCACTGCTATTGCCAAGGAGGTGGGCATCTTGAGCCCCACCTACACCCCGTCCCAGGTCATGACCGCTGGCGAGTTCGACAAGATGTCGGACGCCGAGATCGATGCTCTGCCCGTTGTGCCTCTTGTTATTGCTCGCTGCGCCCCTCAGACCAAGGTCCGCATGATTGAGGCCCTGCGCCGCCGCTCTGCCTTTTCTGCCATGACCGGTGATGGCGTCAACGACTCGCCCAGTCTGCGCAAGGCTGATGTGGGTATTGCCATGGGTATTGCCGGTAGTGATGTGGCCAAGGAGTCCTCGGACATTGTGCTTTCGGACGACAACTTTGCCTCGATCCTCAACGCTGTGGAGGAGGGTCGCCGCATGACCGCCAACATTCAAAAGTTTGTGCTGCACTTGCTTGCCGGCAACATTGCCCAGGTTTTGTATCTGCTTATTGGTCTCGCTTTCAAGGATTCTACTAGCACCTCTGTGTTCCCCATGTCTCCTGTCGAGGCGCTGTGGATTATCATGGCCACCTCGAGTTTCCCCGCCATGGGCCTTGGCTTTGAGGAGGCTGAGCCCGGCATCATGGACAAGAACCCCACCGACCCCAAGAGCGCCATCTTTACCTGGGAAGTGATTGTCGACATGCTCGTGTATGGGCTGATGCTGGCCATTGTGTGCACTGTTTCCTTTGCCTCGTTTATTTATGGGTACTACGACGGTGCGAGCTCGCTGGGTAACTTGTGTAACGAGAACTTTAGCGACTTGTGCGAGCCTGTTTTCCGCACCCGCTCCCTGACCTTTGCCCAAATGACCTGGGGCCTTTTGATCTTGTCGTGGGAGATGATCCACATGCGCCGCTCGCTGTTTGCGCTGCATCCCGGCAGCGGCATCCAGGGCTTTTTCCTCAGTCTCTACCGCAACAAGATTTTGTTTTGGAGTGTGGTGCTCGGGTTTGTGAGCGTGTTCCCTGTGGTGTACATCCCGGTGATCAACACCGACGTGTTTTTGCACGCTCCTCCCAAGTGGGAGTGGGGCATTGCCATTGCTGGACTTGTGGTTTACGTTGCATTTATTGAGCTGTGGAAGTTTTGCAAGCGCTGCTACTTTAGAGAGCACGTCGCCAGCAGCCCGGTCTAGGCCGTGCCTACGCGGCCTGGCATGGCTAGCACAGCTCCTAACTATTTACTATAGATAATTATTGATTCTCCTGCTCAAACTGTCGTCTCTTTTTGGTCAGCACGTCTGTGTACTTGAAGAAGCGCACCCAAGAGGGAAACCCCTCGAAAAGGCACGTCACGAACCATCGGAGCCGCAGAAAGCCAAACACGCGAAATTTGTCGAGCCGTGGTCTCAAAAAGGTGAAATATTCCCAGCCGTGAACGAGCAAGAGCCCCACAATCAGCGTGCGGAGCCTATCTCTGACCAGAACCGCTAGCCGCGGGAAGCGCCTAGACAGCAGTTTGTATGAGTTGCGGGGACTGATACTCAGCAGGATTCCGGTAGCAACAGCGCTAATCACTGCGAGCCCGCTCGTGGTCGGGTACAGATACACCTCTGCCCGATAAGGAGACATCCTAAAGGCGTCGGCAGCCTCGTACGCCATGAGCTCGAGGCGGGTCGCGGCGCTCTCAACCGATTTGAGCGGCGGCGAAAAGGGGATCACGGTCGTTTTGATCCGGTCGGCCTTGCAATAGTTGAGTGTGAGGTTGGACTTTGTAAAGTCGACCAGCTCCACAGAGTGCTTTGGGTTGGTTAATTGGAGGGGGATTCCTCCATAGTATGCGAGAAAATCGTACAAAGAGTGGTTCTGCGGCCCATTGAACCGCTCGAGGGTGTGCTGTTTGTCCATCTCCAAAGGTGCGTGAGGTAAGGTGGGGGAACTGGGTGGAGGCGGTTTGGCCGATGTGGGGTCAACGAGCTGTGACCCGGCACCGCTCGGGAACCGCTTGAGGGGCCGCTCGGGCTAATTAGCCGAGGCGAATTTATGACAGTTTGTGCCAAATTAGTCTGATGGCTCAAGACTAAATTTTTGGCTCGAGGGCCGATTACAGGGTACAGTGGGGCATGAAGTAGCGGTAAATCTGTTCGTGTATGGGGGCGTGAGAGAAAGGGAAAGCTCAAAAGAAAGCTCAACAAAAACCCAAAACAGACACACAAGTGCTAATTAAATACTTTTAATCATAGGGCAAGCCAGCTGCCTTGAGCCTGGCCATCTCCTTCAAATCGTCCTCGCTCGGCTCATATTTGTGCCACACGGTATACTGGGTGAGGCCACCCACCGAGTAACCATTTTTACGGGCCATCTTGCCAAACCCTTCGGTCTCGGCGTGGTTCTCAAACGCAAAGCCGGGGAAGATGGTACCGGTTCTAAACACCTGGGCACGGCTGAGAATTGACACACCGCCAATACCGTCAAGGTCCATGAGCTCCCTGGGGTTGCCCTTGCCCTTGTCTGCCCGCAGGTACGCGAGGTGGACGCGGTAGGTGGGGTACTCGGCGTAGCCCTCGACAATAACGTCGTCCTCGTCCAATTTTTTGGCCAAATCTAGGGCAGCCGGCGACTCAACCCACGAGTTGAGATCATAGGGTTGAGCACCACCCAAGAATTTTGGCAGCGGGCGCCATACATTGGGCACAATAACGTCGCGGTCAAAGCTCATCAAAAATTCAAGAATATCGCTTGGAGCGGTCTCAATATCGGCATCGCGCCAGTACACCCACGAGTGATGAGGCTTGAGGGCAACACTCAGCAACCAGTTGCGAGCGCGGCCCATGAGTTTGCGGCGTACACCCTGCACGGCTACGCCGTGGCGGTCGTCGACACCCTGGCCAATAACCGCATTAAAGTCGCGTCTGTACACATCAATGTTGCCATAGCGCTTATTGAGAGGCCATTTCTCCATCGCATCAGCGTGCTTGAGCAGCAGCTTGTCGGTATTGTCGGTGGAATCGCCAACCAAAAACGCCAGGTCCATGAGCTCGTGAGGGTAGGTGAAGTTGTAGAGGTGCTCAAACATCATTTCCATAACCGGTTCGGCGTTTCTCAGCGGGATGCACACCAGAATTCGCTCCTTATTCTTGATTGCTTGCTCGGCCACAGTGCTCGTGGTCTGGGTGCCCAAGTCGTAAAAGTCAATGTCTGCAGAGGTTGCAGGCGGGGCGGGATGGGTCTTGCCGCCGTCAAAGATTAGGAAAAGCAAAACAGAAATCATCAAGCAGATGGGGTACTTGAATTTTGCCAGGCCACGCGATTTCAACAGAGCATTGACTTTGCGACTGTAGTCGACATTGTCGCCGTGTTGCTTTGGAAGGAATCGTTCGTGCGTTGGAAGAATAGCACTATGCATTTTGACTGTGTGTGTGGTTGTGCAAAAAAACTAAGCCACGTTCTTTCAACCGTTGGTACTGCGGCTCGATGATGGCTGATACCAATTACATTACTTTGGGGCAGGGGGGTTAGGTCACGTGACAAGTCCACCAAACTCCCAGCCCCGGCACTCGGGTCCAAGCGCCGTTGTCGGGGAATGCACGAGGGCGAGCTGACTTGACACATGCGCTGATGACTGGAAACACGGCGAAACGCGTCATCGCAGATCTCGCCACCTAATCGCCACAACCTATTTAAGTGCTCTATCTAATCCATCAGCCCCTCACACTCATGTCCCAAACTATAACTCAGACAACGGTGAAGCGCGAGTCAAAGATAACGGTTGCTCCGCGCCTGCCGCGCCGCGCAGCAGTCAAGGAGGCTCGCGACTTTGTCTACAATAACGCTTTTGCCAACATGAACACCGTCAACCAGCAGGGACAGTTCTTGGGATTTGCCACCTCCCAGGTCGAGTACTATGCCGACTGCGGCAATCCCGAGGCTTCTCTGCTCTCAATTCGCGTCGATATGAGTTCTGCTTTCCGCAATGTTGACAATGGATCGCCCGTATCGCTCACTATCAGGACCGGCGACGCCCCTGGTGCCAAGACCCCTACCGCGCTCGCTTCGCAAAAGCGTATTGTTCTGTATGGTGAGTTTGTTGCAGCCTGCCCGTCAGATGAGGAGCGTGAACGCTTTTTCAGTTTGCACCCCGACGCCTTGCACTGGGAGCCCGGTAGTTCAGGGTTCCACAAGACCGAGTGGGTTGAATTTGTGATTTCTGGTATTTACTACATCGGTGGGTTTGGCGATAAGCACTACATTGGGCAGATCCCCGTCGACATGTACCTCAAGGAGGAGCCCGAGATCGAGGCGCCTGAGCCTGAGCAGCAGCCCAAGTCGTGGTGGTCGCTTTGGTGAGTCTATTTATAGTTGTTCACGAGTTATGATATATGTTATTCCCTTTATTACCTTCTAGTTTCCTCACTGGGCGGCCGTGCCGTGTCGTTTCTATGCGACGCACGTACCCCTGGCTAGTGCCCCTACCCTAGTTTCTTCCGAACCCCTACCCAAGAAAGCTTCCGCTGCTTTGACAAGACCCCTGGCTTGGCCCCCGAAAAGTAGGGCCTAGGGCTGACCTAATCAGCATATAAAACCCGCTCGAGAGACCTTATTCCTCAAGTTTGTTTCTATGCAGGGATGCAAGTTGCATACTTTGACGAGTAAATGATGATTAAACGCTGTGCACCAGTCTCAATAGGTAGTTTCGAGCTGGAACCCTCATTCCCAGCCGGGCTATCAGACATGTGGACAACTCACCCATTAGTCTGACACTCTTGAATAAAGATTTCTTGTAGCTCTATTTTTTGCTTTTTATTCGCGTTGTGCATGCTTTGGCTGTGCTGGATTTTGACTCACCTTGGTTAAGACCTACTCGCCAAGCCGCACATCTCGCGTGTATAGTCCAAAAGTCACTCTTTGTCACTCTTGAGTCACTCAGTGTCACTGACTTGAGTCACTGTGCAGTCATGGATAGATATACATGTACACCTTATATATAAATATACTCCTTACAAGACCAACCACTATGCTTGGTCACGCAGTCAAACCCCTATTCGCCTTTGATCAAGACATTGTAAACTTGAACCACGGCTCGGCAGGTACAGTGGCAAAGCCTGTATTCGAGGCTCAGCTCGAGGCAATCCACAGACGCGCTGCGTTCCCTGACAATTACTATCGTCCTCTCGTCCATGGCCAGAACCTTCGGACCCACGAGCGCGAGCTGATTGCAAAAGTGGTGGACGCTGACCCCGAGTGCGTTTATTTTGCTCAAAATACGTCGGTAGCTACTTCAACTATTTTGTGGAGCTTTCCGTTTGCCAAGGGCGACAAGATTGTGTACCCCAGCACCACCTTCCCTGCGCTAAAGTTGACTCTCGAGTATATTGCCCAGCGCACAGGCGCCGAGCTGGTCGAGTTCAGGCTCAATTTTCCTCTGAGCGATGCAGACCTGCTAAAGGAGTTTGAGCAACTCCTTGAAACCCACAAACCCCGCCTCGCCGTTTACGACACTGTGAGCAGCACGCCGGCCATTGGTTTTCCATGGGAAGAAATGACTGAAATTTGCAATAAAAGAGGTGTTTTGAGTCTTATCGATGGTGCCCATGGCATTGGCCTCATTGAAATCTCGCTCAAAAAGGCCAAACCGACATTTTTCGCGTCCAATATCCACAAGTGGTTCTGGACCTCGCAAGGACTTGCCCTTGTGTATGTTGACAAGTCGCAGCACAGCGCGATTCAAACTTTTCCTATGAGCCATGTTGGCCATGAAGATTTGGCAACTGATCGGCTGGTTCGGGGGTTTGCATACACCGCCACATTCGACTACACTGCAATTGACAGCGTCCCTGCAGCCTACAAGTTCCGCAACGATCTGGGCGGCGAAAAGGTAATTGTTGACTACAATACCCAGCTGGCAGAAAAGGCTGCCCAGTTCGTTTGCCAAAGATGGGACAGCGTGGAGCTGAATCCGCGGGGCCGCCGTGTAGCGATGTTTAACGTCAAGAGCCCCGTCCAGCCGCAAAACTTAAACAAATTTTGTGTTTGGGTTCCCGAACGGATGCGCCAAAAACACCGCGCAGCTGTTGCACTATTTGAGTACCAGGGCGAGGCCTGGGTGCGTTTCTCGGCAGCGGCTTTTTTGGAGCTTGGGGACTTTGAGTACGGCCTGGACGCTTTGGAAGAGTGTTTTGAGGCATATAGCGATTAATTAGAGTTTAATTGTATTTGCAACTCGAATGTTGTGCGCGCTATTTAGGTTTGAAATTTGTTTGTGATGTTTGTTTACACACCCCACCACCACCACCACCATGTCGCTGTTTATACCCAAGAAACGTGTGCCCAGTGGTGGCCAAGCAGTGAATGGCCAGCAAATGAAAGGCGATGAATTGAGTCAGACAGCGCGCAAACTCAGCAACCCCATCATCAAGCCCATCGAGAAGCCAGGCCGGGTGCTCGCGCCCAGCCTTCGTGAGCGGATCGCCTCAGCTAGTACGGAGCCAATGGACCCCAAATCGGAGAATTGGGACAAGCCGGTGGACGTCAAGGCGGCCAAGCAGCAGGAGATTAAGACCCCCATGTCGCGTTTGGACGCTCTCAAGGAGACACACTCTCGCCGCCTCTATGGCCTTCCCAAGCCGGCCAACGCCTTCAGTTCTGGACCTCAGCCCGATATTACCGACATTAGCGAGCTTTTTGATACCCTCAAGATTGAAGATGTGCCCAAGGATACCAAAGAGTTTACAATCAAGGGCCTCGTGCCGACGCTGATGGAGCACCAAGTTGCCGGTGTCAAGTTCTTGCGCAAACGTGAAAAGGATACTGTTTCGGGTGGCTTTTTGTGTGACGATATGGGTCTCGGTAAGACTGTGCAGTCCATTGCCCTCATTCTCAAAAACAAGCCCGAGAAGGAGGCCACGGTGAAAACGACCCTCGTTGTTGCTCCGCTTGCGGTAATGTTTCAGTGGGTGGATGAAATCGAGAGCAAGGCTCCTGGGCTGTCGGTTATTGCCCACCAAGGTCCCAAACGCACCACCGACGTGGCCAAGCTCCAAAAGCACAATGTCGTGGTCACCACCTACGACACGCTTGTCTCTGAATTCAGCGACCCCGAGGAAAAAAACGAAAAGAAAAAGGGCACGGAGCCCGGCGTGCTCTTTCAAAACACCTGGTTTAGGGTCATTGCCGATGAAGCTCACCATTTCCGCAACCCCAAAACAAAGGTGTCCAAGGCCATGTCAAGCATCAAGAGTGAGGGAAGGCGCTGGGCGCTGACCGGTACACCTTTGCACAACTCTGTTGATGATTTGTATGCGCTTTTCCGCTACGTTCAGGTCAAGCCCTACGACAAGGAACCCACTTGGAAAACGACCATTGCTACGCCCATCAAGAAGAATAACTACGACCGTGAAAAGGCAGTCAAGATCCTCAAGCAGCTTTTGGCCAAGCTGATGCTGCGTCGTGAGCAAAAGGTGATCAAGCTGCCGACCTGCCACCGTCACCGCAAGCTGCTCGAGTTCAACCCCACTGAGCTCAAGGCCAGCGAAAAGCTTTCCACCTACGTTGAGAGCATGTACGAGCACAAGCAGGTGAGCAAGCTGACCCTTGTGTTGCGCATGAGGCAGTTGTGCAACGACCATACCCTGATTCCCGGGTTGACCAGCGAGGACTCGTCCGACAGCGATAGCGACGGCGAGAACGAGGCGAAAAAAGTCAAAGAAGAAGTGGACGATTTGGCCGCCATGCTCGAGGAAGTTGCTATTTCTCGGCCCGTGTCCACCGGTAGCTCCAAGGTCAAGGGTATTGTCGACATGATCAAGGCCGAGCCTACCCGCAAAACTGTGATGTTTTCCTCGTTTGTCCAGATGCTCGATGGAACCGCCCAAGCTTTGCGCGAGGCAGGTATCAAGTGCCGCGTCTACCAAGGTCAACTTTCTGCCGAAAAACGTCGCACCATGCTTGCCGAATTCAACCAGGACAAGGAGATTGTTGTGCTGCTGTGCTCCCTGACTTGCGCTGCCGTCGGTCTCAACATCACTATTGCGTCCAAGGTCGTTATGGTTGACCCCTGGTGGAACCCCATGATTGCCGACCAGGCCGTCAACCGCGTGCACCGCATTGGTCAAACTCGCGAGGTGGATGTGTACGAGATGGCCATCAAAGACTCGGTCGAGGAACGTATTTATCAACTGCAAGACAGGAAACGCGAGCTTGCAGTGAATATGTTGGAGAAGCAGGAGGCCCTGAGCCCCGACGAGCTGTACTACCTGTTGTACGGCACTCGTCGCCCCCAGAGTAGCTAGTTAGTTACATCAATTGCTATTTAAACGTGTCAAAAGTGCGCGCGTGAACGCCCGAGGGGCACCCTCTTCACCGAGCTGGGGGTCAACCGTCAACGCATCGGAGCAGAATGAGTGTTAAACTTTCTAATACTGACCGCCTTCGGCTAGAATCTCCTCGCAAGGATCAAAAGTCGTGGTGCCACTGTCTCTGTCGGGATGGTCATCGTCATTGCAAAGAATGTGAAATGAGCCCACTCGACCATTGAGCACACCACGTGTTAAACAGCCGTTAAAAGCCTACATCGTTCTCTGTCGCCTCCTTTTGAAGCGTGCGACCTGCAGCAGTGATGAGGCCAAGCGAGAATATCCACCTCAAACCCCAACTCGTTGTTAAAGCTTGAAGAACTACCTATTTTGCCACTGGAGGAGTAACATTTACCACAGTTAGGGTTTTTGTGAGAGAGAAGCCTATTGATCGCCCATATTACACCGCGTCAAAGCCTCAAAAAGCCATACGCAGTATGAATAGTGCCTTTATAGCTTCCAGTTGAGCCCTTGCCTTCGCGCTTGGTGACATCAACGTAGCTCAGAGGAAGCGTAGCATTACCGGTGTATACTTTGGCAAAGTTGGCCTTGTTGAACTCAAGCGCATCGCCGTGCCAGCCGCGCCAGTCGTTGTCGAGGTTCTCAGCTCTGACCCCATCCTCAATAGCTGTATCTGCCAGCATTCCCGCAGATTTCAGACAGTGTGCTAACGCTAATGAGTTGCTCTTTGCGTTCCATTTGCCTGTAGCCGGGTTAATCTCTTCATACTCCAGCACGTAGATAAAGTATGTGACAACACCATTACCATGGCTCTTGAGGTAGATCTCGTTGCTGAGGGATGATCCATAAGTCCCCTAATTTAGGCAAGAGACTCGGGAACTGTACGATGTGTTGGTGACAGCATTGAAGTTGCGGATCCTCTCAGCTATCATCTCGATCATCTCGGAGTACTTGTGCTGTGCCGCAGCGAGCATGAAGAACATTGACATGAATACAAACATATTTTATGAGCTCTTGGTCTTTTTCACATTTTATAGAATACCCGTATTTTGTTTTAGCTGAAACTTGGGATGAGATGATACTACGCCACTTGTGAGACTACGCGGGGGCGACACTAGACTGAGACGGATCGAGAGTGTGTTCATTAATTAGCTAATGTCACAATTAATGGGGTCATTGGCCCACGGACCAACTCGTAGATGATGGAGCGCTTTCAGCTTGTGCTGCTCCCAAAGTTCACGCCTTAGACCCAAGGCTCTAGCTTGGGCACGGTTCCCAGAGAAAAATCAAGACTATGATGTTGCTGCTGCCGTGTTGAAGGCTGTCACAAGACCCTGCGTATGCACTAAACTTGGAATGTGGCGACAGCCTATGCCATGTGTGTTTTGAGGGTTTGAGGATTGAAAACATCAGGAAGGTACTATTTCAGGCTGGTGAAACGAGAAAATCTAACTTTGATCCTGGAAAATGCATTTTTGGCCGAGCTGAGAGCACACTTGTGTGGCCTAGTGGTAGGAGAAGCTAAAGTCAGCGTAGAAGTGGACATTTGCGGTGGTCCATATCGGCGCATGCCATTTATTGACTTCAATTAACACAAAAATTTCTCTATCAGGTAGTTTAGGCCCAAACTGAAGGACCTGCGCAATTAAGGCAAGATTACATAACATCGCATATTATGCACAATTATGCAAGTTTATGCAGAGTCGTGCAGGAAAAAATTTTCAACTTGCCCAAACGGCCACCAATCTGGCAGATGAAACATCTTCTGAGCTGCAAAAGTTTTGAAAATTAAAAAATGCTATCAGATAGCCCAAAAACGGCTTTTGTTGGCTTAAAGATTGGCGGTCTAAGTCATGCAGACGCATGATCCTGAAAAAATACTCAAAAATATGTACATACAAGTCCCGGATGGCCCAATGGCAAGGCGCTTGACTACGAATCAAGAGATTCCAGGTTCGACCCCTGGTTCGGGAGACGCGGTGGCTTACAACCACTAATATTTTTTGCTTTTTGAGCTATTTTTTGGGGTGTTGATTCCTGGCCAACTTTTTTCATGCGAGTTTTCAACTAGGTGGGGCCACAGCGACTCTGATCTTTGGGTAACAGGATGTGCTAGCATCGCTCTAGCAGCTGCTTGGGTTGTAGGGTGTAGGCCCGTGGTTTTGAGATAAGGGATTTGGGCTGGTGCGATAGCTTCTAGAGTATGTGCGCTTGCTATGGATTGAATGAGCATAACTTGATCGAGAAGATGCTAATTGCGATGTTTTTGGCGCTCCGGACGGCCTTGGCGATCGAATTCGCACTGAGATCTAGACCTAGGGACAGGTGAGCAGAAGATCATAGGACAGGGCTGGTACGAGACCAAGCCTCTCCCCGCCCTCCTCCCTCTCTCAATAATAATAAATAGCTACTGGAGGATCCAAGTGAGGACCCCCTCGGGTACGTGGTGGTGAAGCCACTCATAGGTATACCCATACCTACCGGTATGGGCGACGCGGCGAGGCCGGTACATGGTAAGCATTTCGGCAATTGTGTTGTGGAGGTGGTCCAAACTACTTCCCTTGGCGCGGTTTGCTTGCAGGAACGAGCTGTCGAGGTACGAGCCCGCGTACAAGTGGCGCACCTTTTCGGGCCAGCTCAGGATATCTGCGCGCATTGAATTGACCACTTGGCGCTGATGACCCGAAAAGTCGGTGCCCACGTCAAACGAGCCGAGCTTGATTTGGCAAAACGGGATATTTTGCGGCCGCAGCTCGCGGTGCATAGTGAGGGCCAGCTGGTCCATTGACGCAGTAAACATGGATTCCATGAGGTTGAATGGCGGGCACAAACTGGAAATAATGGACGGAGTGAGGAGAATAATGCGGCTGTGGTGTTGGCGCACGAGCTCCATGAGTCCCCTTAAAAAGAAGAGCGGGCTAACCAATTTGGACGCAATGGAGGTTTCGAGGTCTTGTTGGGACAAGAGTTCAAGGGGGCCTTGAGGATAACACAAGTCAGGGACCATGAGCACACCGGCAAAGTGCAGGTAGTACGAGGGCCCTCCCTGGACAGTTGTGACATTTGAGGTAAGGATTTGGCTCATTGAGGCTGCCAGCTGAGCAATTGAGCCCACATCCATGGGATTCACGTGTATAGCGCGAATATCTTCGCAGTGCTCCTGGGCGACCAAGTTGCGCTCCGCCTCGTTTGCAACGCACATGTAAACAATAAACGATCTCAGATTGAGTTCCTGAATTATGAGGCGCACCAGCGGCTCTGATGGGGAGCCCACAACCAGGACCACATCTTGCCGGCCGCCATCCGGGACGCGATTGCCGCAGATCCGTTTAGGAGGGGGCCGCAGCAAGACCCATGCCGCAGCGCCCACGGCGCCAATGCCCAAAAGAAGGGCGAATTTGTTGCGTTTGAGCCAGGGTTCGGGTGGCGGCGGCGTCACGGGCGCGGCAAGCACGGACTGAATTTTATCCACAGAGACGATTGTGGTTGAGACCAATTGATCAAACCCACTGTGAATGCTTGAGCCGACGCTTTCTAGCACCTGATTTGCCGCCAATGCGATCCGTCCAGGCGTGATGTCCATGCTGACGGAAAGGGGGATGGGAGTGCAGGGGTCCCTTGGGCAGGGGTCCCGGCGGGCTAGATAGGGCTAGGTCTATGCATACATACATTAAACAAATCTTTTGAGCACAAAGTACGCGCTCACGCCAAAAACGGTCATAAAGAATACAATAGAGTTGAACCATACGAGCGAGTCCTCCTTGCCTTGGCCCGGCACTATGACGTTCATTCCCCACAAACCAGTGATGATGTTCATGGGTAGAACAATTGTACCCAAGACACTCAGCTTACCAAGGACATCATTCATATCATTGTTGGCCTTGGTCATGTCGATATTGATTTGGGCAAGGTAGTTGCTGTGGGACCGGGCCAGCAGCTTTTCGTAATGGTTGAGGGATTGCACCATGGTCACCAGGTGATCCTGGATATCGCTCAAGTACATGGCAATTTCGTGGCGCGACGCGCCGCTCCACTGCTCGGTCACGCGCTTCGAGAACCCCTTGATCACATCGGCCTTGTTGCCCAACAGACCCATGACGCTCATCACGCGCTTGCGGGTCTCACCAATCCACCGCAGCATATCGCCCTGCTGGCGCCACTGGCGGTACGCCGTGGTTGAGGACCCCGAGCTCGAGTCGTCGTCGCTATCGTCGTCGCTGTCTGAACCACCGTGCATTGCAAGGATCGCCTCATCAATGGCCTGGACATCCTCCTCGATGGCAACAATCATGGGTGCAAACCCATCTGTTATATCGTCAATTAGAGCGTACGAGATCCAGTCCGAGGTCAAATTGAGATAGTCGCGCAACAAACGAATACGGCGGCGCACGTTGATTGTGTGGGGCGTGGGCGAGTAATGGATAGTGACAACGCCCGATTTAAACACAACCGTGTACACCGGGACCGGTTTGAGGCGCTCCTTGTGGCGGGGCTCACCCGACTTTGAGGTCCCTGAAGCGGCCGCGCTCGACTCGCGGCGCCGGCGCTGCTTGAGGGCGCCCTTGACATCAAACGAGGCAAAGCAAATAAAGTAGTAGTGGTGGAACAATTCGACCTTTTCGCGCGTTTCTTTGAGCAAAATGTCCTCGGTGGTGAGCGGGTGGATGCCAAACGTTTTGCTCAGGACCCGCAGCTCGTCCTCGGTGGGGTTGAGGACATCCAGCCAAAACGGGCCGCGCTCGTTGAGGGCGGCCTCTGTATCTGGCATCTGGGGAACAAGAGGCGGCGCAGGCGACTGGCGTGAGCTGACCTGGGCCGCAGCAGCTGCGGGGGGAGGTACAACCGGCGACCCAGGCATGGTTGTGCCTGTGGCCGGCGCAGGCGTGGCTGCCGAGGTAGAGGCTGTGGTAGAGGCAGGTGGAGCATTGTTCTCGTACCCAGCAAACAAATCCTCAAAATCTTGGCCTGGCTGAAGCAAACCGCCAATCGTGGGCGAGTGGATGGTGTTGGGCAAATCGTCCCTAAAATAAGTAAATCGGTACTCTGCCGACCTCGAACCAATTTGATACTGCGGTCTACGCTTGCGCGAGGCCCACGGCACAATGCGAGGAGGACGCAGGGGGCCACCTTCTTCGGCCTCGTTCACCAGGCGGTCAGGCGCAGGCACGTCCTCCTTCATTTCTCTAATGGCAAATTCATTGAGATTGCTAAGGTCTGGCCACTCGACGCGGCGCTCCATCTTTTCATTAGGGCTGTGAGGCATGCAAACATCGTCAATTGTCGAGTCGACACTGGCGCGGCGGCTAGGCGCACTTTTGAGGCTGTCGCTGTCCGACTCGATGGGAGGACCACCATCTGGGTGGCCCTCTAGATGTCCTTCTTCATCCAGTCGAACGCCAGAGCTGCGGCTCAGCCACCGGTCTACAAACGTCGTTGGCCTGAACCTGTGATCGGTAAAGGCGCCCAGCCCCTCGCTGTCTTGCGGAGAAGTGCCCTCAGGGCGCTGAGGGATGCTCATATACCCAGTTTCACTTGAAGAGAAGGTCTGCCGTCTCTTGCGCACCATGACTTATAGGGGCTTTTTAGAGTTGGATTGCAATCAGGGGAGATGGTGATTAGCAAGCTTGCTGCAGGTGGTCTCTATTTGACAGCAGATAGAGCGCTAGCGAGCGAGGGGTTGGGAGGAATGAGCTTGGCAAGATTTTATAGACTCTATAGCACACAACAGAATAGTATTTGAGAGTTAAGCTACATGCTATGATTGGGAGATGACAGGTAACAAGGAGGTCAAGCCCGAGGAGGCCTGCACTCACCTGAACAAATTCTGGCGGACCTCTGAAAATGAACTGCGGCTCACGCTCGAACTCGAGCTACGGCGGTGCCTGCGCGCCGTCTCGGGGTCTGTAGTGTAGCCGCTCTGGCCAGCGACAAAATGCAACACATCCGTCAAACTGGCAACGCCAATAAGCCGTCCAGAAGTTACCAGGTCACCGCTCGGCTCCACAATCCACAGGCGGTGCGCTCTTGTGGCAATGAGCTTGCTGATGGCTTTCCTGAGTTTGGTGGTCTTGTCAATGAAAAAAACCGGTACAGGGTCTTTACCATCAATCAAGCCCCGCTCTTCAAGAATAATAGTAAGGTAGTGCTTGCAGCTTTCTTGCAGAAGGGCCGAATTGCGCGAGTTTGTGACGAGGGCAACATCGGCCACACTCAGGTTACCCAGCAGGTTGTTATCGCGATCAACCACCGCAACGCTGGAAATGCTCTTGTCGTGCATCAGATTGAAGGCGTTTAGCACTGTCTGGTCGCCCTGTACAGTTGTGATGTCCTCGTAGGTGCCAATGCCCAACTCCTCAATTGTCTTGTCCAGGCTCTGTTCAAGGAACGGGAACCGCTTGAGGTTGGAGTTGATATACTTGAGCATGCGTCGCTGGCTCAAAAGGCCAATAATTTCGTTGTTTGCGTTCACGGCAGCAATGCGGTGTGCACCGTTGCCAAACCGGCAAATAGCCTCATCCAAGGCACTGCCCACAGGAATACGCACAAATTCACTTTTAACACCTAGGCGGCAGCCAAAGCTGACCGGCGCAGGGATCCCCTTTTTGGCCTCTTCGACCTCGGCCGAAAAACTCGGATCGAGGTACTGAATGCGGCCAAGAACAAGAAGAAGGTAGGCATTGAGATCGGTCCAGTCAAAACTCGTGTAAACGCCGTGCTTTCCGCGCACTGGTAAACAGCTCAAACGTTGCTGCTCCATGAGCTCGAACGCCTTGGCCACGGGGGTCGATTCATCGACGGTGATCAGGCGCTCGGAACTCACAAGCTCGCTCAGGGTGATTGACGACCATTTACGTCCTAATGGGCTTGGAGGCTCGCTAGTATCGCTCGTGGTTATCGTGGGGGGATCCATGACAAAGTGGTGGGGGGTGCGCAAAGGGAGAGAGGGGGGCTAAATAGTAGAATTCAGGATCAACCCACTGGCTTGCAGAGTTCACAAGTCTGAATGTTGGGTTGAGTGCATTGTGCTGCCAGTTGGAGCCCTTTTTATTTTATTATATGCCAATTCACCGGTCGTTCATTGGGTGACCAACGGTGACGCATATGCCAAGAACCGCTCAACGTTCAACCTGTCAAAACCTCCACGGGCACGTTGGGCATCTCTTATTGAGCAGATCATATTAGGAGCTCACCAAGAGATCCCGAGGATTCATTGCGTGATTACTGAATTCCGAGTCAAAACTCACCGAGTCAACTCGTACCCAACTTGATTCTTACACGTCCCCTTGTGGCCTCGCGTGTTGAAATTTCCATGACCAAACGAGCCAAACCGGATGATTCTCCGGAGCCTGCCCTCTATGAAACGCTAAAGGATGCTGATCCCGAGGTTTACGCGCTCCTAAATCTCGAGCAAACGCGCCAAAACACCTGGCTCAATCTGATCGCCAGCGAGAATTACACCTCCAAGGCCGTGCTCGAGGTTTTGGGCTCATGCCTCACCAACAAATATTCGGAGGGGTATCCCGGTGCTCGCCATTACGGCGGAAACTGCTACATTGACAAGATTGAGCTGCTGTGCCAGCAGCGCGCCTTGCAGCTTTTCCACCTGAATTCGAGCCAGTGGGGCGTCAACGTCCAGAGTTTGGCGGGGTCTATGGCCAACTATCAGGTGTATGCGGCTCTTATGCGGCCGCACGACCGCCTTATGGGCCTCAGCCTGACCCATGGTGGCCACATGAGTTTTGGCTACTATGCCGGCCGCATCCGAGTGTCCAGTGCCTCGATTATTTATGAAACAATGTCCTACCAGGTCGACCCAGCCACGGGACTCATTGACTATGCCGATCTTGAGGCCACAGCATCAAAGTTTCGGCCAAAGGTCATTATCGCAGGTGCCTCGTCATACTGCCGCACAATTGATTTTGCCCGACTCAAGGAGATTGCAACCAAAGTTGGCGCTTTTCTCATTGCCGATATCGCGCATACGGCCGGTCTAGTGGCCGCCTCGGCCATCCCGGGGCCCTTCCAACACGCAGACGTTGTTACCACCGCTACACAAAAAACCTTGCGAGGCCCTCGGGGCGCGATGATTTTCTACAAAAAGGAGCTCGAGTCGTCAATAAATTTCAGCGTTTTCCCCTCGTCGCAGGGCGGTCCCCACAACCACACAATTGCCGCTTTGGCAGTCGCCCTCAAGCAGGCTCTACAGCCCGAATTCCAACGGTACCAATTGCAGTTGTTGTCTAATGCCAGGGCACTGCAGGATGCGCTGCTAAGCCGCAACTACACCCTTGTTAATGGTGGTACAGACATCCACATGATTGTGGTGTCTCTTGTCGAAAAGGGGCTCGATGGGCCTCATGTTAATGCCGCTTGCGAAGCAGCACACATCTCACTCTCGGCAACTTCTATCCCAGGCGATAATTCGTCGGTACCGCGGGCGGTACGGCTCGGCACCACCCCCATGACGAGTTTGGGGTTTGACGAAACAGACTTTATCAAAATTGTCAAGATTTTCGACCAGGTTATTGTTGCTGCAGCCGCCGTCAAGGCCTCCATGGCCCCAAACTCCACCATTCAAGAATTTAAGGAGACCGCCGCCAAGCACCCCGACTTTGTTAAGATTGCCGCAGCTGTGGACGCCTGGGTGGGTTCTAAACCGGTTCCTGGTATGAAAGTATAGATTTATGAACACTCTGTATCTACACACGCCCGCATGGGCCCCCCACGACATCGATCTGGTTGCTGTGCAACCGCCCCTAATTGGGAACCGAATGCCTATGATAGAGGTAGGCGGGTGTGCACCCCATGTACGATCCTTCTTCCTCATGCTCTTTTTGGTGCTGGCAAATTGTGTGGCCGCAATGGTCCAACTCGAGGTCGGCCGCGCCAGTGTAGGCCCCGCTAGTGTCCACAAGGCCGTGCTCAAGTCGCCAGACTCTGTTATTATCGGCAACGCCCAGTACTACTACTATGCCAATATCGGTCTTGGAACTCCGCCGCAGCAAATGCAGGTCCAAATTGACACTGGCAGCTCCGATTTGTGGGTCATGGATTCATCAAACCCATTTTGCCGCCTCAACCCAAACGACGACAACTATGTCAACTGCTCCGACCACCTTGTGTTTGACTCTCACAAATCTTCTAGCTACAATGGTCTCAATATGCCATTTAGCATCGACTATGCCGACTCTACTTTTGCTCGAGGCCACATGGCGCTCGACACTTTGCAAATTGGTACCCAGCGTATCCCCTCTGTACCGTTTGCCCTGGCCGACAGAGCCAACTCGGGCCAAATTGTTATGGGTATTGGATACCGCGCCAATGAGTCCCTCAATCGCAAGTACAACAATGTCCCTCTCTTGCTCCAGTCTCGCGGCGTAGTGCACACCAATGCCTACAGCTTGTGGCTCAACGACATGCACGCAACCTCTGGCTCTCTACTTTTCGGCGCCATTGATCACTCAAAGTACTCGGGTGTTCTTGGCCTTGTTCCGATTGTGAGCATAGGACCGGGCAGACCCGATGCCATGAACATCATGCTGCACGGCATCTCAGTCGGGGGCCGTAATACTTCTCCCCAAGACCTTGTGCAGTGCAGTGTTCCTGTACTTCTGGACTCCGGTACCTCCTACGTTTACCTTCCCAGTGCTATTGCCAGATCGGTGGCCGACAGTCTCGGCATGCGCATGGACCGCGCCTCGGGCCAGTACGAGGGTGCGTACCCCCACAACAGCGGCGGGTACTTTGAGTTTGATTTCAGCGGTATTCCTATCCGAGCACCACTTGATTTGCTCATTGACCCTAAAGAAGGCGACCACTCCAAATTCCAGCTGTTGATTTTGCCCAGCGACGATGGTACCAACATTATGGGCGATGCGTTTCTGCGCGCGTGCTATGTGGTTTATGACCTCGACCATGACCAGGTCGGTATTGCTCAGGCTCGCTACAATGTGCGGTCCCAGCAGCTCGAGGAAATTACTGCACGGCTACCAGGGCGCTCTGCGCCACAGTACTCTGCCACTGCCTACAAGTATATTCGCACTGTGCGCCGCGCAGGCACCGTGGACCTGATTGGAGTTGAGCCTACTGGCCGTCACTACAACACTATTGTTATGGAGTCCAACTGTGCTGTGCCGTTTGCTGCCGAGACTGGGCTCACATTGACCCCCGAACTAGAGCCAGAGTTGGTGCCCACAGACTCGGCCACAGACTCTAGTGCTGAGTCCACAGCCGAGTCGACAACAATCAAAGCGACCCCTACCCATTCACATGTGCCGTCTATTATTGTTGAGACCATTGTGGTCACCTCCACTGTGACCCGGACACACCATGAGGTGGAGACCGTGCTGAGCTCGCTCAAGGAGGTCCGTCAGGGCGTTTATGACGCATTCCTCCGTAAATTGGGGTCTCTTCTCTAGCGGTAAGCTATAAATTATTTATTAAAGTTTGACAGATGCAGCCGCATTTTGACATGCGGCCAGCCTGGGGTTCGGTTCGACAGCTTCGACGCCACGGCCGCCACCACTTTAGCAGCTTGCCTCCACGTAGGTTCTAAATGCGTTTTTCGGTATTGGGTGCTCTTTTTGCGCTTGGCACAGCCAGCGTAGACATGAATCCATACAACCAGGCGGTTAGAGAAAACCCAAAAGACTTTATGGTCTACTACAAGCGCGCGACGGCGTACCTGGCCCAAAACAACGATCCCCAGGCGCTCAAGGATCTCGCCAAGTCCATTGAGCTTAGCCCGAGCTTTGAACCCGGATTGTTTAACTTTGCTCGGATAAATCTTCGGTTGGGGTACTTGGAGGATGCCCAGAGCGTGCTTGAAAAGTGCGGCGAGCGGTGCGCTGAAATCGCTGCTCAAATTAACCAAATCAAGGATGCGCTGCCCAATATTGCCAAAGAGGTGGCAAACAGCGATTGGGACAGCTGTATCGAGGAGGCAACACAGGCTATGGCGATCGCACCCAAGTTTTTGGCGGCTCGCAAAGAACGCTACAAATGCTATATGGCCAAAGGTGAGTCTGGCCCTGCGTTTGCCGATTTGACCGAGATTGTCAACCAAGACAAGACAGACTATGAGGCGGTTTCCAAACTGGCCAAGCTGGAGTTTTTCCTCATGGGCTCAGAGGACAAGGCGATGCAGGTGCTGCGCAGGTGCATCAACTTTGATTCCGAGGCTGAGCTGTGCATCAGCACATCTAAGAGCCTCAGGACTATCCAAAAGGAGTTTAAGAAGCCCAACTTCAAAAAGCTGTCCAAGCTCATAGAAAAGGAGGTCGAGCAGCTGGGGCTCACCAAGGAAGATGCTCAGGAATCACAGCTCATGGATAAGTTGTTGAGGCTCGAGTGTGAGCGGTTTGTGGCCAAGGAGGACTGGGCGGGCGGTGCCGAGGTGTGTGCTCGCGTACGCGACTCGGACAAGGGCTTTGTTCCCGCAGTGATTCTGCAGGCTCAGCTCGAGCGGCAGAGCCGCAACTACAGGGCCGCAATGGAACTGCTGCGCCCGTTTTTGCGCGATGGTAAAGTGGATCAAAAGCTGTACGACCTTTACCGCGAGATTGAGGTTGAGTCCCAGCCGCGCCAGCAGCAAACCCAGCAAAGCTCCAAGGACCTGTACAAGATTTTGGGGGTTAAAAAGGGCGCCACTAAAAAGGAGATCAAGAAGGCATACCGCGATCTCAGCAAAAAGTACCACCCCGACAAGTATAGGGGCGAGGACCTCACCAAGGAGCAGGTCATGGAGAAGATGCAAGAAATCAATGAAGCTCATGAGATTTTGTCTGACGATGAAAAGCGTGCCGACTATGATGCTGAGCGCAGCGGCCAGCGGTTTGACGGTCAGCGTGGAGGCGGCCAGGGATTCCGTCAAGGCGGCGGTTTCCAAGGCGGCGGTTTCCAAGGCGGCGGGTTCCAAGGTGGGTTCCCTGGCGGCATGAATATGGAAGATATTCTGCGCCAGATGCGCCAACAGGGCGGGGGCGGCCAGGGCGGGTTCCACTTTAACTTTTGACCTGTGCCCCACCGGGCAGCGCAGCAGGACACACAGCATATGCATTAAATAGATTAGGCAGAACTATCTCTCTACTCCCACTCGACGGTGGCAGGGGGCTTGGAAGTGACGTCGTAAACAACGCGTGCGACACCAGGGACCTCGTTGACAATGCGGCGAGACACGGTCTTGAGGAACGAGTACTCAAACTCGTACCAATCAGCGGTCATAAAGTCCTTGGTCTCAATGGCTCTAAGGGCAATGACCTGCTCGTAGGTGCGCTGGTCACCCATAACACCAACACTCTTGACGGGCAAAAGGGCAGCAAACGCCTGCGAGATGTTGTTGTAGATGCCGGCCTTGCGGATCTCCTCAATGAAGATGGCGTCGGCCTTGCGGGCAATCTCGATTTGAGGGGGGGATACAGGACCCAAAATGCGGATGGCAATGCCGGGACCAGGGAAGGGGTGGCGCCACACAAGGTCGTGAGGGATACCCATCAACTCACCGAGCTCACGGACCTCATCCTTGAACAGCTCGCGCAGGGGCTCAATGAGCTTGAGCTTCATATCTTCGAGCAAACCACCGACATTGTGGTGGGTCTTGATGGTCTGCGAGGGACCCTTGAACGAGATGGACTCGATAACGTCGGGGTAGAGGGTACCCTGGAGCAAAAACTCAATCTCCTCGCCGGTGTGAGCGGGCTTAATGCGGGCGGCCTCACGCTCAAAAACGTGGATAAAGGTGTTGCCAATAATCTTGCGCTTCTTCTCGGGGTCGCTCACATCCTTGAGCTTGGTGAGGAACTCCTCGCTGGCGTCAATCACAGTGAGGTTAATGCCAAGGCCGGCAGTCAAGGTCTTGTGGACCTCCTCGACCTCATTAAGGCGCATGACACCATTATCGACCAAAATGGCATGGAAACGCTCGCCAATGGCCTCGTTCATGAGCTTGGCGGCAACGGTCGAGTCGACACCACCCGAAACGGCACCAATGACCTCGGCAGTGGGGCCAACAAGAGTACGGATACGCTCAATCTCGGTCTGAATAAAGTTCTTCATGTTCCAGTTAGTGGCAGCGCCGCAAATCTTGACGGCAAAGTTCTCGAGCATCAGGGTACCGTTGGTGGTGTGGGTGACCTCGGGGTGGAACTGAATACCCCAAATCTGCTGCTTCTCGTTGGCGATACCGGCGTAGGGGCTGTTACCCGAAGAAGCAACAATCTCAAAGCCCTCGGGAAGAGCGCTCAGCTTGTCGCCGTGGGACATCCAAACCTGAAAGTTGTTGATGCCCGCGAAAAGGCGGTCAGACTCCTTGTGCACGGTGACCATGGCGTGGCCGTACTCGCGCTCGGTGCTGGCAGTCACACCGGTCTTGTTGTTGTGAGTCCAGGCAATCTCCTGCAGACCGTAGCAGATACCCAAAATAGGGACACCCAGCTCAAACACGGCAGGGTCAACGTGAGGGGCGTCCTTGGCGTAGACGCTGTAGGGCGAACCACTAAGGATAACACCCTTGGGCTTCCAGTTGAGCTCAGAAATCTTCTGGGTGCAGGGGAGCATCTCAGCGTAGACATGGCACTCACGCAAGCGACGAGTAATCAGGTGAGAGTACTGCGATCCAAAATCGAGAATGAGAATGGTGTCAAAGACATCGCCGACATCAACAGGTTTCGACATGGGTAAAGTGTGATGCTAAGATATGAAAAAAAAATTATGTGTGATGTGGCTGGGATGAGGCGACATGCATGAGATGCGTGTGGCGATAGCGGGAATATCTAGGGGCGAATCGGGGTGAATCCAGTCCCCGTTTACTCAATTTCAACCTCCATATTGACATCTTCGGATTCATCGTGACTCTGGGCCTTTGGACTGGGCTCTGGGCGATCCTCGCCCTCGGGATCTGTGTGTGACTCTTTGGGACTTTCCTCGGTCTTTTCGGTCGATTCCGGCCAGCTTCCGTATTCAATTGCATCTAAAAGCGCTTGCAAGTCGCGGGAAATGTTTGCGGCACGCTTTATAGTGTACTGCTTAAAGGTCGACAATTTCTCAATATCTGCACGCATGCGGACCTCTTCCTGGGCCAGTTCCTCCATTAGATGTTGCTCCTTTTTGCGAGTATTGTTAATTTTCACGATAATCTCGCGGCCTTCGTACTGAACTGGGCGGGTGACCTCAAAGCTTTTGATGAACTCGTTGACCTGACGCTGCTCATCCTCGACCTTTTGCACTTGTGCAAGCTCTTCGGCAAGCTCCTTGTCTGCCTTGAGCTGCTCATCGAGCTCTTTTTGGTACTGATAGTACAGCTGCTTGGCTGCCTGCTCCTCGTCCTCAATAAGGGATGCCCGGAGCTCTAGGCGGTCGAGCAGTTCGTAAATTTCGTTGATATCTTCGGTATTGTGCCGAACAACTGCCTGGTTATCGCTCAAGAGCGCCAGGGTGCTCGCCTCTGTCATCAGTGCGGAAGGGAGCGGAGGTCAGTCTGAGCAGCTGGGGCCTCGAGCAGTCTGGGCCCCGGGGTATGTTTGTAGAGCAAATTTTTAGTTATCTAGTCATCTCGTTCATTTAGTCCTTCTCGGCGTCCACAGTGTCGATAACGATCACAAGACCCACAAGCAGCAGCTCGAGCTCCTGGTCGTTGCCATTGACGGTGAGCTCGTACGAGTCACCCCAAGACAAGCGAGACTTTTTGACGTGGCCCACGGTGGCGTCACCGTCCTTGATCTTGAAATTGTGGTCAAAGATTGAACCCGAAGCAGTCAACGAGCCCTTCTCGAGCTTCACGTCATAGTGGTCGCCGCCAACGGTCAAGATCTTCTTTTGGATGGTGGCGTACTTTTTGCCATTGACAATCACCTTGTAGGCATAGTGAAGACTCAGACGCTCCTTGTGGATGCTGGCAATTTCTTCACCGGCAAGGTTGTAGATGGCCACAGTGTCGTGGAGGCTAAACGTCTTGCCCTTGACAGCATAGACATCGTTTTCTTGGGCGTCCTTGACGGTGAACTTGTCGCGCAAAGTGAGCACCTTTTGCTTGATAAACAGGCTACGACCAGACATTGGTAAGATGGCAACTCCAGAGCAACCTGCATGCAGGCACGCTGCATTAGGTGCAGGTCAATGCCGTGCAATGGCGAACTCAAAATCCCGCAAATCGGATTCTTAGATATCTATCCAAAAATCTTTGAATAGTAGCACAATGGCTTCGAAAAGTGCGTCTTAGGCGCATTTTTAGGTGCCCCTGGGTAGCCACAGCCCCTGTGGGGTCGAGTCAGCGAGCTTTCCCCGGCCCAGTCCACAAGACCCCAGCTAAGACCCGCTTGTTAAGAAACCAGGCAACCCAAAAAAACATTCCAACCTTTTAACCTTTGCATGGCGGCCGTTTGTCCCGAGTGTAACGTCGAATACGCTAGAGACTATAGCTCTGGTAGCACCTACTGCCCAAAATGCTACAGCGAGCCCAGTGACTTAAGAATTGTGTCGGATGTAACCTTTTCCGAAACCGCGAGCGGAAAGGCCGTGGTAACCGGTCAATACGTGAGCAATGACTCGGCCGGTGTAGTCGGTAGCTCTCTTTATGGTATGCAAACTGGCGAATCGCGTCGTCAAACCATTGAAAAGGCCAAGGGGCGCCTAGACAAAATCGGCCGCAGGCTCAACATTCCGGAGCACATTGTTGAGGGCGCACACCGTATTTTCAAGCATGCCCTCACCACAAACTTTGTCAAGGGCCGGAAATCACAGCATGTGCTGAGTGCGTGCCTCTATCTGAGTTGTCGCATGGGTAAAACCGATCACATGCTCATGGACTTTGCCGACGCGCTACGGGTCAATGTCTTTAATATTGGCGCTACATACCTCCAGCTGGTCAAGAACCAAAACATCAAGCAGATGCCGGTTGTGGACCCGACCGTTTTTATCCAGCGGTTTGTGGCCAAGCTCCAGTTTGGTATGGAGGGCTCACGGCGCGTTGTCAATGATGCCAAGCTGCTGGTGCAGCGTATGGGCAAGGATTGGCTCCAACAGGGCCGTCGACCGGCCGGTGTTGCCGCAGCTTGCATTTTGTTAGCGGCGCGTATGAACAATTTCCGCCGTTCCAAGGCCGAGATTGTCCAGGTTGCCATGATTGCCGAAGAGACCTTGCAGCGGCGTCTCGATGAATTTAAAATCACGCCCGCAGGAACCCTCACCGTGGCTGATTTCCGTGACACCA
Organism: Wickerhamiella azyma; assembly: GCA_022577855.1. Taxonomy (NCBI): domain Eukaryota; kingdom Fungi; phylum Ascomycota; class Dipodascomycetes; order Dipodascales; family Trichomonascaceae; genus Wickerhamiella; species Wickerhamiella azyma. The sequence goes on from JAKISA010000021.1 coordinate 58,516, forward strand.
ACGTCGACTCTGCGGCGGACCCTCCCAGCTTTACGCGGCACCGTGAGTTGGAAAAAATGTACGCCGAGAAGAAAGCTCGCGAAGAAGAGCTCGAGGCTCAAGGCCAAGCCAGCGCCGACGTCTACCTCGACAAGGAACTTGAGAAGCTTGCGCGCGAGCTGGACCAGGACGATGGCCGCACTATTGAGCTCAATACCGACGTCGAGGCGGTCCTGCGCATCCCCCAATTGCAGGAGGCTTACGCAGAGATGGAAAAGTTTGAGGCCAAGGTCAAGCGCGACCTCAAGCACAAGCAGCTCGAGTCGAAGCGCCAGGCCGGTGAAACGGTTGAGGATGAGGACGATGAGGATGACCAAGTGGATGTTTTGACCAAAGAGCAAGAAGACGAGGTTGAGGCGGCCATGTTTGGTGGTCTCAAAGCTGACGACGAGGGCGATGAGCAGGTCAAGGAGGCCACTGAGGAGACCCCCGACGACCCCGTCAAGACCTCGGAGACCCAGGATGACCTGGTTAAGATTTCGGAAACTCAGGATCCTGAGGCTACAATTGATGACCCAGTCAAGGTTTCCGACACCCAGATCGAGGCCACCCTCGACGACCCCGTCAAGGTGTCCGAGTCGCAGGCCTTGAGCGAGTCTGATGCGGCCAGCATCAAACAAGATTCGGTCGAGCCTAGCGACTGCGCTGTTGAGCGTGTGGTGACCGAACCGCCTCGCATTTCGCCGTCCCTTGCAGCCCAGCTGCCGCCTTGGATCCAGGCCCCCAAGGGCCCTGGCCGCGCTGAGCGGTTCCTCATGGAGTTTCGCAAAAAGCGTGCGTCGCGTCTGGCGCTAGAAGCAGAGGCCAAAACGGCCCGTGACGCGGCTGAAGCAGAGGCCAAGGAGGCCGAGGCCGAGGTGATTGAAGAGAGCCTCAGCGACTTTGACGACGAGGAAATCGAGAGCGTGATCCTTACTGAAGAGGAGATTGATATCAAGACCAAGGTTTGGATGTCGATCAACCGCGAATTCTTGATCGAGCAGGAGCGCAAGCGCCTGCGGACCGAGGCCGACAAGGCCAACGGTGTCTCGAAACAATTTCGTAAAAAGCGCAAGACGGGCCGCAGGGCCGGTACTGGCAATCCGTCAGGGTCTTCAGGCGGCGCCACCGCCGGCGATTCGGCCTCAAACATGGTCAAGGAGCGCGCGCACTCAAAAAAGATCAACTATGCGGCGCTCAACAGTTTGTTTGGCAATGCCTAAGTATTTAATATTTATTTTGATAGCTACATTAGCTAGGCGCCAAGTCGGCTATGCCGCCATGTGGGTCATCTGCGTCGGATGGGCTGCCGGTCGTTATCGGTGAGTCATAGTGATGTTGCCTAGATCTTGAGATCCCGGTTCGATCTGGTAAAATTAAGTATAAATTAAAATACTTCTGAGCTTAGATCCAGCTCGCTCATCTTGCTCAGGCAAAGGTATCATCATGACCCCTTCATCCCGCGCAATTTGTCATTTCAACTTATCTGCTCAAACTAGCAAATGTCGTTTCGGATAACCCACTCCAAATCGCGGGAACCAGACATTGATAGCCAGGACGAAGAATACAAGGGCGACATCGTCGAGATCGGACCCAAAGACCCCGAGTCTCCACTATGCTGGTCAATGAAGAAACGCATTGTGCACACAATGGCGTTTGGTATCACAACTCTGAGTGCACAGTTTAATGCATCAATATTGTCACCCGCGATCCCCCAAATTGCGTCCGAGTTTCACGTTGGCAACGAGGTGGGAATTCTCGTTATGAGTATCTACATTTTGGGAAACGGGTTGGGACCCATGCTTTTTGCGCCAGTTAGTGAATTGCATGGCCGCAAAGTGGGCGTTTTGCTGCCGTACATGGTTTCTGCGCTGCTGCAAATGATGATTGCGTGCGTGAGCTCCGTAGCGGCCGCTGCTGTTCTACGGTTTTTCGCGGGTGTGTTTGCCGCTGCACCTATTGTCACCTCAGGTGCCGCAATGGCTGATCTGTGGGAACCTCAGCACCGTGCGGCGGCGCTCGTTTTGTACGCGGTGTTTATTGTTTCTGGGTCCTCGTTTGCACCTATTTTCGGCCAGTTGCTCGTTGACACTGGGTCCTATGGATGGCGTTGGTGCTGCTGGCTGGGCGGGATCTTGGGATTTATTATTGCGTTTGTGAATTTCTGCTGTTTGACCGAGACTTATAGGCCGGTCTTGAGTGTAAGCAAAGCGCGCAAACTCAGGCTCGCAACAGGCCATTGGGCCCTGCACGCCCACCACGAAGAGTGGGAGATGAGCTGGAACGAATTTTTCAAGGTTCACTGCGCGCGGCCCGTGCTCATGATGTGTACCCCCATTGTGATGCTCATGGCGTCATTTGCCTCGTTTGCCTATGGCCTAATGTTTTTGGTGATCACTTCGGTCGGCGACAACTTTGAAAGCGTCAAGGGATTCACGGGTGCAACCAAATTCTTGCCCCTGATTGCCAACTTTTTGGGATTTTGCTGTGGCGGTATATTTAATGTTCTCAACTCAAAGGGGTACGCCAAACGCATGGCGGCTAATGGAGGTAAACCTGATCCCGAGGCGCGCCTTTTCGTGATGATGGGCCTTAGCTGGACGTTGCCAGCCGGGTGCTTTATTTATGGTTGGACGCTGAGTCCAGACATTCATTGGATCGTGCCCTGTATTGGCATTTTCTTTTTAGGCATGGGCATTGCAGTAATTTTCCAGGGCGCGCTTAATTATATCGTGGATTGTTATACGCGATACGGCGCCAGCGCCATTGCGGCAAATACTCTGCTGCGCTCGATTTTTGGCGGCGTGTTCCCACTATTTGCCACACAAATGTACAACAAACTGGGCGTGCACTGGGGCACTTCGGTTATGGGGTTTGCGGGAGTGGCACTAGTGCCCATCCCGATTGTGTTTTATTTCTACGGCCCGCGCGCGCGGCTCATCAACCCCTACGAAAAGTTCATTACGTAGTACATGACGTGAACGTAGTAATCTATAATAAATTAATTCAGCAACGCGCGCCCTGCGGCCTCCTCGAGCGGGATGGGGGCGTGGGCGTCCACGGGGGTCGCGTCGCGCGGACTGTCGCCTGGGGTTTCTTGCGGCGTTTCCTGAGGAGTCTCAGTCTCCTCGTCGCTCGAGGCAAACACCTGGTCGTCCTGGTCGAGACGCGAGTCGCCAAGCTCCATTTGGCCAGTGGCAACAACCGTGAACCGGCGCTTTTGGTCGCGCAGCTGTCGCTGGACGCTGCCCATATTCTTGGGCACTCGGTAGAACCAGTCGGTTTTTTCATTGTACTTGTACAGAGCCCAGTCCACCCCGTACGGTTTGGGTTCGAGCACGTAAAGAGTGTGCAGGGGCACCTCGAGGTCGCCAATCGCGTCGCGGCCCAGGTTCATAAAATAGGCAAGCAAAATGCGCGACACGACGCGGTGCGTAATCAGTAAACAGTTGTCCTGGAGGCGTTCGAGCTCAACAATGACGGGACGCAGCCGGTTGATCACATCCAGGTACGACTCGCCGCCGCGACCAGGGTACCGATAGTGGATCTTGTCGGCCATGCGTGCAGCATACTCATCGGGGAACTTGTCCTTGATGTCCTGGTACGACATGCCATCGCAGTGACCGGCGTCCAGCTCGTTGAGCATGCGCATTTCCTTGACATCGAATTGGTCCTGGTCAAACGGTTGGCCGGTCTCGACCGAGCGCTTGAGCATCGAGGTCCACACGCAAAAGTTGACTTCCTCCGGCTCGTTGAGCGGCGTTCCCGGCTGCGACCCGCTCTTTTGCAGGATATGTACGTGCTCCTGGAACTTGGCCAGCTGGCGCTTGCGGAACTCTTGCCGTTGGTACGCCATGAACCGCGCAGCCGCTGCAGCAAATTTACGGCCACGAGCAGTCAGGGGAGCGTCTCCCCCAATGAGGCCGCGCTCATTATCCTCCGATTCGCCGTGGCGCGTAATCCAAATTTGGCGCTCGTCGAGGTTGAAATTGAGTAGAAAGAAAACAGCCTGGCCGGCCAAAAAGCCTTTAATATTACCGCACTCGATCTTTTGCCCAACATTGATCATCTTGATGTACTGGAAATTGGGGTCGGCCTCCTCCTCGGGGCCGATCGTTTGGTACGCCTTTTCATAGTTGCGCAGTCGCCCCAAAAAGTCCTCAATGGCCTTTTGGCGGTCCATATTTTTGTAGTCGGGGCCGCTCAGCTTGAGCTTGACGTTGGATTCAATGATCTCGGACCGCGTGCAAATGCTCTCGAGAAATAGCACCTTGAGTTGTCCGTCGCTGCGTTTTTGAATCAGTTCAAGAACCATCTTGCGGCGCGCCACCGTTGTGTTTGTTGCATCGAGGATACCTACCGATCCGTCGCCATCGAGTACATAGTCAAGCAGCTCGTTCAGGGTGTCAAATGCCCACTTTTCGCGCTGAGCAACCGTCTCCGAGTTGCTGGGACTGAAAAAATCGGCGCCGTGGCTCGTTTCCTCCTTGCTCTCGTCGGGCAATGGCTGATGAGAGGGCCCAGCCCCGGGCTGGGACGTGCGACGGGTGTTGCCCACGTTGAAAATTTTGCAGTCGTGCTGCTGCCAGTTGAGGAACCGGCACAGCTTTTTGGTCACGTAGGACTTGCCGCGCGCCGGTAAACCCACCATAACAATCACCAGCTTGGCGCCCACGTCCTTGCGAGCAATCTTGCCATCAGGTGACACTCGAGACCGGGTCAACCCAGGCACATCGAGTGTGGTTGCACGGGCTCTGTGGCTGTTGGCAAGTCCGCTGAGGCTAATTTGCGACGAGGCACGGCTTAACGGGCCCAGCAACGGGCTCTCTGCGCTCGAAGGGTCCTGGTGAGGAGTCCCGGGGAACTCGCGCGAATCGCTGAGGTACTGGCGCACCTGGTGACTAGAGGTTGCACTCATCGAATTAACCTTGTCTAAACGAGACATCCGGCGGCCGCCATCTCGATTGGGGCCAGCCATTGTTTGATCTGATTTGATTTCCGGTTTGTCAGATTGGTGGGTGGGGTGAAAAGTGGGGTCGATGCGGCTCTGGGGTAAGCACGTGGTTTGCCCCACTTCCCAACATGGCGGCGTGGCGCTATGGCGAGTAGGGTCCTGAAGGGTCTTGAGGTCCCTCAAAAGGGTCTTGTAGGGTCCCGTAAAAGGGTCTTGTAGGGTCCCGTAAAAGGGTCGCCTGTTGGGTAGAGCAGGGTTCATTGTAGGGTCCCCTGTTGGGTCACCTGGTCGCCTTGCAACCTGGCCAATAGCGCGAGCGTAAATAATAGCAACAAATTCTACAAAACCAGATACTGATAACAGGGACAAACTCTACTAGTCACGCTTCCAGGGCAGGAAAGGCTCGGGCAGGTCGGCAGAGTAGATACCACCGTAGCCGCGGTCATTGTTCCACACCTCAATGTAGCAGATGAGCGCAGTGGTGATGGCCATCTCGAGGTGGACCTCCTTCTCGTTGAGGACCAGGTCGAAACCACGCTTGTTGGCAAACACATTGACCTTGCCCACGCGCTCGCGGATCTCGCTCTCCTTTTGGCCAACGTTCTTGACGCGCTCGAGGTACTGGCCCTTGTAGGTCCACTGGTAGGTCTCGCCATTCTCGAGCTCAAACATGCGGTAGCCGTCGAGAGCGTCAGTGCGGTGGCGAATAACGTGCCAGCCCAGCTCGCGCTCACCACCGTTGGCGGTTTTGAAAAGGAGCACGTTGCTGCGGAGTCCGGCGCGCAAAGTGGCAATTGGGTCGGCGTCGCCAGCCATAAACATGCGGTAGGCGCCCTTGACAGCCCGGGAGCGAGTCATACGGTACAGCTCCTCGTCGTAGGAGGAGTCCTCAGTAGTGGCAAACACAGAGAACACCTTGGAGCCGGTACCAAACTCCTTGCGGACAGGGAAGGTCTTGGCGTCACCGAGGAGGTCAACAATATGGGGGGTGTAGTGGCTGGAGTCGCGGTGGATGCTCATGAGGGCGTTGTGGACCTTGGCAACAGGGCCCATGAAGGGAGAGAGAAACAGTTCAACAGGCATTCGATTTTTGTTGATCTAGGACTCGGGGCCTCGTTTTTTATACAGTTGAAGGCCGTTCTTAGTTAGTGCGAGTGGTCCGACCCGGAGGCATACCGCGTGCTATTTGGGTCAAGTGTTGCACTGTGGTTGCAGAGAGGTTTTACGGAATTTTGAGAGCAAATGGAGCAGTGTGTGAATCATTATCGCCATTCTTGCTCCATACGTTTTTCCGCCACATAGAGATCCATCTCTGCACTGCACTGCAGCCATTTGATCTGGGCCTGTTGCCTGATCTGTCGCAGTGCTAGCGCCAGGAATCCCGCTACATCCTTCAAAAACATACAAATTTTATTTATCTAGCCCTCTTACAATACTTGGCATACGTGCCCTCTGTGAATTCCCTGCGGTTGGCCTCTGCCTCTTTACGATCAGTTCCCGTGATTGCGTTCTCTAAACTGTACCGGTTTTGCATGCACAAGTCCCACATTGGCAGCGAGCACTCAAGCTGTAGCACCGTGGACCGGTGGGGAAACTGCGATTCAAAGTGCAATTCCACGGGCTGGACCGTGTGCTCCAAGTGTGCGAAATCCCGCGGCTTTGAGATCCTGCCCCGCTGCAGCGCCTGCAAAAACCTATCCTTGAGATCAGCCGAGTTGAGCATATCTAATTCTTGACAGGGGTCGGCCCCCAATATATTGGATCTAGTGAGCAGGCATGTGCTGCAGCACACATTTTGTGCTGGGTCACAATTTTCATGGGGCCAAGGGGCTGCCCGCGCATCCGGGTTTGCGTACGCGTTCAGACGTGTTTTTTGCCATGTTATTGTCGGTTTACTTTATATGACCCCAAAAAAACGTGTATCTGCTGCCTCAAGTACCCCGAGGCAGACCTGTGGGCGGTCCCCATTAGGTCCCTCCTGGAGATACCGAGATACCCTTGGCCCCTGCTCGCCCGGGTGGGCCCTGATTTGGAGATATACATAGCTGAAACATACCGCTAAGTCAAGGTTGTATCAAAACCTACATCTAAATAATCCACGCATCCTTGGCATTGGCATCTGTGATGGCCAGCCCATACTCTACAAGCACCTTGTCCTGAATTAGAGTCATGGCGCAGTTCACAAAAGGGATGGTACCATGAACAGCTTCGTGTGCATGCGCACAACCGTCAATTGTGCCGCTAGACACAAGATAACTGACCAATGTCCTGAGACACCCGCCATGAGCGGCAATCAAAACATTCGAGGCACCGGCTGCTTGGCACTCGTCCACAACCTCTAAAAAGGCCTTGGACATGCGCTGAGCTACCGACTCTCGAGTTTCGCCTTGCTCAAACGGGTCAGTGCCGTATTTTTCACGCCATTCTTTGGTCACAGCACCCTCGCCGGAGCCAAAAAATCTCTCGCGGAATTCGTGGCGTTCGATGGGGCTCTGGCCCCCACTAAGAATACGCGCAGTCTCAATAGCTCTACTCAAATCGCTCGAGTAGACCTTGTCGAATTTGGTAGCGCTAAAGTACCGTGCAGCCTGTTTGGCCTGGGAAAGGCCATTTGCGTTTAAGGGAATATCGCTGTGGCCCTGCACCCTGCTTTGGGCATTCCACTCAGTTTCACCGTGGCGTACGAGAAATATGCGCATCTTATCTTTTAGTCTAGCGCTCAAGCCAACACGTCATTTTATAGACTTTTCAAGGCATGACACATTGAGCGTCATGAGGGGTAAACGGAGTTGAAAACACCTCTCGAGTACCCTAGATAGTTAGTATTTGATTTAAAAAATGCCTTCGGAGAAATTTGAAGATCTGTCGTTTTCCAATTTCTCGAGGCTTCTGACAGGTCGCTTTTACGTCATATGTCCAAGGTTGTGCGCCCCGACAAAAACGCGTTTGAAAAAGAGTTCAACAGCCTCAAGGAAAAGCTTGGGCTGCAGCAGGCCGAGCACAAGAAGCACAATGATGCTCTTCGCTCGAGCCAGTCGACTAAGAACGACCCCGAGTGGCAGAAACTGCTCGATGAGCTCAAAGTGGCACGTGGCGATCGTGACGCTGCTCGTGGCTCTGTTCAGGGTGTGCAAAATGAGATCCGCACCTTGGATGCCGAGTACCAAAAGAAGGTCCGCGAGATTGCCAACCTGCGCCCCAAGTCTGGCCCCAAATCCGACGAGGAGTTTGCCCGTGCCATTTCCAACTTGGAGAAGCAGGTCGAGAGCGGTAGCATGAAGCTTGTTGATGAGAAGAAAACCATCAAGGAGATTGGCTACCTCAAGACTGCTCGTCGCTCGATTGCCGGGATCCCCAAGCTTGAAAGTGAGGTCCAAGCTCTCAAGGCCCAGATTGCCGAAAAGCGCAAAACTATTGACGATTCCAAGCTCAAGGAGGCCAATGCTCGTATTGATGCTGCTCAGTCCAAGCTCGATGCCCGCAAGGCCGAGCGCAAGGAGAGCTACAATGCGAAGAACTTGATTTGGGAGGCTCGCAAGGAGGCGGATGCCCAGATCAAGAGCATTCGTAGCGCTATGGATGCGGCCCGCAAGGAGTTTAATGCCAAGTACGAGGCCTACAAGGAGGCCACTGCCGAGGAACGCCGCCAAAAGGCCGAGGAGGAGCGTGCTCAGAAGGAGCAGGCCGCTCGTGCTCGCAAGCTCAAGGAGGCTGAGGACAAGTTGGAGGCTGCCAAGGAGAGTGCCTTTGCTCCTCAAATTGCCAAGGCCCAGACCTTGATTGACTACTTTGCTCCCTGGGCCCCTGCCTCAACTGCCGCAGCTCCCAAGACGGAGGATGTTGGCGCTGCTCCCGCTGGCGAGCTTGCCCAAGTTTCGATCCAAAAGGCCAAGATCAGCGCTCCTCCCAGCCGTAAGGAGCTCAAGCGCAAGCAAAACAACCGCAACGAGAAGCTCCGCCTTGACCTCGGCGTCGTCGAGAGCCTCTCGACCCTCAACATTCCCATCCCCAAGGATACCAAGGAAGCGGCTGAGATGCACGAAAAGCTGCAGGCCAAGATCGAGTACTACAAGTCTAACGACGAGCGCGTTACCAAGGAGAAGGTCGAGCGCGCCGAGCAGGCTCTCGAGAAGGTCAAGGCTCAGCTCGCCGAGTCCGAGACCGCCGAGGCCGATGCTCCCGTCTCCGCCGATGCTGCCGACGCTCCCGCCGCCACTGCTTCTGAGAACTAAATGTATATATTCTATGCTGCTCTAGATCTGCGGTCCAAAACTCTCTTTTTCGGCTTGCTGGCCGAGGTGCGCCACTCACCCCATCTTGGGACCACCCACCCGCCCATGAATGCCCAGTGGGTACGATGCAAGTCAGCCCAGCAATTTTTATTTTGGCTACAAGAAATCGTCTAAAAGTATTGGGGGTATGAGGCTCTACTTTCAGTTTTATTTCGTCGGATGCGCGCCGGTAGTCCCTGCTTGCGCATACGCATGGAAACTCCCAAAAATGCAGCGATGCCCATGTAATTTGTCTGCGCCAAGAATATGCGCGCCGCCCACCTTCTTCATGTAGAGAACCATCACTATATGCAAAGAACCCCTGGCAGATCATGGGCGACTAAAAAAACATGCCTCAAAATTTTATTGAGAGTTGTTGGCGCAAGCCAGCTCAATTGCAACATTTTATCATATATAAATTAGTTTTCAGCTCAGCGCCGCATGCAACTTGCTGCGTAACTTCCATACAGTATGAGGCTTCCATGCATGATCTTTGTCAGCGCAGGTGCTTCACCAGCCGTCCCTTAAATACATCTCCACCTCCCCATTTCACAAACCACATGCAGATGCCAACCAGAATGCAGATGGACACACCGCTTTCATCTCGCAATGAAACAAGCACAGCTGGTCTTAATCTGAAGAGCGAGCAGGACTTGGGTTACGCTCAGGAACAGTATGCATTCGACAATTACATCAAAAATCGGCACGCCATCATTATTGAAAACAGTGCCAGCCAGAGCGATGTACACTACCAGCAGCGTCTACGAGCTATCAATGAAGAAGACGCGCGAGCAGTTGTCCCTTACGACATTGACAGTGAGTCCTTCCTAAGTTTACTAGGAGGCCTCCCAGAAGCTCCAAAATTGTTGTGGCCTCGTGGAATCACCGAGTGCGAAGCAGAGGCCGAGGAGTTGTCGGCATCATTGGTTGCACTTTGCCGCAAACCCCAAAACAAAAAGACAATTCCCCAGCTCGAGGAATTATTTGACCGGGCAGACAAGCTAGAGATGAAGCTCGAGTCAATGCTCAAGTCGAAAGATCAGCCGGTTGAGCGCCTCCAAGCTGTGCTCCAACGGGTGAACGAGGTGACATCCACAACCGAGTCGATCGCAGACTCTATCGAGCGTTAGCCTGGCCGGACGCTACCTGCTTTCTATTTATTAGTATTTATAAATAATTAATCTCAAATTTCGCTTTTGAGCAGGCCCTCCTAAGGCTCTTTGGGTCCCTTGGACTCCTCAGGCTCCTTGGGCTCTCTTTTCAGCCCTTTTTTCTTTTTCAGAGCAACAAAATACATTTCGCGCGACTCGGAGCGGCATGCGTCGGGTTTTACTCGCTTGACCTGCTTGAACGCTCGCCTGATATTTTGCTCGAGAGCACGGTCGTCCTCGCCAGTATAAAACTTGCACACAAATGAGCCACCGGGTCGAAGAGTATCCTTGGCAAACTCGAGTGCTGCATTGCACAAATCCATGCTCTCATAGTGGTCCTTGGGGGTTCCAGTAGTGTTGGCGAGCATATCACTCAAAACAACGTCCACCGTCTGGATATCTGCTTCTGGGTCCTGGAGAGCCGCTTGAGCAGCAAGAGTGTTTTCCAAATCTTCATTGTAACGACGGATGCGTGCCTCTTGTTCTGTCACATTCATGTACGAGTCGCGCTCTGGCCTAGGCCGACCCAAGAACGGCGTTTGCAAAATATCCATGAGGCGCTCCTTGAGTTCATCGCTGAGAAAATCGCCCTGCATTGAACTTGCACCTCGAGGAGGCTCTGCTGGCAGCAAGTCAACCCCAATCACCTTGCCAAACGGCTTGGTGTACTCCACTGCTACCTGGCTCCAGGACCCAGGAGCGAATCCGAGGTCTACGACCGTCATTCCAGGCCGAAAAATCCGATAAACCTTTTGAATCTCCTTGAGTTTGTAGGCTGCTCTTGATTTATACTTGTCGTAACGTGCTTGCCGCGCCCACGAGTCCTTGTGTTGCCGGCCGAGCCATTGACTAGAGCTGGCCGAGTGCTTTAGTCGAGCAAAAACTCGAGATAATGAGGTGCCGAAGGGATCAATCATGGTTTTTTTTATTGATGCTCTGTACAATTTGTGGGCGTCTTGTCCCCACACTCTCGAGAGCCTGCCGGTACGCCCAGCTAGCTCGGAGGTGATTCGCTGAGTCAGTTTCTTATGTAATGTTATTACTCACATGCAAGGGCTCAGGCCCAAAAATTTCACTCAAAATCCCAGACGGACTGTACAAATAGCACCAAGTTATTGGGAGACTCTAGTCGAAACATGTCGTCCAAAATTAGTTCCAACGGTGTCCGTGAGGAGGTGAAGAAAGTCATCGCCCACTCCAACGAGAAGAAGCGCAACTTCCTCGAGTCTATTGAGCTCCAGATCTCGCTCAAGAACTACGACCCCCAGCGTGACAAGCGTTTCTCTGGTACCGTCAAGCTGCCCAATGTGCCCCGCCCCAACATGACCATCTGCGTGTTTGGTGACGCCGTTGACTGCGACCGTGCCAAGTCGTGCGGTGTCGACTCCATGTCTGTTGAGGACTTGAAGAAGCTCAACAAGAACAAGAAGTTGATCAAGAAGCTCGCCAAGAAGTACAACGCTTTCATTGCTTCTGAGGCTCTCATCAAGCAGATCCCCCGTCTCTTGGGTCCTGGTCTCTCCAAGGCCGGTAAGTTCCCCACCCCTGTGTCTCACAACGAGGACCTTGCTAGCAAGATCATCGACGTCAAGAGCACTATCAAGTTCCAGCTGAAGAAGGTTCTTTGCTTGGCTGTTGCCATCGCTCACGTCGAGATGGAGGAGGATGCCATTGTCCAGCACATCATGTTGGCCACCAACTTCCTCGTCTCTCTGCTCAAGAAGCACTGGCAGAACGTTGGCTCCTTGGTGATCAAGTCTACCATGGGTCCTCCCTTCCGTATCTACTAATTTACTTCATGTAGTTTATTGAATCTGTTCACAAATTTTCACCTGTTTCACAATTGCTTTGCCATGCTTGGCTTGGCGTTGATGCGGCTCACGCGGCTAAGTACTGGTTGGATCGGCAACCAGTCTTTTGACACAAATCGACCACCTGACGGGCTCATGCGCTTTGCTGAGCCCTTGGCTCACTATTGCTGCTATCTTATCTAGCCTACTGCATCCGCCTGGGGTTCACTTACCCGCTACCCGGTCCAACCTCGATACCCGAGTCTTATCAGCAAGCATGGCATTATCTTGCATGAAATTAAAACCTCCTGTAAACCTGCTGGAATGCTGAAATTTCCAAGTTTTCCCGAGAAATGCCACTCTCAGCCCCGCCTTGAAGGCTCTTTGGCCGTCCAATAACAGCCGATGCGGTCATATGCACAACCTGCAGATAAGATACCGTAATACTTAAATAGATCGTACCCCTGACAGTTGGGGTCACATCTCCCAGTATGGCATTTGACGGCGATGATGAGCTGTTGATGAACCTGGGCTACAAGCCCGAATTGAGACGAAACTTCACACCGCTGCAGGTGTTTGGTATTGCCTTTAGTATCATGTCGCTCGTGCCCTCTATCGCCTCTGTGTTCAGCCTGGCCCTCGAGGGAGGCGGCGTTGGTATGACCTGGGGCTGGCTTGCCCCATCTATCCTTATTATGTCGGTTGGTGTCGCCCTTGCCGAGCTTGGCAGCGCCATGCCCACAAGCGGTGGCCTTTACTGGTGGACCTACAAATTTGCTCCTGAAAACTACAGAAAGGTCTTGTGCTGGCTCGCTGGTTACGCCAACTGCTTAGGCCTGATTGCCGGTCTCTGCTCTATTGACTATGGTTTTGGCACCATGGTGCTGGCCATCCCCAACATTGCCGCTAGCAACTTCACCTCGACTCGTTTTCAAGGTTATGGTGTGTTTGTTGGCGCTATTGTATCACAGGCTGCTGTGGCCATGATCACCACCAAGTTTATGTCTCGTTTGCAGACCTTTTGCATCGCTGTTAATGCCGTTCTCATTGGTATTATCTGCATTGCCTTGCCCATCGGCCTCATCAAGAATGGCGGCCAGATAAATAGTGCCAAATATGTGTTTGGTGACACCACCAACCTCTACGAAGGCTGGCCCTACGGCTGGGCTTGGTTCCTCAGCTGGATGGCCTGCATCTGGACCATTGGTGCGTTTGACTCCTGTATTCACATGTCTGAGGAGGCTTCTAATGCCGCCACGGCTGTTCCCATGGGCATTGTAATGGCAATTGGCTGTTGCGGTTTGCTTGGTTGGGTCATTATGTGCGTGCTTGCTGCTGTTGTGAGCCCCGACACTGCCGCAGTTCTTGCCAGCTCCACCGGCTCACCCTTTGCCCAAGTTGTGCTCGACTGCCTTGGCAAGAAGTGGGCCATTGCCATCCAAGTTATGATGTCGGTTGTCCAATGGCTCATGGGTCTCTCCATCTTTGTCGCTGCATCCCGTCAGACCTGGTCCTTTAGTCGTGATGGTGCGCTTCCCTTCTCCAGGCTCATCAACAAGCTTGATGCCAAGCGTGGTGTACCCTATAATGCGATCATTTTTGACGGCACTGTTGCCATTGTCATTGGTCTCTTGATTCTCGTGGGTGGTACTGCCGCCAACGCGCTCTTCTCCATCTACACCTGCTCCAATTCACTCGCTTGGCTCTCGCCCATTATCTGGCGCGCGTGGTACGGCCAGACCGCCACCTTCAAGCCGGGTCCTTTTTACCTCGGAGAGAGGCTCTCACGTATCAACAATGTCATTGCCAGCTTGTACCTTATCTTTTCCGCATTTGTTATTGGCATGTGGCCCTCGGAAACTCCTGTCTCTGCCGACACTATGAACTACACTTGCCTTATCAACCCTGCTATTTGGATTGGCTGCCTCATTTATTACTGGATTGATGGTCACAAGTGGTTTAATGGACCCCAGCTTACAATCGAGGTCGAGGTACTGGAGAGCAAGAATGGCCCCATTGACAAGGCGCTCGTACACATGCCCAGCAAGATGGATGATGACCGCCCCGGTGCCTCCGGCTCTGCACGCCCCGAAAGCTCTTCTGAGACTAATAATATGGAGAAGAAGAACATTGCTCCCGTCGAGTCATTAGCCATTGATTCCGACTAAATATTTATCTTATATCGTTGATCGTACGCGATGCGTAAAACATCTAAATTGCCATAGCCTCGATCAAAACTGTACTTGGCATAAGATGGGTGGAGGTGATTGTACTCATTCAGTAGCAGGAGCGACATAATTAATGCTCCTCCAATAGTCTTGTGCTCTGCGAGGCCGCCGCTAGAGTGTACAAATATACAGCCCTTAATTCCGACCTCACGGTCCAAATCTTCTCCATTCAAGCCTCGCCAAGCCTCTGGGAATAATGTTGCTTCCTTTTTGCTCATAGGCGATCGCCTTGTGGCCTCAACTCGCCATCCACCAGACAGCGGGTAGAGCACGAGCAATACGTCGAACCCATTAGGAGTTTTGAGCTTGTGGACATGGGGTCTAAAGGGAATGCTACGCTTCAAAACAAGTATGCGTTGAAGGCAGTCGTATATATGGCAATTTTGATAGGCCTCGGTGACCATGGATTTTGCGGGGAACCAGCTGAGGCCCTGCTGTCGTACTTCGGCCACAAACGCTTGACCAATAAACTTCATCGCATCTTCAAACCGTGATTGCTCAAACCCAGGCACAGCCTGCTCGACCCACGTGGGATTAAAGGTCTCGACAATTGTAGACAAATTGGTACCCTCGGTGCGGAATTTGCCTTGCTTATCGTGAGGTGCTCTATGGTGAGCGTGCGCGTCAATTGCCTCAATGAAATCAAGGTATACCCGGGCGTAAAGCGCCTTGACCACCTGCTTTTTCTTTTTAACTCCTAAAATCGCGGCAATGATATCATGGCCATAGTGAAAATAAACGAGCCCAGACGAGGCCATTGTGTGCGATTCATCGAGGTATTTGGCAAATCGGTCCTTAAACCCGCGCTGCTGATAATCGAAAGCGAGTTGCTCGGGCAAATACTTTCCTCCAATCGCGATATGCACGCGGCACTTGTAGAGGTCTCTCTTTCTGCCGATACGCACAACAGGCATATCCTTAAATTCGGGTAATAACTTCAGCATATAGATTGCTAGCACCTGGTCTGCATCAAATTCCCCATCGTGCGTTGCTATTACGGCCTTCTTCTTCTTGGCCATGCGACGCGACGACGAGCCTGACAAACGGCGGCCGATCAGCCCAAAAGCGCGTTTAGTCTTGGTTGGGGAAAACTTAGAAATATGTAAATGACCCTTTACGAGATACTCAGCCCAGAATTGATATGCAGTATGTCGCTCAGTCCTGCGTACAGCTGTGTATGACCTCTGCTCTGCAAGCTCAGCCTGGCCTATTAGGCCTAGAGCAGAGACCAGCTCTTAATAAGTTTTCTGGCCGACATATCAACTTAAGGTTTATGATTAGCTTGCTCATATAAATTCGGGTTCACACAATTGGCTCATTCCGCCCGCTTCCCATGAGTCTGCACACCCTTGGCGACAGCGTTCTTCTCAAGATATTAACATATGTTGACCCCAAACCAAGACTATACATGAATGTTGCAGCTACCTGTAGACGCCTACATGTCGACTTGACCTCGCAGTTCGCGCTTGAGCTTGACTTCTGGCGATTTGTCGTGGTGCGCCACCCTGCGAAGTTCCCACAATTCCCCCAATTTGCGAGTCGTGACCATCAAGTCGCCTTGGAGGCCGTGCGTGGTGATGGGCTCATGCTCGAGCACTGCTCCGATGACCTCAAGGTTGACTGGGACCTCGCGACAGCCGCGTGCGCACAAAAGGCGGAGGCTGCCAAGTTTGTTGGTTTACCCCTTCTGTTCGATGACGAGTCTCCCCACAACAATCACGGATCGTTCGACTACGCAGTGGTCCCTCTGGAGTACCGCAACAATTTGGCAGTCGTTTGGGCTGCACTCGTTGCCGGCGTTTTCAGAGCTCTTCCTGACCACTCTCGCAATGTGCAGAGGGTGACAGCAACCACTTTCAATCTCGATGATGTTAGAGACGATCTTGAACGGAGACAGGCTGTCACCGGATTTTTTTTATGGGCGGATTCGCGAGGCCAACCCTCCGTTCAATTATGCAGGTGGCAGCACGTCGCGCTGCGAGAACCAGACAAAGAGCGCGCAGGGGCCAGTAATTGTTTATGGTCAACAATTTATTAATTATTATTATCGTTGCTTTGTGATTTGGGCCTGCCGCCGTGTGGAAGAGGTCCAGGACGCCCTCTGTCCAAGCTTGCAAAATGATGAGCCAGCCACCCCATCTACCTTCGAAAGCCCGACAGCTTGTGTATACTCTCCTGATTTGCTGATCCATATTCTCACCAGCCAGGGTTGAGCTCTCGCAAAATGTGGCCCACATGCCCAGCCTAATTGATTATAATATTGCCGAGCGAAAAGCATGTAAAAGTGCCCATCTAGTATGTCTATGTAGTTAAATATTAAAATGCAGAAGTAAGAACCCGCTTCTTGCTGGGTTCCGCAGTGTCCTCATACGAGTGGATGTGATCAAGATCCCACTGTGCATTGAGATATTTGATGTGCGCAAGATTGCGCCCAATAGTTGAGGTCAGACCATGCAGCTCATCGCGCAAAATCACCTTGATTTCCTCGAGCTCCACCTGCATCATGCGGTTGGCCACGAGCTGGCGGTGGAAGTTGCGCATGCAAAAGAACAGCACGCGGCATACAAGCGGCACGTTCCAGCGATTCTTGAGCCAAATTAGGATAAACTTGAACAGACCCGAGAACTTCTCGATCGGGAACGTCAACAAAGCATCCTCTACCATGTTGCTCTTGATCTTCTCGAGAACGTCCATGAGGTAGCGTTCGGCCGAGATGTCGAGAGTAGCCAAAATCACATGGCGTGGCGTGGGCTTCTCCTCCAAATCTTGTACGCAAATTTCAACCGCTTCATAAAAGCGCTCACCCGCCTTGAGCGACTCGAGAGAGTGCAAGGCAGGCTGCTCGGCAGTACCCTCTTGGTCGGCGCCCTCCTCGCCGGGAGCCTCCTGAGTCTGCTCGAGATCCTGCTCCAGCGAGTCGACAATGTTTTGCTCGTGTATTTTTTCGAGCTCGTTTTCACGCTCCTCCTCGAGGAACAGGGGCTCATCGGTGTGCTCCCACAGGCGGATCGACCTGTCGTGCGAGGCACTGGCAACAAATGTTCCATCAGGGGCAATAGCCATGGCCCATACCTCAGACTGGTGGCCCTCAAGCTTTTGAATTTGTGCAAAACCACGACCGTCCCAGCGCTTGAGCATACCGTCCTTGGAGCAGCTAAAAAAGTTGTAGGACTGGGGCTCAAACGCCACCTTGAGAATTGAATCCTCGTGGGCAAAAATGGACTTGTGGCAGTCACCGAAATCAAGACCCCAGATTTTAACGTTTTTGTCTGCTGAGCACGACACAAGCAGCTTGGAGTCGTGGCTAATATCGAGGGCCAAAACGGGCAGCTGGTGACCATAGAGGTTGAGGAAGAATTTGAGAGTGTCCTTGTAGTAGACCTTGATAGTGTTATCGAGCAGCGAGGCAGCAATAAAGCGCGAATCGGGGCTGAACTTGACCGCCAGGACATCATCATTAAACTCGAGCTTCGTGGTGTTTTTAAGGCTCATACGGCTTACCACAGCGTCTGTTCCTGGCACTTCATCTCTCTCGACCTTAAAAGTCCAAAGTTTGACCGACTTATCGGCACCACCACTGGCAAGGGTGGAGCCATCCCACGAGATGTCGAGCGACCAAACACCACCCTCATGAGCAGGATACGACCCGAGCTTTGTTGAGGTGATAATATCGTAGAGATCAATGCTACCCTCCTTGGTACCGCACACCACGAGCGCGTCACCAGGCAAAAACTTGAGACAGAGGATGTAGCCAGTTTGGTCGATAGTGCGGATGCAGTTTGTAGACCTTGTATTGTAAAGCTTAAGCAAGCCATTGGAGCCACTCACCAGAAGCTTTCCATCCTGCGAAATGGCCAAATCACGCACATCAGTGCGGTGGCCGGGCAGCTCCAAAATGCGTGAGCGCTCAGGAGCCTCTGTGCACGTCCAGGTCTCAATAGTATTGTTTGCTAGGTTGGCAATGATACCAGCCTTTGCCAGCACAACGTTTTGGACCTTGGCAGAGGGTCTAATGGTGGCCAGCGACACGTAGAGGTCCTGGAGCTTGGGTGCAGCATTCTCGGCCTCCTCCTCTTGCTTCTTGGAACGCTTCTTTTGCCTGCGAGCCAGAGTTTTGAGTTCAGCCGAAGTACGCAGTCTCCAGATCTGGATCTGATCGGGAGATGCACACACAATCTTGTCGTCGTCGTGCACAAGACCAAGAGTTCTGTGACGACTGGCCTTGTCCACTTGGCCGCTTGAGACGAGCTTTTCACCATCGGGCTTTTCGAGGTCGAGCGTCCAAAACTTGAGCTCGTTTGTGTTGCTAGCAGTCAAAAACTTCGTCTCGTCAAAGAGCAGCCCCTGCCAGCACTCACCGGTGTGGGCAACGTGGGTCTCGACGCAAAACTGGGTAGCAAGATCCCATAACTTGACGATGCCGTCCTTAGAAGTGCTGAGGAGCCAGTCACCGGTGATGTTGACCGAGGTGATGGGGGCCTTGTGGCCCTTGAGCCTGCAGAGACCAGTCTCGGAAATTAGATCCCAGACAATGACAGTTGTATCAAAGCTCGCCGAAACCAGGCGAGTAGCCTCAGCGTCAAAGCTCAGGTCAGTGATACCCGACTTGTGGCCATTAAAGGTGATCACGCACGAAGCGGTCTGGGCGTCCCAGACGCGGATAGACCCATCAGAATAACCGGCAGCGAGGATCTGAGCGCTCTCATCGTAACGCAACACAAGTGGCTTAACCCGAGGAGGGATCTGGGGGTCAATGTACTTTTGATAAAGGTCACCGGTTTTGGTGTTCCACTGATAAATGTACTCACAAGCGCCGACGAAAACAAAATCGGTGCCATTTTGAAGGCAGTGGGCGGTCGCAGGGGTCGAAGCAACTACGCCAAACACCGCTTCTGGCTCAAAGCGATTAAAACTTTTGACCATGAGGAGCTTAGGTAATTTTTTTCTGAAATTTGGGAAAGCTTGAAATTTCAGGCTGACCAAGGCTAGGCCAGGCCAAGGCTGGGCGAGGTAGGAGCATCCCTAGGACCAAAATATCAACTAATAAATTAAACCTCTATAACATAAGGCGGGAGCTCATTATCCAGCTGGTACGCCGGCAACAATTCCTCCTCAGATTTACTGTAAATCACCATGGGCACCTGGACGAGCACTGCATTAGCGGTGGTGGCGTCGCCGGCCACAACGTCGCATCTCAGCATTAATTGATACGATCGCGAGAGGGTCTTTGTAGTAAATGTCGCGTGAACGTTTGGCACGTTGACACCGGCAAACAACCGGGAAACGTCGCACGAAATTTGGCCGGCCAAGTCCTGGTTCACCTGCTTGTGCATTAAAAGCAAGCAGTTTTTGTCGACAAACTTGTGCTTGTTGACGCTCACCTGAGTCAAGACGTTGAGCGAAGCGGTCACGCTCTTTATCGAGACATGCGGCAGCGGCTGCAGGTCACGCACAAGGTGCACACTGAGTGAATTGAGGGCATCGCCAGCAATGACCCCATTTTCTGGGTACATGACCTCCATGCGCACCGGATAAATATATTTACCCCTTAGCTTGTCGGTAATCGAGAGCTTGGGCTGCGGCAAGGTCACCATATTGAGTTTTGTGTCCCCTAGCTTGCTGCTCTTGTCCTGAGGGGTTTTGAGTCCATGCAGCGTGTTGCTGGAGCTCAATGTGAGCCAATTGTGACAGCAGCTAAGCCCCCACTGCTCGCCAGGTAGCTCGTGCACCGGGTTGTGCTGCAGCTGCAGAGATGTGCGCGTCGATCCTTGCGCAAATTTGGCGCTTGCCCGGATGGAAAATTGAATATAGACCCGATTATTGAGCCGAAAACTGGGTGGAAGATACCCTGGAGGCATCCCAAACGTAAATCCCCACTTGTGTTCAGCTGGGCTGAGGGTCTCGGGATTAGAGCACAGCATTTGTCGGTCCAAATAAAGGCGGCGCTTTTGGCGGCTGCTGCCGTTCAAATCAGACGAATAAGTCATAACAACCCCTTCCAACTTTATTGACACCGATTTGAGCTCCGCTCCTTTGGGTAGCGACCGGAGATCTAGATGATAGGCTCCCGCAAGCTCACCGCCGGTCATGAGCACAGGTGGCCCATAGAGCTCTATTCCTGGCGACGGGTAGTTTCGCAATTTGTCCTTTCCAAGCGTCTGTATAGATTCAAGCATTGTAGGTTCACCTTAAGAGGCACTGGGGGTAAGAAGTAGGCGGTATGGCGTAATATTCGGGGAGGGGGGGTATATATATGAACCCTGCATGCACATGCAAGATGCAAAGTTTATTCAAGATAGAATTTGGGCCGTTGCTATTTAGCAAAAAACCGATGTCTTTGTCGCCTTTTCGGCGCCAGTTTGGCACTATCGCACGGCCCTGCATTCTATGTGGGGTAACCCTGCATACCGTTGCATGAATACGGGCAACCATCTGCGGCGCTCAGCAACAACTAATTCGCGCTTGATAAAAAGAGCAATATTGCCCAAATACAACTATATGAGCCTTATTTAGCCGAAAATTTGTGAAACTTGTCAAGCTTTTTAGGGCCCCGCCAAGCCAAGCATTCCCCAATGGGGTACTTCCCCAGATCCAGATCGTGACAAAGGTAGCTCAAACATCTAAAGTAAGCTAATTGAAAAACGCACCCTTGAGCCACCTCTACACGAGTTCTCCCCTTGCTCCCGCCCACCACAAGCTTTGATTATGCCCAATATGGAAATTTTCGGAAAATCTCCATGCGAGCCATTTGCCGCTCTCCACCCCACCCTAGCCCTGAGACACCGGTGAAATCAATTTCATCATTAGTGGTGGGTGACCAATAAGCAGTAGCGTATTTTACCATGTCAACGTCCTCAAACAAGCTGCCAGAGCCTGCCAAAACGCCTTCAGATGACCCTTCAAACAAGGGTTACAAACGCCCGAGCGTTATGCGGTGCCTGCAGCTCGCACAGAAATTTAGTGCATATGGATTTACCTTGTTTGCAGGTATGCACCTGGTGGGTGTGATTGTTGCACCCATTGTTTCTCCCCATTTGGGCGACCAAACCATCATGTTTACCCGCACAGTTTACCAGAGCACCCTGGGCGAGCCTTTGCTGGTGTACGGCACAGCCCTGGTGCATCTGGCTGCGGGTGCAACAATGCGCGTTAAGCGAGCTCTGCAGAACAAGTCAAAGGGCTTTCTCAAGCAGCTCAAGCCCAAAAACCCTATTCAAAAGTCTGGTGTGCTGCTAACTCTACTTAGCGTGGGTCATTGGATTGGCACGCGTGGCGGTGCGGTATTCTACGCTGATGGCGACTCTTCCGGAGTTAATCTTGGCTATATCAAGTACTTGATGCAAGATTGGACAGTGCCCGTGTCGCTAGTCTTGTTGACAGTCACCTACACATACCACGCAATCGCAGGCATGAACCTGTGGTTGAGACTGCGCATGAGCCTCAAGAATCGCCTTTGGATTGTTTCTGGCGTAAGTACTATGGCAATCATCTCTTTAGTGCGCATTGGCCAGCTGCCTCTTGCCTCTGGGTGGCAAGCAAAGCAGTATGAAGTTGCCCACTATTTGATGGACAAGCTCATGTTTAAAGTATAGATTCTTTAGTTTTGTTGTTTATTGAAACCATAACAGATTTGGAGCTCTAAACACTGAACGTTCCGGCTGAAAATGCCTCTCTTGGGCTGGTAGAGATGTCAAATTGGGCGAGCTGGGGACCTCGCAGCGACCATTTATTACCATTTTTGCATTATTCATAGGGTACTGTTTTCAGGTTTAAATACCGTCAATATCGGCCGAATAGAGATGTACAAACAAGAATAACGTTACAATTGCTTTCGGCAAGTATTGAAGCGTCCATACTGTACTTGCGTACAGCTTGGCTATATTCTGCTCAATTCTAGCGTGCAATCTACTCATTTGAAGGGTTTATTCCTATTTGAGTAAAATTTCGTAGTCATCTTACTTCACTTTTTTTGGCCTGCAGCTATTAATTTATCCAGACTTTTTAGAAAGAATATTTGTTTTTAATATTTTGTTTGTTTAACTTTTAGATTGTCTATACTCATCCTGATTTCACTACAACAAGATTGGGCCGATGGTTTAGTGGTATAATTCTCGCTTAGGGTGCGAGAGGTCCCGGGTTCGATTCCCGGTTGGCCCCTTTTTTGATTTTTTGGGGGTGCTCCACGATTCAATTTTTTCCTGCATTTGCTGTGAATTAAATAGATAAATTATGTGCTAACTCAACGATTGATATCCTCTTTAAGCAAAGTCAGCATGTTTAGCAGCTCAGAGTAATGCACAGGGAGCATGGGCGACATGATATCGGTGCGCTCGATTTTCTGGTGCACCTCCAGCAACCGATTTGCAAAGGTAGGAATTGAGGCGGTGGCACCAGCAAGGTGAGAAATCAGGTTACGCTCCTCAACCGTGGCCTTGCCCGCTCTGACCCGCTGCTTCAAATAAAAGTGGTAGTAATGAACCATCTTGAGCAGGCGCGCGAGGTCAGCTTGGCTAAAGAGCTTGCAAACTGGTTCAGTGGACTTCACTTTGGGCGCGTGTTCGTCCACCCCGCTCATGAGGGTAAGGTCGGCGTCGTCCTGGGTGTCGAGGGAATCGGGGTCATGGGAATCGTCCTCCTCCATGGGCTCAAACAACTCTAAATACTCAACAAGAGGTGCGATATTCCTGTCGAGCTGCTTGTCAAGCACCTTTTTAGATTCCTTGACGGCTTTGGCATGAGCAGCGGCCGCTTTAGACTGAGGAGACTCCTTGCCAAGGCCAAAGGTAATAAACGACCAGAACTTTGCAGACACCATCACGAGAGTGCTGAGTTGAGAGTAGTAGACGCGTAGATAAGATGAAGGAGGTCCTTATATATTCAATAGCGGGACCAGGTTAGGGTATGTGGGTCAGATGAAATGTGTCCTATCTCGCACAGTGCATGCAGGCCCGTTTATCATAAATAAATGCGAGTGCTTAGGTACAGTCTATGCAATGCTAGTAGTCCTTAAAGATGCGGACCTGGCTGTCGATCGCCATAAGGGTTGAGACAAGGGCAAGCTCCTTCTCTTGGTATTTGGCGTAGGTCTCCTTTTCAAGTATCGTGAGAAGCTTTTCCGGGTCCTCGCGCACATCTTTACGGTAAAATTTGTTGAGGAGCGTGGCATTACTCGCCCGCAATGCAGAGATTTCATCCATCACCCTTTGCATGGACTTGTACAACTCCTGCACAACGCGGCCATACGCCTTTTCCGGGCGGTGGTACCAAAAGTAAAAGTTGCGGCCGGGGGCACGATCATTGCCGCGAGGAACTTCTTGCAAGTCCACAAACCCAAATAGCTGCAGCTTGGATACTTCATGGCGAATATTGCGCCCGTGGAGCAGGGCGACCTGGCCAAGGGCCTTTTCATCGACTTTGGTTTGGTCACGAATCACGCGCAAAAGACGCGCTGCCGTGTTGCCGAATTTTTCCTTGACGATATTGTCAAAGGTCACGCGCCTCAGGTCCTCAATGACTTGGTCAAACGGGATAAACCATTCACCACCGCCACGGTCTCCGGCGCGGCGCACAAATCTAATGGGGTTTTCTTCGAGCAGCTGCATGTGCTGGGTCACCAGCTCAATGTGACTCGGTGTGTAGGTAGCGTGAGCGCCGTTGGCAAGGCGCTGCTTTTTGTTTGGCTGCTCATCCACGTCCATGGGCTCGTCCTTGACTTCGGGTTTGATCACCACAAGGTCCTCGCTTTGCAGCATGTTGGCAATCTGGTGCGACGTTGTGTTGTTGTCTGGCGATGGCACACGCTTTTGGTGCAGGGTCGAAAAGTTACGCTCGGCCAGCTGCAAAGCAACCTCGTAAACTTTGGCGGTCACGGGTCCAATACGGGTTGCAACAAATGCTACAAGCTCTTGACGACGCCCAGCAGCCAAGAACCGCGGTACATTAATGCCCACAACCGCAGTTTCGGCCAGGTCGTCATGAGGCGAGGCACGCTTTTGGATCTTGTCGAGCTCGTTTTTCACCGATTGCGCAATCTGGGTCTTTTTTTGCGACTCGGAAAGTGCTAGGCCTCCTGCGCTAGACACTAGTTTGGAGTATTCCGAGCGGTTGAGGTGGGTTTTCAGGTCAACCTCGGGCCAAAAGTCGAGGGGGCGTACCTCAATGAGCAAATTTTTGGCCAACATTTCCTTTGTAGCGGTCTGCTCGGTCTGCGACAAGGCTGCAAGCGTTTGAACCGGCAAATGGTCGTGTAGTTCGAGCGTGGTGAGGATTTGAGAGTAGACCTCAGGGGCCTGGTCAAGCTGTGGTATAACGGCGCCTGTACGCTGCAGCGCGGCAATCCAGCCCATCCTAAGGAGGTTGTAGATTCGGTTTTGGTCGGAGGTGTAGTGAGTTTTGGTTGTTGCCGGGTCAGTCCAAAATTTCACCAGCCTCAGCTGCACGAGGCTCACGAGCGACCTGAGCACGACGGTGATGTGCAGACCCAAGAGACGCGAGAGTTCGGCAGCTGTAAGGCGGCCGAGCAGATCTAGCTTGTTGACAATGCGTTTAGCTATTGATCCATACAGGTCCTCGACTATAGCCTCGCACAAAGTGGACAGCATGAGTAAGAAATTTTAGCGTGCGCCTGTTTTTGTTTCGTAGGTGCGTCGAGCGAGCGAGCGAGCGAGCGTGATAGTTTCATCAACCTAGTAGCAACTTAGTTTTTAGCTATTTCATAAAATTTTAGCCCATCCCAAAAAATAAATGGCTCGAGGTCGCGAGGCGATTACTCATGTCAACTCGTCGAAGTAGGCGAAACGTAGCCCAGGTCATTTACAACGCGCGTGAGGCCGAGGCGGCGCTTCCACCCGCGCCCCAAGGGCGTATCACGGTGATTGATGATGAGGATGAGTCGATGGACGAGTTCCCCGACGAGGAGGACGATGCAGGCGACCTCGATCTCAAAGAGGAGCTCGTCGACAGCTCTGAACCAGAGTCCGATGAGGATGACCTGACCTCAGAATCAGAGAATGAGGCCAAAAGACCGCCGCGTCGCCCGAGACGACGCGTCCCAGAGGCCATGTACCCCGAGGACGTCCCCTGGAAATCGCCCCAGCCGGTGCCCCAGCCTGATCCCGAAGAGCTCAAGTACCACCCGTACATTGGCTGGCTTATAATGTATATGAGTACCTTCTCGCCAAGTTTCGAGGACCTGCCTGGCTATGGACCCCAGGATATTGAGGAAGGTGTTACCGAGAGCAATGTCAACATCCACAAGCTGTTTGCGCGCCTGCTAGGGCTTGTGCTCAACCGCAAAAAGGAAATCGAGTACAAACGCTATGTCTCTGCGCTGCAGGAGCTGCACTCGCTGCTTCCTTCCCTTGGTAGCACCTGGCGCCTCAGCCCCGACCTCAAGTGGAAATCACAAGACTGTTTTGATGAATTACAGCCGCTTGAGCGTCTTGAGATGCTGCATTTGCTTGCGGTGTGGTCGTTGCAGCACAGCAAGACCATTCTGACCCAAATGTCCAAGCTTTCCTCCGATGCCATTTTTTGCTATACCGGTCTCGACGACAGCCTCAACAAGTACTACTTTTGCAAAGGGTTTGTTGGAGATACTCGGTTCCGTCTTTATCGTGAGACCAACCCTTATGTCTCCATTGTTAACTGGACCCCTGTTGCCAGCGACCCTGATGAGTTGCAAGCGTTTTGTGAGTCGCTCAAACCTGCCGAAAGCAAAGATTGCAAGCTTTTGATTGAGGTTCTTGAAGAGTTTCTGCCTATTGCGCGTGAGAGCGAGGAGCGTCGCGTCAAGGATGCCAAGAAGCAGCGCCGTCTCAATGTGCTTGCCCAGCGTGATACGTTTGTTTCGCGCAACCCGCCGCGCGAGGCGAGGCGCTCACGGGTTGAGCGGGTTGATTATTCCATGCTTGCCTATGACGAGCAGTTTGAAAAAGTGTTGTCCAAGCGCGACCGCCAAGACCGCGATTGGGGCACTCCTGAGCCTGAGCAAGGGTCTCGCCAGTCCCGTCGTGTACGGGGAGGAGCGCCCCCCGAGCATGAGACTCTTGAGCAGCTTGAACGTGAGCGCCAGGAGAAGGAAATGGAGCTGCGTCGGACGCGCGAGCAGTCGAGGATGGACAATGAGGACGAGGTTGAAGGTGATGGCGAGGTCAAGGGTGAGGCTTAGGAAGAGGATAAGGTCAAGGCCAAGGAGGTCAAGGGCGAACCAGAGGTTTCCCACGAAGGCGCACCTGAGGCCGCCGAGCACACCGCCTCTGCTCTATAGCACAAACATCTCCTCGGCACGCCTCTTTTGTATTATATATAAAAACTAGGAAAACTAATCGACAATGTTGGACCAGCTCTCGCTCTCCTTCTTGCGTCTAACGTCAGTCTCGAGAGAGTCACGCACAAACACGTTCGAGCGGTGCCATGCGGTCAAGGCACGCACATGGTCCTTGAGATGCTGAGGGGTGATGCCAAGGTCCTTGTAGCCAAGAGCATCAGGACTAACAATCTGGTCAATGAGCTGGCGCTCCACAATGTCCGGGGTCATGACACCCTCCCAGTACGCGGCGTGCTGGAGGAAGGTGGTGATACCGGTCAACACAGGCTTGGGCAAGTGCACGAGGCGCAAGTTCTTTTTGACGCTCTCCTTGACCATCTCGTGGATCTCGGCCATGCTCAGGGCATCGGGGCCATTAAGCTCGTAAAGCTTGCCGGCAGTCTCGTCATTGTAGACCATGATTTCGAGCGCCTTGGTCAAGTCCTGCAAGTGCGTGGGGTACAGCAGCTCCTTGCCGCCACTAGCACTCATGTAATAGTTGTGCTCGCCCAAATAGTTGAGGAACTTGTCCTGGTTACCATACACGGGGGCAGGGCGCACAATGGTGGCATCAGGGTAAATGTCGCGCACAACCTCCTCACCAAGGGCCTTAGTGCGGTAAAATCCAGAGCTCGAGTTGACATCGGCGCTGTGGGAGCTCACGTGGATGAGACGCGGCACGCCGGCGTTGGCAGTGGCCTCGGCAATGCGGCGCGCACCCTCAACGTGCACGTCCTCAAAGCTAAAATTTTTGGTGTTCCAGTTGCGGCCAACAAGGTTCACAACAACGTCGGACGAGCGCACGCAGTCCTCGATGGAGCGAACGTTGCGCAGGTCAAACTCTTGAAAGTTAACAACGCCCAAGTCACCCACGGGCTTGAGATGGCGCTTGTAGATTTCCTCACGAAAGGGAGCAGTCACAAGCGTACCGTGCTTGCCGAGCTTTGAGGTGAGCGAAGTGCCCACGAGACCAGCGCAGCCAAAAACGGTGACGGTGTAACCGGAGCGCGAGCTACGGCCGCCAGTACCCTGGGCCATAACCATTTTACCGTTGCGCAGAATATTCACCTGCGAATCCAGCGCCTCAAACGTCTGGATGCCTCTGGCTGCCAACCTCTTGGGCGCCATGGTTTGGACTCGAGAGAGCATTACGCTGACTAGTCAATTGCGACGATTTTTATAGGCTCGAATCTGGCTGCTGGGGGGTGGAGGTGTGGGGGCTAAATAGTTACACAATTGAAAAGTTTGAGATGTTCTGACGCACACCACAAAAAATCAAGCTCAAAACCCGCAAATAAAAAAAAAATGACCAGACAAAATCTAGGCAAAAATATTGGACGACAGCGGACTCGAACCGCTGACCTCGTGCATGCTAAGCACATGTGATAACCACCTACACCAGACGCCCTGATCTGTTGAATGGTGTGCAGGCTAAATGTAGAGAATCTTATGGTAAAAAAAAATTAACTGATCTCTGCTGGGTGGGTCACCATCAGGAGCTTAGGTTCGCTTAGGTGAGCAGGGTGGGACAGTCGGTGGGATGCACAAGCGAGGAGGCCCAATTTTTCGAGCTGCTGGCTAATTTATTTAGAGCCCCGTTAAAAGCTCTGCTCCTAGGGCAGTACACAGTCAAGCTTAAAAAAAAATAAACAAAATTTTTAAAAAATGTTTTTTTGCTATTTGGCCGTTTTTCAATGCGATATTTGAATGTATAAGAGAGTCTTAGAGCGACTGTAATAGCCTAGTTTTAGATTATTGGGGTTTTTTGGCCGTAGCTTACCTCTACAGCGGGTTAGCTGCCGCGCCCCGCGCCCAGGCTCCATTTAGCTCCTACAACATTCCCTTAGAAAAAAAAAAAGCTCTACTTGTGTAAATAAATCGCACATTTTACCCATGCTCAAACAATAATATAAGTTATTAGACCACCTCCAAAAAATGCTCAAACAGGAGATAACTATAGCTATATATTTATGTAGAGGGGCATGCAGCGGCTCACAGAGAGCTATAAACAACCACTTGGGCACAAATCCCACACGGTCTACCAAGGAAACGACTGACCCTTTTCGACAAACTCGTTACTGGCGGTAGTTTGCAGAGCATATTCAACAATCTTTTCGGCACCCTGAGAAGGAGTCAAAAAGCCGCTGTTACCATTCAGATCAGTTGCGCAGTAGCCCGGGCTCACCGAATTGACCACAATCTTTGTATCTTTGAGCTCATAATGCAGCTGCACAGTGAACATATTGAGGGCCGACTTGGAGGCTCCATAGCCCAAGCGATTCATCCCGTAGTAAGGGTGCTTGGGATCAGATAAGACTCCGAGTGAGCCAAGAGGGCTCGAGACATTAACGATGCTACTCGCCTCTGCTTTACGGAGCAGCGGCAGGAACGCCTGGGTGGTGGCCACTACACCTGTAAAATTGACGGCAAAGGTATCAGTGAGTACTTCGCGAGCAGCGGAAGTAGCAGTGCCGTCGCCATCCTTCAAGATGGCGGCGTTATTGACGAGGATATCGAGCTTGCCAAACTTGGCAGTGACATGCTTTGCAGCTGCATCAATGCTCTCGAAGTTGGCAATGTCAATCAACAACTTTTCAACGTTGGAGCTTTCGGCGCTGAGTTCCTTGACAGCGGTGTCAACACGGTGCTCATCGCGGCCTCCGACGAGGACGTAGACCCCTTGGCTGGCGAGCTGGCGTGCGACTTCGAGGCCAATGCCCTTGTTGGCTCCAGTGACAAGAGCAATGCGTGTGTGGGACGACATCTTTTGTAGGAGGAGCGGTACCATACCCCGGGCGGCTTTATAGTGAGCATTTGAAATGGGGTAGGGGTTGACATCTCGCTTAAGCATGTACATGCGCCATTTCTCATCAGCTTGATATCAGTTGGCGAATACGATACCGTGCTTAATCGAAGTAAGTTCCTCACTCTCCATCCCGGCAAATCACCTGCATCATCAAGCACATGTCACGCTCAATCCCGAAAGCACATGTCGCTGGGAGGTATTAGTCATTGCCCTGAGAACAAAGGTCGCGACTCTAGCTTGTGGCTTACCTGGCACAACATGAAGTTGCAATATCTGGGCATTCTCAAAACTGATTTTAACGGCAAGGCCATTGAGCTCGCGTCTGCATCCGAGTTGTCGTCGTACGGCTACTTGCAGCGCGGCAAGGTCGCCGAGTTCCTCAAGTTTGCCGCAATCTTCGTTGCCGGCCGCACCGCCTCTGGCCAGCGCCAGAGCGTGGAGGAGGGCCAAAGCACCACCTATGTGTATGCACGTAGTGAAGGTATTGCCGGTGTTGTTATCACCGATAAGGAGTACCCCCAGCGTGTAGCGTTTAGCGTGATTCAAAAGGCGTTGGATGAGTACCTTGCTGCCAAGCCTAAGAGTACTTGGAATGTTGCCGAGGCTAACGCAGCAACCGCTTTTCCTGCGTTGGACGATTATGTGCGCCGCTACCAAGACCCGCAGCAGGCAGACGCTCTGCTCAAGGTTCAGCAGGAGCTTGACGACACAAAGGTTGTTTTGCACAAGACTATTGAGGGTGTGTTGCAGAGAGGTGAAAAGCTCGATTCGCTTGTTGATAAGAGTGAGGCCCTGAGTAGCACGAGCCGGATGTTTTACAAGCAGGCCAAAAAGACAAACTCGTGCTGTGTTGTTATGTAGGCCAGTATTTATGCATTATTTTGATAGTTTTGAGATCTGTGCCAAGGGGACACCCCGGGCTCGGCACCCCAACTCCCCCTGAACCCTACTTGGGCATGCCTGGTACCCCCTTGGGACCCTTCGGGTCCCCTTGACCCCTTAACCCCAGCTCCCAGCTCCCAGCTCCCAGCTCGCTCCCCATGCTGACTGAAGTGCCAGCCGAGAGCCAACCCAGCGGCAGGCAAAACCTGCTGGAGCTGTACGGTTTGGGTGCCATTTCAGCCAGTGTCGCACGTACAGACGCCAATGGCGAGAAGCGCAAGCTGCGCAAGTCGTACAAGAACCAAATATCTGACTTGCCGGGAAAGCACACAATTCCCACGCGAGAAGAAGCTCCTCCGCTTGTTGGGCTTGCTCGCAAGCCTCCCGCCAACCCTAAAGTCGCCGAGATCCCCGCAGAACTGCTTGCCCAGATCAAGTTTGCCCGTAGCCCCGTGGGGGGTATTCCCGGGTTTGGGTCGAAATTGTTTAGCACCACGCCCGAACCGGCTGATAAAAAGCGTAAAGGTGAGCAAGGTGGGGTTGAGAAGAAGCGCAGGATTGTTTAGGGGGGCGAGCCCCTGGGGTTAGGCCCCAGGGCACGCCACATCACAGCACATGGCAGAATTAGCATAATTAGCATAAATTAACGTTTAAAGCGGTCCATAAAAGACGACGCCTTGGATTTAGGCGAATGCAACAATTTGCCGGTCCCTTTAAACAAGCTTGACGAGCGCTTGGAATCAATGCTGGGGCGCCCAGCCGCCGTGGTCGCAGCCTTGTGGTCGAGGCTCGTGCGGGCAGAAACGGCTGCCGAGGCCGCAGCAGAAGTGCTCTTTGACCGGCCTTCAGTCCACTCGATGGGCGCAATTGTGTTTGCCGTCGAGTTGTGGCGCGTGGAGCTCGGCGGCTCGGTGCGCGACAGCTTGCCGCTCAGCTCGCTAAACTCAGAGGTATGTGAGCCAATCCGCTCAAGAACATTGTTGTGGGTAACCTGATGGTGGACCTTTTGCACGGTCTTGTGGTGCTTGACAAACTTGTTGCCGAGAATCTGGCCCGAATTGTGGAGCACGATCTTGACCAAATCTTTTTTGAGTCGCCCAAACAGGTCCTGCTTGTTCCAGAGCTTGTTGACGTATTTGATCTCAGGGATCTGGATCTCGACATCTTGCACATCCAAAATGTTGGTGGCGCCATGGCCCTTGTACGACACTAACACACCCGTCTCGTGGATCACAAACTGGTTGATATTCATAAAGTTGGCCGCGCGGCTCACCAGCTCATTAATCTCGACGCTGTGCCGCTGGCGGGTCATTAGTTTGCCGACCTTTTTGGCAATACCAAACTTGAGCGCGTGACGCTTCTCCTTGGGGTGCTCCTCCTCGTCGCGGTCAGACTCGAGGCTGCTCGAATCGTCGTCGCTATGCACGTGTAGGCGGTCGCCAATAATGCCGGCGGCATGACTTTCTTTATCCTCTTCCGAGATGTCCTCGTCGGGCAGCGCAAAGGCCCGCATCGTATCGTACAAAGTGTGCTCGAGCTGGAACTTAATGGGCAAAATTTTGACCTGCACATCCTCCACAATGGGAATACCGCCGACCGCGTCAGAGGTCACACACTCAAACCTAATCAAGCTCTGGTGCGCATCAAACCGGCCGTGGGGGCTAATAATGTCGGGGTACACAGAGCTCGACATGAGGTTCCACGCCTGCAAAAGGCCAATGCCGACCGAGTAATGGGCGTACTGCTCGCCGTTTTTGAGGGCTCTGAGGCCAGCATTTAGGACGCTCAGTTCCATAAACGGCACGCCGCGGTCGTTGAGCGCAGTTACCAGCGCCTCGTCGAACCGCAAATTGGAGTAAAAGATGTCGCTCGTGTCGGTCTTGTTTGACTTGCGCAGCGCGCTCTTGAACGCGCGCATCGTGACCATTAAATCTAGCGAGGCACGCCTAAAGTCAAGCTCGAGTTTGACCAGGTCGCGGTCGCTTTGCTCGCGGTGGTGGTAGCGACGGGCAGTGATGCTGTCAAACAGCAAGTTCATCATCAACAAGTTACTTTGGAGCGTCTGAAGCTGGTTGAGGCTGTAGCGGTAGTCACTGGCAATATCGATCGCAAGCGCAACCCGCTCGACAGCATTGTCTGCGTCCTCAGAAATGGGGTCAGTGTAGTGAATCAAGTCCTTGAAGATAGTGTAGGCAGTATAGTACTGGATCGAGTCGCATTGAACGCTGAGCTTGGGGCAGTCAAGGAGTAGACGCGACGAGCGCTTGTTGCGTTGGCCTGAGAGCTCGTGCTTGGCCATATCCTCGCCGGCATCGCTAGCGCCATCGGTGGTTGCCTCGCCATCGGACGAGTCGCTGAGCACGTGCTGGTCGTTCATGCGGATATAGCGTACCGCCAGCTCCAATTTGGGCGCCAGCAAGAACCGCTTGAGCACGCCGGCCTCGGTGCAAAACTCGATCCCGAGCCACGGCGGGTACGGCACGTTGTCCATGGGGGCCTCGACGTTGTAGCCCGAATAGCACAAGTTACTGAGAATACTGCGACTCATGTTATCCTTGCTAAACACAAAGACGTTGCTCTGGTGCAGCACGGCGCCAAACCGCGACTCGACCTGCGCAGAGTCAAAGTCGGTGTCTGCATCGTAATGGTCGTAAATGTTGACATTGCGCACATCAATGGCGCTCGAAGCAACCAGGATACACTTGTCAGGGTTCTTGTTTGACAACACCTGGATCTGCGGCGTGATGAGCCGTACGAGCATTGTGTTTTCGGCGCTCTCATTGGGGCGTGACACAACCATATTTCCCTTGAAATTGCGGATCTCTTCGGCCGCAGACACCTCAAAGTGGCACTTTTTAGCCGAATCACACGGCGCGCACGGGTCTGTATCGTGGGACCTGCGCTCGCGCTCGGCCTGGGTCTCGTCGGCCCGCGACTCGAGCTCCTCGACCAGCTCCTCAAGGTAGCGCAAGGCGCGCCTGCTCCTAGCATAAGCCATTTCTTTGTAGCCAGAATAAAGGACCTTTAGCCTGAAAACCAGGTCGCGCACCTCGTTGTTCCACTTGACGTTGAGGCTGTGGACCGTGACCTCGTTGAGGTAAATATCGTTCTTGTCGGGCTGGAGAATCTTTGCCTGGTCGTCGCGCTTGAGCTTTTCTGGTGCTCTGAGCTCGCCTCCTTGCTGGACAGTGGCGATCGAGTTGCGCACGACCGCGAGCGAGGCCTCGTACACTTTGATGCCTTCTTGCAGCTCGGCCAACTTCTCCAGGAGCGGCTCATTGTCGGGGTATGTGCGCAAATCAGACTCGACGCTCTCAATGGTCGCGCGCTGGTCCTCGAGCACATCCTCGAGCTGCTTGAGGCGGGCCTCGAGAATCAACATGTGGCCATGCCAGGGAGTATCATGGTCAATCAGGCACTCGTGCACAATCTCGCGGCCAAACTTGAGGTACTTAGTGCCATCGACCTCACCCACATCGCTCTTGGAGTGATCAGTTTGCTTGCGGTAGCACAGCCGCGACGTGTAGGCAAACGGCTCAATGTGCACCTTGGGTCTCTTGCCGTGGTGAATATCCGACATGACATCGGTAAAGTCGTCAAAATCGATCCAGTCCTTGTGCGAGGCACGGTCACGGTGGGTCTGGGCAAAGCTCGAGCTCTGCGATGTACTGCGGTGGCCGCTCGAGTTGTACTGCGAGTACATTGAGTCCGAGTCTGATTCAGAGTGCTGCATGTGGCGAGCGTCGCGCACGGTCGTGTCCTGGATTGTAGCTGCAAGCACGCGAATCTCGGTGTGCTCGGCAAGTACTTGACCCTCGTACAGCTTGGTGGCCCAGCGCTTGTGGTTGCCAATGGGCTCCTTGCGTAGGTGCAAGTCAAGCACAAACCGGTCGACGCGCGCCTTGAGGCCGGCTAAAATCTGGTTGCTGCGGCGGTGCGACACGTGTCTTGCCATAAACGAAATGTACAGCGGCTCGAGCGCAAGCTGGTACTGGTGCCCGCTGAGCACGCTGCCGAGCTTGGTCTTTTTGTGGGTCTCGCCGGGGAACAGCTTGCCTGAGCGCGTGGGCGGCCACAGCGTGTTGTTGAACTGCTGCTTCCATGTGGCAAAGTGCCGCAGCACCAGCGGCGACAGGTGCACGGCGTTCCATCCACCTGGCTCGCCCATACACTCGAGCGAGCGCACAGAAACAGACATGAAAACATAGTCTGATCTAAACCCATGGTACGCATCATAGTTGTCCAAATCCTCGACATACTGGGGCATGGTTAACTTGACGTCATAGTGGGGCCTAAAGTCTTTGTCGCGCGCGCACTGCACGTCCTTACGCTTGGGGTGCTCGCTATTCTTGGCGAAAGACATGCCCGCGACCCATTCGGTCGAATTGGTAAACTTCATCACCACCTTTGAGCTGGCATTTTGGTTCATGGCCTTGAGATCGGTCCGTAGCGGGTACGCGCGCTCGCCGGGCAAACGGCTCATATAGTCCTGGTCCCAAGCAGTAAAGTCGGGAATGAGCGTCTTGAACACCTCGGCATTCACCACAAACAGGCGCTTGGGGTCATCATCGGGGTTGATGTCCACGGTAACATTCTTCTCCCACGCAAACGCAAACCCGGCACCACCGCGGTGCAGCACGTACGGCGACCGCAAACCCTTAAACAAGAAGAAGAGTGAGCTCTTTTTGAGCTCGAACCGCAGCCGCGCGTGGAACACGAGCCTGATCTTGTCCCAGAAGCCCATAACGGCGCTCTTGTCGATGGGCGGCTTGCTGAACTGGGCAAACCCGTTCTGCATGCTCTGGAATGCGGGTTTGTAGGCAGAGCACCAGCAGAACCTTGTGGGCAAATCCGAGTTGGTCACAAACTTGAGGTCAGAAAACATCTTGACCGGGGCCAGCGTGCGGTGCACCTCGACCACGGCCCAGCTCGGCTCTTTTTCGGTGCTGTACATGCGATTGGGGGTATCGGGGAACAACGGCACAAACAGCGGCCGGATCTGCTCCTTGTGCGGCGAGTACTGCTCGGCAATAATGAAGTTGCCCTTGATTTTGAGCGCGACGCCGCCCCTTGGGTCCTGCATGGCACTCAACTTGGGAAAACTCAAAACAGGCAAAGGATAGTCCCTCAAGTTCAAATCAAAACCGCCCGCGGCATCAATGTCAAAATAGAGCGGCGCAAAGATCGAAAACTTTTGGTCCTTGGGGATCCCCTTGCCAATGTCGTACATAAACTGCCGTAGCTCCTCCTCGGTCATATCGGGCTTGTGGATGCGCCAACTCAGATCGTTGAACCGCGCATTAAATAGTAGTGGCTTGTCCGAGTATCCGACCACCAGCTCCTCGCTCGTGGTTTTGGGGTCAAACGAGTCGGGGAAGTAGGTCTCGCGGGTCTTTTTGACGCCGGCTTTTTGGCTGGCGCGAGCATCATCAATCGAGCGCATCCACGACTCGGTGTGGTGCTTGAGCAGGCGCCTCCTCGCCTCGATAATCGTGATGCTGCCGCGCTCGCTCAAATCGCCCATATCCTCAGCACCTGCCAGCATCCCGCTGGCCTCGAGAGCGGCCACCGTAATTTTGAGCTGGCGCCACGGGTGGAACTCGGGCGCAGTCCACAACTCGCTCCAACCTTTAGAGGCTTTGGCGCCTACCCGCTCGCACGCAATCAAGTCCATGGGCGAGTCAAGCAACAGCTGGATGCGCTGCCTGAGGTCCTTGGCAATCGCTTTGGCGTCATGGCCCTCGCTGCCTGCCAGAGTTGAGTTGACGCTGCGGGTGTACAGCTTGAAATGGGCCGTGGGCCGGCAAAACAGGCACTTCGTGTGGGTGGCGGCCTTGCCGCCAAACGTCTTGGTCTTTTTGGCGCCGCTGTGCTTGTGCTTGCAGCTGCGGCACATGAGCTGCTCGCCAAACGTGTGGCGTTGTTTGGGCTGCGCAGAGCTCTCCTGGTCGCCCTCGCCCTCGCCTTCCGGGGCCTGAGACGAGGCCTCGCTGTGCAGGATCTCGTCGGCAATCTTTTGCGCATACTGGTCAATCATGTCAAGTCCATCATTGCGCAGCACGTCCTTGATCTGTTTTTCAAACAAAATGTCCTTGTGGATCCGCGCCTCGAGCTCGTGCTTTTGCACCGAAAAGATTAGGTTGAGCTCGCTCTCAAATGGATCATCCTCAAGCGTCAAGGCAACAGTCTTGGCATTGACGCACACCCGCGGAATATTGGGCATAATTTTGGCCACCTTGGGCTGCAGCACCAGCAGGGGGTCGCGCTGCAGCGTCTGCTTGCGCAACGTGCTCATAGCCTTGATAAACGTAATTGTGTTGTCAATAATGCGGTAAAGCTTGAACTGGAATGGGACATTAATCCTGAGGCCATCCACATCCACCACGAGCTGGTCGTCCTTGGCGTCGGCCTTGGCCCTAAACTGGGCCCGCGGCCGCGACAAACTGAGGATAACGCACCACGCGCGAGAATTAAAGGGGTGCAGCGAGTACATCTTGATGCCGCTACACTCGAACCGCGGCAAACCAGTGCTGGGAAAGTGCTCCACAACCCCGTCACAAATGGTGATCATCATGTTTTCGTTGTTGGGCAGGTGAGCCTTGAGGTTTGCATAGTCGATGTTGGCCTTGATTGCCATCTTTTCCTTGCGGGGCTTCGAGTGCGGCTCGCTAGGCACCAGCAAATCGCGGCCATAGGCATAGTCGAGTACCTCGCGCACAACAAATAGAGACAAGAAAACGTTCATAGTGTAGACCAATTTAACCTCGGGAACTTTAAAGAACACCTCGGTGTGCTGCAACTCGCCCTCGGTGGCGGTGCACACGCTGACCTTGACGCTCGGCAGCGAGATCCACGCGCTCGAGGTGAGCGTCTTGTCGTGGGGCGTGGGCTTGACCACGTGCACCGTGTTGAGGCTCTTGAGCTTGAGGTCCTCGATCTCCACATGCACCTCGCGCCCGTCGGTGTTGGTGCCGCGGCCGCGGCCCTTGTCGTAGTGCACGGCAAAGTGCGAGAGCTCGCACCGCGTGCCGGCCAAGTCGCTTGTTTGGTTGCGGAATTGTTCGCTCGCGAGCGTGAAGTTGAGCCTGCGGGCGTCAAAGTCGACCTTGCGCAGCCAGCTCGGCAGTTTGCGCAGGGGCGACGGCTTGACCTCGTCGGTGTCGACGGGTGCAGCGGGTGCTTTGTGCAGGAACGAGGGCCGGATCGCCAGCACGAGGCACCGAATAGCGTGAAAGATTTCGTAGCGGGCCAAGTCGTGGTTGACGTTGCTGAGCTTGATGCTCACATCTACTGCGACATCGGGCTGGGTCACAATGTTCATTTTGAGAGCAATCTGCTCGCTGGACGAGATCACAAACCGCGGGCAATCGTCGCTCGTATACCACACGGCG
Organism: Wickerhamiella azyma; assembly: GCA_022577855.1. Classification (NCBI taxonomy): domain Eukaryota; kingdom Fungi; phylum Ascomycota; class Dipodascomycetes; order Dipodascales; family Trichomonascaceae; genus Wickerhamiella; species Wickerhamiella azyma. The sequence goes on from JAKISA010000021.1 coordinate 96,314, forward strand.
CCCTTGATGATCTCAAAGTCCTGCTCGAGGTTGTACACGGCGCTTCCCTTGGAGCTGGCATGGGTGCCCAGCAACTGCGAATGGATGCGCGACGAGCTCGTGATAAACATCGAGTTGCGGTTATCGCCGCCATCAAACACCACGCGTAGCGCGGCGTCGCTCACGTGCATGTTGAGGTCGAGCCCGGGCAGCGCGTTCTGGATCTCGGTGGGGATGTTGAGCGAGCGCTTGGGTTTGTTTTCCGCGGCAGCGTGGCCCGGCTTCTTCATCATCTCGAGCAAGATCGGCAAATGGTGCGTCTCGATGTTGACGGTAGGCGAGTTAATGTTGAAGCTGCCGTTGATCACGCTGCTGTTTGTTTCGGCCGTCTCGTCCTGGATGTAGCTGAGGGTCTTGGCGGCCGCGTCGGTCTGGAAAAGAAGCGACACCAAAGGCACGTACAAGATCTCCTCTTGCACCCCATTTGCATCAATGCCAAAGTTGACGCTCGATACCTTGAGGAACGCCTGGTGAGCTGCTGGCGAGTCGGGGTAAAGCAGCTTGAACCCGGGCGAGCTGGGGTTCATGCGGCGAATATTGAGCGCCACATCGGTAACACTGAGGATGCAACTGATATTTTCACCCTTTTGGTCCTTGACGGGGTGCGCCGTAGGGATCCCAACCACATCCAGCGAGTTGAGCTTGATGTCGATCTCCTTGACCAGGTACACAATGGCCACGCCCACTTTGGCCAGCTGCAAGCGCCGAGTGCGTGAGAGGGTGCCGCCCGAACTCTTTTTCTTGTCGTGCTTGAGCACCTGCATCATGCGCTCGAGGTGCAGGTGCATGTTGTGCACGTACACGCTAAACTCGAGCTCCTTGAGGTCGAGGCTCTTTTTGTCGAGCACGCCGCTGGTAACAAACCTGAAATTATCCAAAATCGGGTGCGGCTCCTCATCGTCAAGCGACTTGGCAACGAAAAACTCGGAAACGTGCAGCTCCAGCAGCGCGCGGATCTCGGTCGGCTTGAGCTTGTAGGCGTCCAACGTACCGACAAAATTGGAATTGCGCTGCAGGTTGCGCAAATCGAGGCGCACGGCAATCGAGCCAACAACATAATTGGCCGCCTGGGTCTGGATCAGCAGCGAGTTGAAGCTCACATTGATAACCTTGAGGGCAGGAATGAGCCATTTGACGAACCGGCGGAGGTTTTTTTGCGATTCAGGGAGCAAGGGTATTGATTTGAGCTCTTTTTCAAATAGCGCACTGAACGAGCTTTCCTTTTTTGGCTGGCTAGGCGCGGGTGCCTTTTGGGGCGAATCACTGAGCTTGATCTCGCAATTCTTGACCACAATCTCAAACCACCCGGGGCGAGCGACCGTGGGGCGGTGAACATGCAGGCCAATACGCCCAATCTGGATGCGATGGCCGCGTTTTGTGTGAAATGAGATCGAGCATATAGCAAGGTAGCCGAACCGCTTGATTGAGACGCCGGAAAACATCCTAAAAAGGGCAAGCATCACCAAACTGGCCAAATACACCACAATAAACACAGATGACAGCCTGCTAATAACTTGAAGCTGCAATCGGACATACTGCCCAAACAGTGTATTGGGGTCGTCCAGCATGGATGGTTGGTAATCCCGATGCAGCGATTGACATTCAGCCGGGGTGCTTATGCGATTGTGTTTGAGTTTATAATATATTATTAGACTTTTTGGGCACAGGATATGCACCACAGTGCATAAGCGAACCGAGGGGCGAGGGCTCGGGTGGAGGTGGTTCTGTGGGAGAGGAGAGGTTTTAGGTGGTGCCGAAGGGGACCTGCAAAGGAGTATTGGTGGTGCCTCAAAAACATCTGACGGAGCCTTAGGAGCCCCAGGAGCCTCAGGAGCCTCAGAGCACCCTTGGAGCACCTCTAGAGCACCCTTTTAGGAGCCGAAGGGCACCCTTTGAGGGGCCAAAGGGACCCTTACCAACCCTCCCAACAAACCCTAGAAACCCTAGAAACCCTCCCATACATAGACCCTCCTCTGCTCCAAAGACACACAGCAGCCAGCCTCATTCACAATCACCCTAAAAAAAAATCATTTTTGCTGTTTTAACCTAAACTAGACATACAGACCAGAAACCCATCCTCGCCGCATTTGCCACAAAAACTTTTCACCTAACATGCCCCCCAAGCAAAAAGGAAAGAAGATTGATCTCGAGGAATTCCTCGGTGACTGGACCGAGGAGGACCAGTACAAGCCCCAGGCCGCCAGCAACGACCTGTTTGCCTCGGTTGGTATCGCTGCTCCCTCTGCCAACGCCGAGGTTCAGCTGCCCACGAGCGGTCCTTGGACTGCTCGCATCAACAACGTGAGCTACGACGTGGTTGAGGACGATTTGAGACAATTGTTTAGCAAACAGAGCATCCAGAGCATTCGCATGCCCAAGGACCAGGAAGGCCGCAGCCGTGGCTATGCGTTTGTTGAGTTTAATGATCGTGACAGTTTGGCGGCTGCCCTCAAGCTTGATGGCCAGAGCCTGCAAAACCGTGCTGTTCGCATTGCCCTTGAGGCCCGTGACGGTGGCTTTGGTGGTCCTGGTGGCTTTGGCGGTGCCCGTGGCGGCAGATTTGGCGACGAGCCCGACCTTGATTGGGGCAACCGCAGAGCTCCTACCAACGCTCCTCGTGAGCCCCGTGGCGGTCGCTACGGTGGTGGTATGGGTATGGGCGGTGGCTTTGACGAGCCCGAGATGGACTGGGGTTCGCGCCGTGCCCCCACTAACGCTCCTCGCCAGCCCCGTGGCCCTCCTCGCAACTTTGATGAGCCTGACCTTGACTGGGGACAACGCCGTGCCCCTACTCAGGCTCCGCGTGCTCCTCGTGAGCAGAGCTCGCGCCCTCCTCGCAATTTTGATGAGCCTGATCTCGACTGGGGCGCTCGCCGTGCTCCCGCTCGCCAGCCCCAGCAAAAGCGTGGCGGCTTCAATGTGCTCAAGGGCCCTCAGGCCGAGGCCGAGACCAAGGCCGAGCCTGCCCCTGCCGCTGAGAAGCCCAAGCCCGCCGCTGCAGTGCCTCTTTCAGAGACTATTGCCGCTGCCACTGCCACCTCTGAGCAGGACGACTCCTGGACCACTGTTGGCAAAAAGTAGCTCTATATATTATCTAGATTAAGGTCGTGTGCCTATGCGTGCAGGCGTGACAAGGGCTAAACTCCTCTGCCCACCTGCCCACCTTCCCTGAGAGCTTGTCACCCACGGCACCTTGGCTGACATGATGGGCTGGATCTACTTTTTTCTCATGCTGGGGGATATAGGCCTGGTCCTCCTCCAGCTATACTTTATTATAAGCTATAGTGACTTGGAGCACGACTACACGTCGCCCTACGACCTGTGCCAGCTTATGGACAAGTGGTACCCGCTGGAGGTTTATGCCCACTCTGCCGTGTTTATTCTGCTGGTGCTCTGCCGTGAATGGACTTCTGTGCTAGTGTTTTTACCGGTGGCACTATTCAATGTCTATGTCTACACGAGCCGCACGTTCAAATTTGATGCAACCAGCATCTTTAGGCAGCTGACTTCGCTCAAGGCCGAGGCGTTTGCCAAAATGGCCTACTATGTCATTTGTTTCTGCTACCTGCTCTACTCTATGATTTGGTGGCTTGTTGTGCACTCGGATTAGGGAGTCCCGCTAATGTATTGTACCTTTCTTAATCGAGATAGCTTGATTGTGTAACTCTCTCAATTGAATGTGTGTGCAACTTTCTTACCCTGCCCACAGCCCCCTCGCCCCTTGTTGTGGAGCAACATGCTGTTTGGCAGGGGTCCGAGCGCGCGGCGCTGACCAATCATTTACTCAGCGGAGAGCTTAGTGGAGGGGGGCTGTTTTGTCCCGGTAAGAAATTTACCTTCCCCATGACAGCATTTGCCTTTGGTGCGCTGCTGTTGTTGGGCGCTATTAGCCCTGGCGTGGCCCAGAATGCTAGTACTACTAGCGGTGCCAGCGCAAGCGCTAGTACGAGTGGGGATACCACAAGCGGCGCGACCACCACTAGCGTGGCAACCACGAGCTCTTCCAACTATGTTTACGCGGCAGACTCATCCACTAATGCCGTGTCGAGCAGCACTGTTGTCTCATCCAATGGGGACTACACATCCACCGAGATTGTGGGCGTTACAATCTACTCAACTGTGAGCTCAACCTACACTGCCTCGAGTAGCAGCGCTGCAGATGCATCAAGCACAAGCGCTTCTTCAAGCTCCACAACCTCGCTCGTGCCCGAAACAAGTACCAGTGCGAGCTCAGATACCGGTAAAAAGATTGGTATTGGCGTGGGCGTGGGTGTGGGCGTGCCGGTGCTTTTGGCGTGCCTCGCGCTCGGCGTCTTTTTGTTCAAGCGTCGCACCCAACCGCAAACGAGCCCCGCGGCCGAGGAGGACGAGGACCCGTTCTCGGCCAACATCAATAAATACCACACCACAAATGCGGCTGCCAACTTTTAATGGCTTTATTTATATGTAGTTTAGTGAGAGGCAGTGAGAGGCAGTGAGAGGCAGTGAGAGGAGTCGCGTCGCAGTCGCTTGACTTAGAGTCGCAGTCGCAGTCAGGCAGTGGCAATGGCGTGCATTGACGTGCATGGTTGCCCCGTAATATCCGCGGATGCAAGGTGCCATCTAGGTGCCTAGAATGATCAAACAAGTGCTATAGCTGAGCCTAAGTATCTACACCTGTTCTGCTTGCTGGCTGTGCCGAGGAGCACCTCCGTTTTTTCTCCAAGTCACCACTGGCGCCCCAAATATGCAGGGTCAGTCATGCTTTCATGTGAAGGTGAGCTTTGTCGAGGTGAGCTGGCCCAAAGCTCTATACACCCTACCTAGCTAGCTAACTAAAGCCTGAACCTCAAACCTATAGCTCACGCGTGCTTACCACCCCAGTATCAGTCGTTTGCCACTGTCTTATCGCATGCAAGCGATTTGAAATTCGCCACACGTGACCAACGATCCTGCAGAAGCGTGCATATTTTATATATATAATGTGCCCCAATCTCTCGCATACAAACTCAAACTTTGCATAAGATGGACGCTGAAAAGTCTCAGCCCCTCGAGGGAACTCCAACGCAGCATTCGTGGTTTGGGCGCCTCCTCGCGTCCACACCTCCACCAGTTCCACCACGATCGCAGCCGTTCCCCAGTCCAAATTTCATCTCCAAGCTGCTCGTTTCATGGATGACCCCCACCATGTACACTGGCTACAACCGCTCGCTCGAGTTTACCGATATATACGAGTGTAAAGAAGAATGGCAGTGTGAGCGGCAAATGGAGCGGTACCGTAAGCTCGTGACTGAGTTTGAGGCGAAAAACAGCCAGTCTCCCCATTGGAGGGCCATTTTGTCAATCAACCAGCGCGTTTTTTGGATGGACGCAGGCGTCACCTTTCTATCCAATGGTTCCACCATTGGCCTTGCGCTCGTTGCTTCGAAGCTTATTGACGAGGTCCAGTATATTTATGAGGGCAAGACTGACTTCAGGCCCGCGGTCGCCTATGCAGTAACCCAAACTGTGCTGTTCGTGATTTACCTGTTTTGCCAAGTTTGGGGCTCGTTGCTTGGCATTGTGTACCGTCAAAGCGTTACCTCCACAATTACAGCTGTTGTATACGACAAAACCCTGAGGCTGAGCACAAAGGGCCGAGCCCAATTCTCCACGAGCCAGATCTCGAGCCTCGTGACCACCGACGTTGCGCGCATTGGCGTTGCCGCATATTATTCTGCACCGCTTATACTATTTGCACCTTTTATGGGCGCAGTAATTGGCGTCCTCATCTACTTTTTGGGTGTGTCTGCGCTTGCCGGCATTGCCCTCATTGTGGCCGCCATGAGCATCGCCTCGGTCGCCGGCAAGTACACCTCGGGCATCCGCAAGCGTAGTTTGCCCTTTGCCGACCAGCGTGTGAGTGTTGTGCGTGAAACGGTCGCTAGCATGCGCACCCTCAAATTCTATGGGTGGGAGGATTCATTCCAAAAGCTGCTGGCCAAGGTCCGCGACTCGGAGGAGGCATGCATCAAGATGATTGCGCGTATTAATGTTTCAACTTCTGCCATTACCGAGATTGTTCCCCTGTTTGCTGGTGTGCTCTCATTTGCCGTCATGTCGGCTATTGGCAAAGACTTGTCGCCCTCTGCTGCGTTCCCTGCCCTCACGCTGTTTAGCATGATAGCCCCCAGTTTGAGTAATTTTGCTCAAGGTATCGTGGTGTTTTCGGATGCCTACAATTGCTTCAAGCGTCTTGAGGTCTTTTTCAATGCCGACGAGTCCGACAACACGCCGCCCGAGCCCGGCCAGCACCTCAGCCTCCAGGCAGCTTCATTCCGGTGGTTGTCGGCCATTGACAACTCCAACAACTTTACTCTCAACCAGCGGTTTGCTTCAATGCTGCGCATGCGCGCCTACCAGATGCAGGCTTTCGAGGAGGAAACCCACAACACTTTTACCATCAAGGACATTAGCCTCGAGGTGCAGCCAGGCGAGCTAGTCATGGTGATTGGCGCCATTGGATCGGGCAAATCGTCGCTTTTGCAGGCGATTGCCGGCAACATGACCCGCGTCGCAGGCACTGCCATCGTCCAGGGCCAGGTCACCTCGATGCTCAAAAACTGGTCCATCAATGCTACGGTGCGGGACAATATTGTGTTTGGGCAAAAGTTTGATGAGACCAAGTACGCCCAAGTTTTGCGCGTATGCCAGCTAGGCCAAGATCTCGAGCTTTTCTCCAATGGCGACCTTACCGAAGTGGGCGAGAATGGCATCACATTGAGCGGCGGCCAAAAGGCGCGCCTTGCGCTTGCCCGTGGAATTTATGCCGCCAAGGATATTGTGTTGCTTGACGATGTGCTCAGCGCGGTCGACTCAAAGGTGAGCAGCGCCATCATGGAGCAGTGTGTCTTGGGGTACATTGGCGATCGGATCCGCATCATGTCCACCCACAATTTGGCCCTTCTTGGCTATGCGTCGCAGGTGGTCTTTATGAACGCGCACCACGAGGCGGTTGTGGGCACGCTGGACGAGCTCATGCAGAACGAGGAGTTTCGCGATTTTTACAGTTTGCACAACAAAGGAAGCGACAGTAGCGATTTGGAATCCGAGGCCGAGGATACCGAGGCCGAAGAACAGGAAGAGCGCGGCCCGGCCGCCAAGCCTCTTATGGAAGAAGAGCTCAGGCAGCGCGGCAAGGTCCAGTTTGATGTCGTTGTCAAATACGTTTCTGCGGGCTCCAAGTGGTGGACGCTACTAGTTGCTGCCATTTTGGGGTTTGTGCTGCTTGCCGCGGTCGCCCAGGTCATGCAATCGGTTTTCCTCAACTGGTGGACCGCCGATTATTGGCGCGAGTCGAGTGGGTTTTACATTGGCGTTTATGCTGCCATTGTTACTTCGCAAGGCTTTTTCCAAATCAGCTACATGTGGGTGCTTTCTGAATTTGTGTTTGCTGCTACCTCGGGCCTTTACCGGCGCGCCGTGGCTCATGTGTACAATGCCCCCATTTCGTTTTTTGACACTACCCCGTTTGGCCGTATTGTGAACCGGTTCACCAACGATCTAACTACTCTGGACACTATTTGGTTTAACCGCCTGAGCAGTGTGTTCCCCAGCATCGCAAACACCCTCGGCAACCTGATTTTGGTATTCGTTTTTGCTCCTTGGGCCGCCCTGTGCCTCGTGCCGTTGGTGGTGACTGCTATAGTGGGCATTCAGTTCTACCGCGCCACCTCGCGCGAGGTGAACCGCATCCAGAGCATGCACCGCTCAAAAATGTTTGCTCAGCTCACAGAGAGCATCGAGGGCGTCGACACGATTGTGGGCTTTGACCGCGCAGACTACTTTAGGCAGCGCACGTTCAAGTCGATCGAGGACACCCAGGTGTCTACGTGCATCAACTACCTGAGTATGGGCTGGCTGGCGTTCCGTGTATTGCTGAGCACCGTCCCGATCGTGTTTACCGTGAGCATGCTGTGCACTTTTAGGGTCTTCAAGGTGTCTACGAGCGAAGTGGCTATGCTGGTATCCATTGTGCCCAACATGTGCATGGAGACGGTGGGCGTTGTTCTTGGTCTTGTCGAGACCGAGAAGAACCTGAGCTCCGTCGAGCGTCTCTACGAGTATGCGTACTTGCTGCCCCAAGAGGCCAACACCACCAAACGCACCGCCACGAATTGGCCGCCCGCCGGCGGTATCAAGTTTGAGAATCTGCAGTTTTCGTATCGCGAGGGTCTGCCTCGGGTTTTGCGCGATTTTAGTTTGGAGATCAAGCCGGGCGAGAAGATTGGCATTTGCGGCCGTACCGGCGCCGGCAAGTCCTCGCTTATTTCATGCTTGTTTAGACTGGGTGAGCTCGATGGCGGCCGCATTCTCGTGGATGGCGTCGATATCGCCGAGCTCGACCTCACCGATTTGAGGTCCAACATTTGCATCATCCCCCAAGAAAGTGTGCTGTTCAAGGGCACCGTGCGCACCAACCTCGATCCATTTCAAGAGTTTAGCGACGAGCAGCTGTGGGAGGCGCTTTACCGCAGCGGTGCGTTGCCCGACCGCGAGACCCGTACCGGCAAGTTCCAGCTCGACACTGCAGTAGAAGCCAATGGCAACAACTTTTCGCTTGGTGAGCGCCAGCTCCTTAGTTTGAGCCGGGCCCTGGTCAAAAAGTCCAAGATTATTGCCCTGGATGAGGCTACCGCTAACGTCGATCACAAGACTGATGCCCAAACCCAGCACATTATTGCGACTGAGTTTAGCGAGTCAACCATCTTGTGTATCGCTCACCGCTTGCAAACCATCATTGGCTACGACAGGATCGTGGTCATGGAGGGTGGCCGCGTGCTCGAGTTTGGCAGCCCCGCTGAATTGTATGCTCAGAATGGCACGTTTAGAGCTCTTTGCCGGGAAAGTGATATTGACGCCAATGATATTGCCGCCGCTGTGTAATTTATTTAGATTATTGACATTTTGTGAGTGCGCTCGAGGCAGCGGGATTAACCAGATTGGCTCATGCAGCCTAGACTCGGATTCCAAATATTGCATGATCGTGCAGTGGCAAATTGCGTGCTTGCTACTCGCAAATACCTACAAAAAACCCTCTTCTCGCCTGCATCACACAGGAAAGATGCGCTACCCCAAGCTTGCTCATTGCCATAGTTACCAACAAGAACTTTTAGGAACTCGCTTAACTAAGTGCATGCATGAGCATGCATGACAGCTACATAAAAGGGGTTTTATCCCCTTTCCCCACACATGACTACAGTTGTTGAAACAAGCGACGGAGTGAACATTTTCTACAAAGATTGGGGTTCCAAGAATGCCCAGCCCCTTGTTTTCCACCATGGCTGGCCCCTTTCCAGCGACGACTGGGACGCTCAGTTGCTGTTCTTTTTGAGCGAAGGGTACCGCGTTGTGGCATTTGACCGCCGCGGCCATGGCAATTCAACCCAGGTGAGCAGCGGCCACGATATGGACCACTATGCCGCAGATGCCTCGGCCCTAGTTGAGCACCTTGACCTCAAAAACGCAGTGCACATTGGGCACTCGACGGGAGGTGGCCAGGTCGCCCGATACGTTGCAAAGTATGGCCAGCCTCAAAAGAGGGTTGCTGCTGCTGTCCTAATTAGTGCCGTACCGCCCTTGATGGTCAAAACTGGTGCCAACACCGAGGGAACGCCCCTGTCAGTGTTTGACGGTTTCCGCGAGGCATTGGCCGCCGATCGCGCCCAGTTTTATCGCGACGTTTCCAGCGGTCCTTTCTATGGTGCAAATCGCGATGGATACAAAGTATCACAGGGCGCAATCGACAATTGGTGGCGCCAGGGAATGCAGGGTGCAGCCATTGCCCACTACGAGGGCATCAAGGCGTTTAGCGAAACGGACCAAACGGCCGATCTTGAGGCAATTGAGGTGCCCACACTAGTTCTTCAGGGCGACGATGACCAGGTTGTGCCCTATGAGGCGGCTGCACTCAAGCAGGCCAAACTCGTCAAGGGCAGCAAGCTCAAGATCTACAAAGGGTTCCCGCATGGCATGCACACCAGCGAGGCTGAAACAATCAACAAGGATATTCTCGAGTTTATTAAAACTATCTAAATAACGCACCCCACATATCCCGCTCAACATTCCCCCCTTTTTGGCCGTGCAGTAAATGGGTGCTCACGTCATGGGGTCACGCTCACCTGTATCACATGCAGATTCCGCAGAGGATAAAATTCAGGGGCCGCAGCGGCACGCCGGTAATAATAATTTTGGAGAGTGCGTTGTTTTTCTCCCTATTTCATGCAAAAAACATCGCTATATTTGGGAGGGAAAATGCAATCACAAGCTACCGGCGCAATCACATGTGCATAACCACATGCAGGCATAAATATATATAGTCAGCCAGGGTCGCCGGTCCATACAATACATGTCTGCAACAGTTGAACATTTATCCAGCTACCCTAGCGTCTCGCAGGTGGTGAGCTTTGCCAAGAGCTTTAGTGTTGTGCAAAAGGCCGGCGCTATCTCCAAGCCCTATGTTGACACTCTTGCCGAGAAGACTGCCCCTATCACCAACGCCATTTACTCTAAAGCGCAGCCGACCCTTGCCAAGGCCGACGAGCTCGGCGACAAGTTTCTTTCCAACCTCGATTCCAAGTTCCCGGCGATCAAGACCGCACAGCCCAGCGACCTTGTGAGCGAGGTGAGGCACCGCATTGACGGGGCCAAGACCAGCGTGGGTAGCACCGCCAGCTCGGTCAAGACCAAGTACTCGCAAGTTTATGATACGAACGGCAAGCCCTACATTGATGTTATTGGTAGTCGCATTGCACCCCTCAACGACAAGTTTGATGGTGCCATCGAGAGCTATTTGCCCGGCGAGGGCGAGGCCACTGACGCCGAGAAGGCCAAGGCCAGCGGTGATGCCAACGAGCTTGGCCGTACTTATTCCCTTGTTGTCAAGTTGTTTGGCCGCCTCAAGCCCGCCGCGTTTGGTCTGCGCGACTCAACCCTTGCGCACGTCCAGCACGTGTACAGCGATAAGCTCGAGCACCAGCTGCCTGTTGTGCAAGACCTTAGCGTTCACCTGCTCGGCAAGGTGGTGACCATCAAGCTGAGTTACACCAAGGATGTTGCTGCTGCGCTCAAGACTGGGTTTGCGCTTGGTTACGAGTCGTACGCCAAACTATTCGAGGCGATTAGTGGTACCCCTACCGGCAAAAAGGTGCGCGATACTTTGGACCAGGCGAGCGAGCACGCCTCGGCTGTTGTGTCGTCTACGTTTGGTGAGGCCGAGAGCGAGGCCAGCAGTTTGAAAAAGCGCGGCAAGGCCAAGGTCGAGCAGATTACCCAGGAGGCTCAGGCTGCTGTTTACTAGGTGGAGTGCCCAACCGGTCCCCGTGAGTTCCCAGTGGTCCCCTTTTCTGGCGCTCCCCGTGAGTGCCCTTGCCCAAAGTGCCCCCTGCCCTGTGCATGCCAAATCTAATTAAATAAACCATTTACAAATACAAGCTCGGCGAGTTGACAATATCGCGGTGCACAAGCTCCAACGCCTTGTCCATCTTGACCGCCAAATCCTCGTTGCCGATCGTGCGCGCAGCCTGCGACAGCTGGCGCAGCAGCTCCTCGAGCCGCCTAAACATCCGGATAAGCGAACCTTCAAACACGTCGGTCATCTTTGTAATTTGTGCAAACGTGCACCCGCGCGCCCACTGGAAAACAACGTCCATGAGCTGGGGCTTGAACTGCTCCACATACTCGCTCTCGACCACCGGCAACTTGCACTCGGCGCTGACCTTGGCGATGCGGCGGGCCATAGTTTGCAAAACCCGAAACGGTTCTTTGAGGTCGGGGTGCAGCACCGAGCTGGCGTCATTGACCTTTTCGTCAAACACAAAGCACGACAGCAGCGCAGCGCACTGTTCGGGGCCGAGGGGGGTAAACGTACCATTAAAAATAAGTTCAGTTAACAACAGCTCATCACCGCTCGAGATCTCGCACGCCACGCGGCCCTTGAGCTCAACCACATCCTCCACAGTGGCAAACCCCAACTTTTGCAGCACGCGCTTGCGGTTGTGCAGCTCGTCCATTTGGATGATGGAGTTTGCGTCCTTGACCTTTTGCTTTGTGGTTTGAATCTTGGAGTGCAGCTGCATCTTTTGCGAGTACTGCTCGTACAGCTCGGGCAGCTGCGGGTCGTTGATGAGGACGTTGGCGCTCAGCTTGGCCTCGAGCACCTCGCACTTGCGCACGAGGTCCATAAACCCTTCATCACCAATCTTCATGTTTTCGACCGGGTCAAGAGGTGGAATACCATCGGGAAACCGCTTGATGATCTCGACAATCTGCTTGCCCACGGTGGCCCGCTGCTTGGCACTGGCCAAGTCGTTGGGCAGGTTGGTGCGGATCTGCGAGATTTCCTGGATGCTGTAGAGGGTTACAGGGATGATTTCCATCTTGAACTCGCCGCCTTCTTTGGGGGGCTCGACGCCGGGCACCAGTTTGGGGTCGTTTCTGCGCACAAGGTGCATGGGGGTCGTTTTTGAAACTGTGACGAGCACGTTGGCCACGTACTTTTCGTGGTCGTCAAACTCGACCTTGGAGTAGCGCGGCACCGGCCGTTTCTCAACGCTCACAACCATACCCCACCCAAACTCGAGGCTGGGCTTGTCCTGCTGCTTGACGAGCACACGCACAACGCGGCCTTTGGCGAGAAACTTTAGGGAATTACCCGGATGCGTGATAATCTTTTGCATGTCCTGGCTGTACTCTGCGACCTTTTGTTTGATGGAGTAATACTCGCGGATCGCGTCCTCGTTGGGCACGCTCGTGTTGTCGTACTCGAGCTGCAGTTTGTGCTGCTCGGCCTCGAGCACCGGCACTTTGGTGGCGTGCTGGAACTGGAAAAAGCAGTGCTCGAGCATAAACTCGGGCGAAATGCCCTCGACGCGTAGCAAATTGAGGATCATGTTGTAGCCCAAGTGGAACGCAGAGTCAAGGCGGTCGGTCACGCCCTTGAGCATGCCCTTGGCCACGCTGGGCTCCATCTGTTCGTTGATCATCATAATGACAATACCCCGGTCATCAAGACCACGGCGACCGGCGCGGCCGCTCATTTGAATGTACTCACCGCCGCTCACCCACCGGGTCTCTCGGCCGTCAAACTTGCGCACAGAGGTGAAAACAACAGTCTTGGCAGGCATATTGAGACCAATACTAAAAGTCTCGGTGGCAAACAAGACCTTGAGCAGGCCTTCCTGGAACAGCAGCTCAATCACCTCTTTGAGGATGGGGAGCAGGCCCGAGTGGTGCACACCGATACCACGTCTCAGCAGCGGGAAAATCGACTTGATTTGGTTGAGTTCACGGTCTGCCTCGCTCAACTGGCTCATTGCCTTTTCGAAAACATTGGTGACCATGTCGTGCTCGTCGCTGTTGTTGAAATCGAGCTTGGCCATCTTGGTGGCCAAATTCTCGCATTCGCGCTTGGAAAAGCTGAAAACAATCACAGGGTTGTACCGGTTGGTCATAATCATTTTGATAATTTTGTAAATATCGGGGATTTCCTGCTTGCCGCCCTTGGACACCTTGCCCTTATTGTGCTTTGCCGTAGTGCTTGCCACGTCCTCTCCGGCCTTTTCTTGTAGAGTACCCATTGCTTTTTGAAAATTTTCCTCGCGGAACTGTCCCTTTTCATCAACGACAAGGTGAATTCCGCTGCCACCCTCGGGGAACAGGTAGTGCTGGAGGGGGGTGGGCCGGAAATTTGTGTAGACAACATGGCACGGCTGAGAATGGATCTTGCAATGCCACTCTGCAAACTCACGCGCGTTGGGAATGGTCGCCGAAAGGAAAACGCACCGTGACCGGTCAGGCAACAAGATTAAAGTCTCCTCCCAAACAACGCCGCGCTCCTTATCGCGCATGTAGTGGACCTCGTCAAACACGATCCAAGATACTTCACGAATTACCTCAGAGCCACGGTACAGCATACTGCGCAAAATTTCGGTGGTCATAACCAAGCACGAAGCATCAGGGTTGAGGGTGATGTCGCCAGTCATAAGACCCACATCCTTGAACTCGGCGAGCAGCTCGCGGTACTTTTGGTTCGAAAGCGCCTTGATGGGCGACGTGTAGACCACACGCTGCTTGTTGCGGAGCGCCTGGGCAATGGCGTACTCGGCAACAACCGTTTTTCCCGCCGAGGTGTGGGCACTCACCAGCACCGATTCGTTGCGCTCAATGGCGGCAATCGACATACTCTGGAATGGATCAAGCGTAAAGGGGTACGTGCGGGCCGGATCACTGCTCTTGTGGTTCTCAATGGGCTTGTAGTCGTAGTTGGGGGGAAGGGCCACCTCGTGGCGGATCAGGTGCCGTCCCGTCTCTGCATCGGCAGCGCCAGCCTGCACCTCGACTGCATCGGTCACGACGGGCGCCTCCTCCATCTTTTTAGTGGGTTTGAGCTCTTTAGTGTCGCTGTGCTCGCCCTTTTTTGCCTTTTTGGATTTGGACGGCGTCGCCTCGAGCTGACGTTTGGGCGATTCGCGAGTGGGCTCGGCAGCAGCGGCCTGCGCGGCCTGCTTGCCCTTTTTAGCTTGCTTTTTGGACTCCTGGGGAGGTTCAGCCTTGGGTTCTGGCTTTTCTGAAAATACCCCAAAAAGATCCATGCTTAGAAATTTTTCGCGAGCGACTAGCTAGTAACGCTAGTGGGTAGGGTAGGTAATAGGTAGTAACTATAATCTCCTAAAATAGTGAATAAATACGTCCTCATTTGCAAATTCCTCCTTTGCAAAATGATAAACAACCATAAACAGCTCAGGGAACTTGGAAGTAAAGAACTGCAGGTACCCCGAAGGGATGGGCCCCACGCACTCCTTGAGTTCGTCGCTAAAATCGTTGTAATGGTGAAGCTTGTTGCGCAGCGCCCGAAGTAAATCAATGATGCGGTCACCGTGGTACTTGCGGTACTTGCCCAAATTCTCAATAAACAACTGCGGGAACGCAGAGTGCCAGTCGGTACCAACCACGTTTGGCGCGTGTTTTTCGAGCCGCTGCAGCAATTCGCTATACTCTTCGCGCGTATCGTGCTCAAGACGGTCGCTTACCTTGACCAGCAAGTCCAACTTGTCGCGATCGGTCCAAAAAAGTGGGTGGGTCATAATCTCGTGCGTGTCGGGCCGATCCAGCGGGTTAAACGAGATCATGGCCGTAATAAGGTCGGTGGCTTCTTTGCCATACCCCAAATGGCCAAGATGAAGATCAAACACGTGGTTTTCGATATTGGGCTGCCGCATATAGCTCTCGCCAAACGGGTGGGCGCCGCCGCTCAGCACATAGTAAAAGACGCACCCAAGCGAAAAGATGTCTACGGCGCGCGTTAGGCGGCGGCTCTGATTGTCTTCAAGGATAACGTCGCTCGAGTACTCCTGACTCCCGGTCTTGGCAACGTAGCGGTTGCCCATGGAAATCTCAGGAGCAGTCCAGCCAGAGGTGCCCGCACCTGCGGCCGTGGTGTTGTGAAACGAGGACTGGTCCGAGTCGAGCTTTTTACAAAGGCCAAAGTCCGAGATAAGCAGCCTCACGGGCCCCAAACAGCTAATTTTGTTCTCGCCCTCTTTGGTATAAATTGTCTTTGGCGAAGCCACCAAAATGTTTTGTGGTTTGAGGTCACGGTGCACGATTTTTAGCGAGTGAAGGTAGTGCACGCCCTCGACAATTTGCTGCAGGGCATTAAGAGGCTCCAAATCACGCCGCAAATCTTGCAAACTTTTTTCCTTGTCTTGCGGGTGCAGCAAATCCTCGAGCGTACCGGGGCACAACTCGAGCGCAATATAGAGAAATTGGTCGGTTTCATGCTTGCAATAGTAGCGTACAACGTTTTTGTGGTCGTCGCTCTCTTGCAAAATGTGCACCTCGCGGTTGGCAAACTCGTAAAAGTTGAGCAACATGCGCTTGATTGCCACCTCGCGGTTCTGGAACTTGCCCTTGAGCACGGTTGTGCCGTGCGATCCATAGCCCAAAATCTCGTTAGACACAAACAACGGGCCCAGTACCTCGCCGACCTTGGACTCGCGCGCACGTTTGCCGCCGCGTTTGCCGCGTTTACGCTGTTTGGCCGGCTTCTCGGGGCTGGGCTTGTCCTCGGCTGATTCGTCGTCCACGACCTGCTTTTGACGATGGTTTATGCGCCCGCGCACCCAATTGAATAGCTCGGGCAGGTCTTGGCGAACAAGCAGCACAATAAACAGCACAACCACCAGGTAGTGCATGAGGCCATACTTGCGTTCCGGGGCCGGTAGCTGGGGCGGGGCAACCGGTGCCTCGACTTGGGGAGCACCGCCGCGGCACCACGTGGGGTGCACACCCGTGAGCAGCGTGGCGAGCTCGTTGCGAGTCCTAAACGACTGACTGCCCGAGCACCACGGGGCCACTTGGGCAGACAGCAAAAGAGGTTGATAATCTTGGCCCAAAGCATAAAAGTCGCCATTGGCAGTAACATCCACATAAAGCGAGTCTGAACGCACATCATCGCGACCTCCCAACCGCGGCTGGGGCAGCACAACAAACGAGCCGCCATCGGAAACAACGTCAAACACTTTGACTACCTTGCCGGCCTGGCGCGTCCACTGCTGGCTCAAATTTTCGGTAACAGCCATCACAGTACTGTTTGAGGTGGGCACAATGTACACCCCGTCCAACGGTGAAGTGTACTGCTCCTCGAGATCGGTGTCCCTGAGATTGGGCTCCCACCGGGTAAACTTGAGTCTCCAGGCCCGCTCGCTCGCTTGCTCGTGAATCTCGAGCGTATATTCTGTGCGTCCAAGGTGCAACAAACCTCCAAGACTCTTGCGACTGGGGAATAATGGCGATGTGGATCCATAGGCGTGCATGACCTCACCTGACTCTGAGTCAATGGCGTAGAGCACAGTATGCTTGCTGCCAGTATACACAATGTCACCCGAGTACGGCGTGCGCTCCACCAAATCCTTTATTGAGGCTGGGATGTGCTCGAGGCCAGTAACGGGGTTAAAGTAGAGTAGGCGGCCTGCGTCGGTAAATTCAGTAATCCAAACCGCATCTACGCCATCCTTGTCGCCATTGATCTGTTCAACCTGCACAAGCGGCTCAGACTCGGTGCTCCATAAAAGACTGCCGGTCGCCCTGTCTCGGGCCTGAAGGTCGCCGTCAAGCGTCGCAAACAGCACCAGGCGGGACAACTTGTAGTCGCCAAGGTCCCTCGGCTCAAAGGCCATCAGTTCATTGTCTGTTCTCGGGGTGTAGCTCGCTACACTGTTTGCCGCATGGGCTACACTGCCCAGCAGAGCTAGCCGCATGATGACAGAAGGATGCAGGGAGGGTGCACTTTGAGGGTGACCAAAGGGTTCAAAGTGTAACTATACTGGGGTTACTTTATTAATTTCCTGCTATTTTGTCGAGGTTGGCGCCGCCAATTCGTCGAGTCTCGGCGCCTGAAAAATTTATCGGGTGACGCTCCTTTGGGAATCGCCAATTTCAGGGTTTGTATAAATACTTAAATTGTATCTTAGCTGCGCCCCAATTCTCGTGGAAGGTCGGGGAATCCTCTAACGAGGCGTCGCTAATGCAGAGGCTGTGGCTGCAAATATTATGAGACAATCCATAAGCACAGGCGGTAGGCCTGATGGTGGGCTTATGGGCCCCTTAACCATAGAACTTTTGGTGCGCCCTATAGATTCATGTTCATTGCACAACTGTGATACTTGGTCTGTTTCTTTCAATTGTCAATTTCAATAATCTCTACTATAGAACAACAGGCGCACTCTTTGCAAAAGCACCTTCACTTTTTACCAAACAAATTCTCTAATAAACTCAAAACTGATCCCCTTTCTCTGCCTGGCCAGCCCTTATAAGCTAAAGGACTTTAGGTTGGTGACGGCATGCAGCGCACCGCATAACCGTGTAGCATTTAGCTAGTCAAGTCTACCATTCACATACCATGTATGCTCTGAGTCCCGCAAAAGAAATAATCTGGGGAAACGATCATATACTGTTTATTATTGGCCACCGCATCCATTCTCCACAACCGTACCTAGCACTGGCAATCACCAACCGCTGCAATTATCGGGTATATACCAGTAATGAGCTATGGCAGAAGTTCAAATTTTACAGTAATATTGATTCATGCAAGCATTATTTGCAAACAATGCGTGAAAAGTAGTACTGGCAGACTTGTTGGTGCTCTGGCCTTAATAGATATTCAATGGCTACATCAGACTCGGAATGGCACTACCATATGGTTTTTGCTAAAGAAAAATCCAAGATCATAGGAGGGGCTGTGGCTGTGCCTACTATTTCAAGAATGAGGGTGTTTCACATTATGGGTTCAATGCTGAACCTTCGATCGCGCAAAGGTGACCTTGCTAACTTGTCGTTCGAGTTAGCGCTAAATCTGGCAACCCACGAATACTTTAATCGTATCCCTGAACAGTCTCGAGAGAACAAGTCTTATGCCATGAGTCTTGCACGCAGGTTGTGCAAGGACATATTTCAATCATTGATACATCCCAGAAAGAAGATTTCACAGAGATCCAGAAGTCATTGACGCATTCGCATCAGATAGTTCTACTTATCATACCAGAGATGTCATAGTTGTGAGGGTTGGCCTCGACTTTTGCCCTCAAATTTTTGGTTAAACAGCCAAACATTTGGCGTTTTACGTTTTAAATGCAGCAGAGGAAGTGCGGGAAATGCTGCCATTGGAGGACAGAAGCTTGGTGAAACAAGCTAGCATTCAAGATTAAAGCATTTACGCTGGGGAAACCTCACGGTTAAGCAGGGGCTGCAGCTGGCTGAAGGTGAGCTCACGGGCCTCTACACCGTAGCCTGAAGCAATAATTCATAGTACATATCTAGTTCTTCTTGTGCTGCGAAGTGCCCCGGGCAACCTCTCCCTCAAGCTGGTTACGGCCCCTGATATCGGCCTGATCCTCGACACTCCTGATCTCGCCAATGATATCCTTGGTCTTGCCAAAGTAAATTTCATTCAGCTGGCTACGCAATTTGCTCTCAGTCTCCTCAACAAGCGAGCCAATGTTGCCAATGTGAGCCCAGTCGTCCACGGCCTTGGGGGTAGTTTTAGTGGCTTGGCGGGTCAGATTACCGGTCAAATCAAGCTTGGAAGCACCTACTCCGAGAATAATGGTCGAAGTAAGCGAGTAAGTGCACTGGTCACCCTCCTCGACCTCAAACACGTGAATTGAGTCCCACCAACTTTTGTTTTCCTGCTTTTTGATGAGCACAACGCCGGCAAATCCACCCTCACTCTCCCAGAGGTAGCACGAGCAGATGCCACCGTCAAAATAGAGCTCGCGATAGGTGTCAAATGCCGAGTTAAGCTGGACCTCGAGAGCCCGAAGTTGCTCCGGGATACTGGGCGCATCCTCGACATTGGGCTGGTATTCACCAGTAAAGGGACTCTTGTAGCTATCGCCATCGCGATTAAAGTCGCAGCAAAGGAACTTGGCGCCCGTGGAGCACGTCTTGACCTGCAATGGTACATCCACGGTCGTGAGGAGCTCCTCGGCCAAATCTTGTTGAGATTGGCAGATGGTGGCCAAATCTTTCTGGATATGCTTTGGGTCCAAGCGCCGCAACAGGTCAAGAGCCGCGTCGTACCGGTCGTCGCTCATTATTTGTAATTGAAGATGTCGCTGCAATCGAAAATGTCGGCCGTTAAGCAGATTGTCGGAGCTTACAAGGCTTGGTCGCCAATCGAAAAGGTTTATGCTAGTTTGAGGGACTCGCGCATCGAGTACTACGAGAAGGAGCAGCCGTCCAAGCTGCCCAGTAGCCAAACTTTGCACGCCCGTGCCTCTGCTGTTTCTGCGCTTGAAAAGAACGTCAACAGCACCAAGTTCCCTGTTTCAAAGGACCTCAGGCACCCGGACGGCAACCCTGCCTACTACACGACCATTATGCGCGAGGCGGTTAGAGAGAATAAAAAGAGCTCGACGTTCACTGCCATCAGGGAGACGACTTTTGGATGGTTTAAATAGAGCCCACTGGCACTGAACATGTACATATTTAATTTAGTTTGATGCAATGAGCAGGGCCAGGGCCAGGAGCCCGTGGCACCTTGTCACCCTGGGACTCCTTGGCCCAGCCAAGCCAGATTGGCGCAAAGTCGGCAGATAGAACTCTGGTATTGAGACAGCGGAGGTGTCTAGAAGATCGCATTCAATTCACTGCGCGAAGTTGAATGCTCAGAATACGAGACCAACTGGTGAGATCTGGAAGCTACGGTTGACTCCAATAAGAATTTGCAGAGTCACACAGACACTTTCGCTCGCGTTTAGTGTAAGCTCGTGTGCATCTCAATCCTTGGCGGCAAACTCGGCCCCGTGCTCACCCAAAGCAGCAGTAGCATTTTCCACCGTATCAAACTCAATAAACCCGACATTTTTGGCAATACGGGCCTCCACAAATCCTTTTAGAGCACCAAAGTGTGCCTTTACCGCTTCCTGGTCCTCAATACTCTTCACAAATAGCACATGGTGCGGATCGAGCTTGCGCTTTTTGGCCGGCGCTTCAGTGCTAATTCCCCTGGTCCTGGTCTTGGCCTGCTCCACCACAATTGGTTTGCCAAATATTTCGGTGCCGTTGAGCTTGGCGATGGCATTTTTGGCTGATTCCTCGCTCTCAAAATCCACAAACGCCTGGCCGCGCATCTTAAGACTTTTCTTTGCGTAAATTGTACTAGGCCCAAATTCGCTCATTGCTTTTGCCAGCCGCTCTTTAAGAGTGGCCACCGCGACCTTTTCTTCGAGGTTTCGCACGTAAACTGTAGCCATTACGAAGATGATTGACCCGACCAAGCAGTTGATGGTGATGTTCTTATCGGGGCTGATTGGCGGCTACTTTTATGGAACTTCTAGCGTGGAGAAAAAGGTGCAAGGTGCTGATGGCAAGGCCCTTGAAACCGCCGATAACCGCAACTGCAAGATGGTGTTTGTGATCCGCGGAGATATCCCTCTGACCCAGGGCCGCCTCGCCGAGCAATGCGCTCAAGCATGCCTCGCATGCTATGAGACTGCGGTTGCTAAGTCCTTGACCCAACTCCGTGCCTGGAAGCAGCAGGGTCAGGCCAAGGTCACCCTCAAATGCAATTCTCAGGATGAGCTGCTAATTTTGCAGCGCAAGGCAGACCACTATGGCCTTGTGTCTAGAATTATTGTTGATCCTCAGAATGGCCCTTCGGTGCTTGGGATTGGCCCCGCCCCGGCCTCGTTTATCAATCAAGTATCGGGCGACCTCAAACTCTATTAATTATATACTTTTTGAGCACATTTTTACATTCTGAGCACGCACTTGCCCTCCATAGCCTCCAAAGCCTCTACACTATTGCACACAATTGTGTCGCCAGCCTCAATGTCCATGGACGCACGCACCTGTACGTCAAACCCCAGCTCAAAGCACCTGGCCTGAGCCAGATCGCCGCGGCGTGCTCCAGTGTAGGACAAGCACTGAAGAAATAGGGGGCCCTCAAGCTGTAGTTGTGCCAGCTGCTGCAGTACATGAAACCGTTTAGACCTCTCGGCGAGCTCCTTTGTCAAAACCACATTGGGCATGACTTGGCGCTTGAAGGTCTCGCATACATTTTCCAGGGCCGATTTATTGTTCAAATATGCCACCAACTGAGCCTGGTTAACTGCGCTCAGCGCACTGTCAAATGGGAACCCCACTGGGGCGTATGAGGGTGCACCAAGACGCTCGTGCAACCCGGGCACTGAGGAAAGCTGCTCGCTCTCGCTAAAGTCTTGGCCACTTTGCGGAGTAGCGTTCTGCTGGACCAGCCAGCACATGTCAATCTTATTATCCTGTGCGTACTTTGAGGCCCACACCGACGCCAGGTGCCGAGCCTGCTCAAACACTTGCGATTCACGTTTTATGATGCCGCTCTCAAACTCAGAGGGTAGGGGAGCAGGGAAAAGAGAGTCGAAAATGCCCTTGATTGTGTCCATATCACGCTTTAGCTTGAATGTAGGTGTAAAGTAGCCGGTGTGCTGCCCCTTAACAGTACCTAGCGAGGCGCTAGTCTCGACTATGCGGTTGTCCCAGGGGTTAATGAGCGCGCTCAAAATTAAGCATTTTGTGGGCCGTTTCTTGAGGCCGTACTTGCCCGCCAACCGGGTATCGACCATAGGCACTCGGGGTACAGACACCCCTCGAAGACCAATATCACAGTTTCCATCCAGCGGCAGTCTCCATGGAATGATTGGCAAACAAACGCTCACCATGAACCGGTCATATTGCTCTTTGAGCATGACGCCAATATCATTTGACTGGTATGAGCATGTTCCAGCGTCGGGGTATTCGTGTACTGCCCCAAACACCTTTTGACCAGGGGGCTGGTCGATCAAAGACAAGAACGGATCAGGCCCGCCGTCAGATGGACCCTCAATTGAGCTGTGTGCGAGCGCAGTAAACACTCCAAACCGCGCAAAATGCGAGTTTTGTGAAAGCATGATGTAGACGGCCAGAGCCTGCTCGAGCGTTGCGCCGCGCTTATTTCGTGCTTTTTGGACTAAAGCTAAAGCTTCGCCAAAATCAAAGGCTCCCAATCGTTTTGGCTGTGAGTACTTTGCATAAACAACTTTTGAATAAAGGTCCAATTTGGGCACCAGCTCGAGTGCACTCAGTTGTGACTGATTTAGCTTGTCAACATCCAATTTTATTTGCGGACGAATGGCTAGGAGTACGTCTTGAAGGGATGCGATATGGGACTGCCTTTGAGTGTCCAGCACATCAAATTTGTCGCGGGTGCAAAATGTCACGACGCCTAGCCTTGTGTCTGAGCGCCCGACGCCCAACTCAACCACATCGCCAACTTGTACGCTTGATGGCAGGGTAGTTGCACTAATTATCGGGGTTGATGTGTGCACTTGGCGAGCATATGGGATCCTGGCTATAAATCTGAGCATCCATGAGACTAAGCAGAATAAGGCACGAAGCAGGCGAATTCAAGCTCTAGTTTCAGTTTTTACTAGCTAGATCAAGATCAAGGTTAATAAATGAGCATGCTCTTAATTATTTAACTACCATAGCAGCTAATCTAGTTCTTCTTGCGGAACTTGCGGTCAGCAGGGCCAACCTCGGCAACCTTGACGTCGGGAATGACGATCTTGAGGCTGGCAAGGAGCTCGCTGGTCTGTGTGTCAATCTGGAGACCGTCCTGGACAATGACCTGGAGGGCAGAGGTCTCGGGGACGTACTGGTCACGGCGCTCACGCTCCTCCTCTTGGAGAGCGAAAGAGACACCGTTGACGGGGCCCTTGGCAATACGGCGCATCAAGTGCGAAGTGTAACCAGCGACCTTGTTGCGGAGGCGCTTGGAGGGGACGTAGGCAACAGCGTCAATAATGCGCTTGTTGGTCTGGAAGTCCTCGGTAAGACGAGGGTAGTACTTCTCGATAAGCTGCTTAGCGGCACGCTTTGTGGTCTTGGTGCGGACGTTACCCATATGGAGATGTGTGCTGTCGCGGGCCTTGGGGAAAGTGAGTGGGTGGAAAATGTGAGCCCTAGTGGGTGACAAAGCATTAGAAAAACTCAAAAAAACAAAATCAATTTTGAGGCTCCTCCCAAACGCCACTCCCAACGCCACCGCCAATGTGGGTTGGAAAGTCAGCCGAGCCCCAGCCAGCCAACCTCATGCACACAGTCCACGGTGTTTCAATAGAACCAAATACGAAATTCCGCAAGTCCATGGAGGACGCGCACACCGTGCATACCATTGGGCAGTTCCAGTACTATGCTGTTTTTGACGGCCACGCCGGCGCTGTGTGTGCCAAGCAGAGCGCTGCGCGCCTCCACATAATTTTGGAGCAAACGCTGCGGGAAACTGAGGACGTTGCCCTTGCCCTGTTCAAGTCGTTCAATCAGATGGACCTCGAGTTTAAAGATATCAGCAATTCGGGAAGCACCGCGTGCGTGGCGGTGCTTAAAGGTGCGGATCTCGTAGTTGCCAATGTGGGGGACACGCGCGCCGTTTTATGCCGCGCCGGCAAGGCTTTGAGGTTGTCGTATGATCATAAGGGTTCCGATAAGCACGAGCGTGCGCGCATTTCCAATGCCGGTGGCCTGCTCATCAACAATCGCGTCAATGGTGTCCTGGCGGTAACTCGTGCCCTAGGCGATTTGTACATGAAGGACTATGTTGTTGGCGACCCCTACACGACTCGGACCAAGCTGGAGCAAGGGGATGACTACCTAATTCTTGCTTGCGACGGTATTTGGGACGTGTTTAGCGACCAACAAGCTGCAGATATTGTGAGGGGTAAAGCCCCCCAAGAAGCGGCCGATAACCTTGTGCGTGCGGCGCTTGAGAACGGGTCAATGGATAACTTGACTGCGATTGTTGTTCCTTTGGCGATCAAATAGTATTTATTGAGTCTATCTCCTACCTAGCTCCTCCAGCTCCTAGCTAAGCCTAGAGCTTGTAGTCCAAGTTGATTTGGACCGTCTTGTGCACGCAGTAAGCCTCGACACCGTACGAGCCCAGCTCGCTACCGATACCGCTCATCTTGAACCCGCCAAACGGCACGTGCAGGTCCTGGTCGTTGCTACTGTTGACCCACACAGTACCAGTGTTGATGGCGTTAGCGGCCTTGTGGGCCACTGTTACATCCTTGGTGAACACGGCACCACCAAGACCGTACTGGGTGTCGTTGGCAATCTTGATTCCTTCCTCAAAGTCCTTGAACTTGATCACAACAACAACGGGGCCAAAGATCTCCTCGCGAGCAATGCGCATGTCGTTGGTGACATTTGCAAAGATCGTGGGCTCGATAAAGTAGCCTTGCGAGCCGCTACGCTTGCCGCCAAGCACGCACTTAGCCTCCTTTTTGCCGATATCGATATAGTTCATAACCTTTTCAAACTGGACCTTAGAAACTTGGGGGCCGTGAGTGGTATCCTTGGAAAAGGGCGAGCCAACCACAGTACGGCCGTCGCAAGCCTTGCGCAATTCCTCGACAAATTTGTCGTATACACCGTCCTGCACAATGACGCGCGAGGTAGCGCAGCACACCTGGCCCATGTTGTACATGATACCCTCGGCAGCCCACTTGGCGGCCTGCTCCACATCGCAATCATCAAACACAACCGCGGGGCTCTTGCCACCGAGCTCAAGGGTCACATTCTTGAGGTTGGACTTGGCGGCGGCGACCATGATATTCTGGCCGGTAACGGTCGAGCCAGTGAACGCAATCTTGTCCACATCCATGTGCGAGCTGAGAGCACCGCCAGCTTCAGCTCCGTAACCGCTCACAATGTTGATCACGCCGGGGGGGAAGCCAGCACGCTTGACGAGGTTGCCAAAGTAGAGCATCGAGAGGGGGGTAACCTCGGAGGTTTTGAGGACAACAGTGTTGCCGGCAGCAATAGCAGGCCCGATTTTCCACGAAGCCATGGCCAAAGGGTAGTTCCAGGGGATAATTTGGGCAACAACGCCAAACGGCTGGTGGCGAGTGAAGGTAACCTTTTTGGGGTCGTCCATCACGACGCGACCCTCAATCTTGTCAGCCCAGCCGGCATAGTAATTGTATACATCAATGCAGTGGTCCACATCAAAGTTGGCGTTGGCGTGGCGAGGCTTTCCTGAGTCGGCGGCCTCGACAGCGGTAAGGATATCATAGTCTTTCTTCATCTCCTCCCCGAGTTTGCGCAGCAACTCGCAGCGCTCGCTGCCCGAGGTCAGCTTCCAAACACCCTCAAACGCAGTGCGGGCAGCAGCAACCGCCACATCAACATCGGCGGCACTCGCAGCGTCAACCTCGCAAATGACCTTCTCGGTGCTGGGGTCGATAGCCTCGATCTTCTTGCCGCTTGAGGCAGGAACAAATTCGTTGTTGATGAACAAGCCTGTGGGCTGCTCGTATGTTATTTCAGCAAGAGTCAATTGAACCATTTTGGGGATCAGTCGGATTGGAGCTCACTGGGCTTCTTATCTACTCCACATCTAGCACGTGACAAAGGGTAGATAGCCGCCGAGCGGTTAGCATAGCTGCCCAAAGTCGGAGCTAGGGGTGTCCCCCACCCGCTAAATTTAGAGTAGGGTCATTTTAGTACTGATTGAGTTGTTGCCGAGTATTTGGGGTTATCTCGGATTGCCGCAGCGGGGTGGACGATCGTGCGTTTAGCCGCCGGTTCGTTTCGCATCTTGGCATATCCGATTGCAGTGTGGCAAAAAGAGGTGAAATTGTTGCGCACACACCCTATGTTACTATTTTTCACCGCTAAATTGTCAATGTGATGGTTCTGTTGCCAGCTGCACAACATGTTCCTCGGCCTGTTTATCGTGCCGTTGATGGTCTCTGCCTTTTTTGAGCTCAACTCAAAGCTTCCACCGCTCGAACGTCACAAAGATTGTCGCAAGCGCCTTACCCAAAACCTCCTAAAGCACCGCAACCCCAGAACGGTGAGTGCCGTTCAGCTGGCCATCAACCAGTTTATGACCAGCGTCGAGGAGCTGCAAAAGCTGGCAATGACTACCTATACCCCATCAATTGAGTTTGAGCACGGCAAAGAATTCATTATCCCTGTTACCCCCGAATCACCCGACCTGGACTTGGACGAGCTGTGGGAGGCCCAGGTGTTTGATTTGAGGCTACAATGTTTTCAACTGAGTTTGATGGCAAATGACCAGCACCATCGCCTCTCGTTTGTTTATCTAAACTCCACTGGCAAGGTCGACATTCTTCACGAGCTGGCTCCCTCAAGTCAGTGCAACGCTTTGATGAATGCAATAGCTGTATAGGATATAGTATCAGATACCATAGCGCTTCACGCAGTACAAGCATTCTCTACACAATAAATAAGTCTAGTCGTTTGAGTACAAACAGCACGGTACGCTTGGGGCAGTCTGCCACATTAATTTGTTCAATTGCAAAGCTCTTTTTGAGCATACCAAAGAACTTTTTGTTGGCCTTGCGTCTACGCGTGTAAGCCAGCACAATTGGCGCCCCACGCTCGCTGAGCCGCAGCATCGTCTCGAGCAGAATCTCAAATGCATCCTCGGCGTACACGCAGTCTGCGGCCAGCACAAGGCCAATATCCTCGGCAAATTCGGGCAGAGGCTGTGCCCAATCAAGCTCTCGAGAGTAAATGTTTTTCAGGTCATTGAGAGCGATATTGTCGGTCATGAGCGGCAGCATCATTGCCTGGTCTGTGAGGTACACTGTTGCTTCCGGGTTGGCTTGAGCGAGTGCTAGGCCAACAAGACCTGTACCGCTACCCAAATCCACCACTTTAATGGGCTTGGTATAGGTGTCTACAGCGTATCGAGCGAGCAGCTCACCTGCCGGCCAAATATGGCCACCGCACCCTGAAGCGCCATTATCAGTACGAATTTTGAGCTGGTGAGATCCGAACTTTAGGGTTTGCTCGTTCAAGGTCTCTGTTTGACGGGTTGGACACAAGTCCTCTGACAAAAGCATATGCAACATGCAAGGAAATCTGCAGGGAATTTCGGGTAGCCAGGTAACCACCCGCTGCGCCCACTGGGCGAACGAGCCAGCGGGGCGAGCGAGCGAGCACAAGATGTAGAACTAAAACGCGTCTCGCGCGCTCGCGCTGTACCTCTAGGGTTTAATTTATGGTGGAATACTATAACCTTATTATGCTAGTCAAGAAAGCACCATCTTACACGACGGCAGAGGCGTTCTTGGCAACGGCGGGCCAGAGATCAGAGCACTCCTTGGCAACGGGGCCAGTGATGGCGGAACCCTTCATCTCACCCTTGGGGTTGACGACGACGCCAGCGTTGTCCTCGAAGTAGAGGAAAACACCGTCCTGGCGGCGCCAAGGCTTGGACTGACGGAGCACGAGGGCGGGGACGACCTTCTTACGGAGCTCAGGCTTACCCTTCTTGACGGTAGCCATGACCATATCACCGGGACCGGCAGCGGGAAGACGGTTAAGACGACCTCCAATGCGCTTGACGGAGATGATGTAGAGGGAGCGGGCGCCAGAGTTATCGGCGCAGTTCATGACGGCACCAACGGGCAAACCGAGGGTGACACGGAACTTGGATCCGGATTGTGTCTTTTTGCTCATTGTGGATGGAGTTGTGTCTGGGGAGCCATTGGTAGTGAGTGGGTGGAAAGTCTGCGCCCTAATGTGTTAAGTAAGTTTATTGGTCATATTTTGACTTTTCAGGGCAAGGTCTCGCTCGACGCCACATTCGCCACTGTCCGCTAATGGGTCTCGTAGACTTTCTCTCCCAACCTTGAACAATTATTCAGCAGCAGGACTGTACGAGACCTCCCCTCACAGTCTCGCTATGTCGTCCACAAAACCAATTAAAAAAGTGCCCAAGAAACCAAAACCACGTGCCTCACAGCAGATCGACCTCGATAAACACTGTGGTGTCCCTCTACCTACCGGTGGGCTATGCGGAAGGTCATTAACCTGCAAGACCCATTCTATGGGCGCAAAACGCGCCGTAAAAGGCCGCACACAGCAGTACGACGTGTTGCTTGCGCTACATCACCAAAAGAAAACTGTCAAGCAGGCCCAGCTCAGCACAATCGCCCAGCAACAAGAGGAATTAGAGGAGGATGACGGTCGCGTCCTAACCGATGCTGAGGAGGTCCAGCTCGTGCTCAAGGGTGTTTTCCAGAGCCAACCAGAGCCGCTGGGTACGCGTGTCATAATGCCGACGCGTGGGCGCAACCAGTTTATGCAAATGCGCGAGCTCTTTTTCTCGAGTGTCACAAAGATCCCTGCAGACTCGAATGGGTTTATGGCTGGCGCGATTCTCGGTCGCGCCACCGTCTACAACCCCGAGACCGGCCAACGCGTCACGCGTCCCTCGAGGATTTATGCCGAGAGAATGAAAGATCAAAAGCGAGCTGCTGCGGGCCCTAATGGCGCTGCTCCGGGTACAGCCAGCACACCAGCGCATACCTGAGCGCCAATTTTATTATTCGTGCGGCAGGTGCCTACCGCTTGGCGCTTGAGCCACTTTTTATGACCCGGTAGTGCCCAACCGTTTGCGCTGAATTTGCCTGCACACCGCATGAAAAACTATTTATTCTTTATTTATCCAGTTTGAAATATACCACTTGAGCTCGGTGATGCTCTCCAAAATATCGCTGCGCGCAGTGTGTGCCTCTTGTTTGGGAGGTACACCTCCCCCGGGCACAACTCGTTTGTACACTTCCTTGAACGAGCTAACATCAACAATACGATAATGCAGCCAGTCAATAACCAGCGGCATGTCTTTCATGAGAAAGATCTTGTCCATGTGCACAGAATTACCTGCAAGCACACCGATACCCTTGGGAATCCTGGACAAGTACTCGAGCAGATCAGCCTGAACTTGCTCAAGAGTATGTGTACTGGCAACGCACTTGTCCCACAATCCACTCCTTTTGTGCTGGTTATAGGGCCATTCGGTCATTTGCTCGAGCCGCGACTCGGGGCAGTGAATCACCCGCTCAAAGCCATCGTCGAGCAGCTCAAACTTGTCGTTGGTCAAGAGCACACATATTTCGATAACCACGTCGTTGACGGTATCGAGACCGGTCATCTCGCAGTCGATCCAAACCAGAGGACCGTTCATAAGCGTGGAGAGCATTTAGGGGTTTAAATTAAATATTGGCGTCACGCGTATGCTCAAGCGCACGCATCAAGCGCATGCACCGTGGTCAAGCTTGAGAGTGCTTCCATTGACGCTCTTTGTTGACAACAAAAACATCACCGCATTGGCAATATCCTCAATCTTGACAAACTCCTCTACAGCATTCAGCTTGAGCAGCTCAGGCGAAGCACTCCTGCCCATATCAGTTTCTACCAACGCTGGCGCAATTGCGTTTGCCCTGATGCTTCTGGCGGCGTACTCACGAGCCATTGTCTGAACAAATGTCTCGAGGGCACCCTTGGACGAGGCATAGGCACTCATGCCTGGGACTCCTCGCGATGCTAGGACGCTGCTAAGGTAGATCAAATCGCCGCCGCTTTTCAGCATGGGACCCAGAATAGCCCGCGTCAAGAGCATGGGGGCAATTGTGTTTACCTGGAATACCTCAGAAAGCAGGGTAGGCGACTGCCGCATAAGGAGCCGCTGTGGTGCAATTCCGGCACTGTATACAAGCCCATTCACAGGTTTTTCGTAGGTCCACTGTTTGGGATCGTTAAACTGGGCCAAATCGAGCGGCACCACATCGTGGCCAGGCCCGAGGTCCGTGGAAAGTTGCTGGAGTTTGGCTTCATCTCTAGCCACAAGAACCAGGCTGTGGCCTGCTTGAGCTAGTCGTTGTGCAACTGCGCGGCCAATGCCTCTCGAAGCGCCTGTGACAATGTACCG
Organism: Wickerhamiella azyma; assembly: GCA_022577855.1. Classification (NCBI taxonomy): domain Eukaryota; kingdom Fungi; phylum Ascomycota; class Dipodascomycetes; order Dipodascales; family Trichomonascaceae; genus Wickerhamiella; species Wickerhamiella azyma. The sequence goes on from JAKISA010000021.1 coordinate 126,639, forward strand.
CATGGAGTTGGGGTTGAGGCTGGGAGGTGATGAGACTGGTGGGAGCCGAGAGAAGGGAGGGGGAGGGGGGGTGCATGGCTTGTTGGATCTACACCAGGGTAACTACATATTTTAGATATTCAGCTGACTTTGTCCACCAGCATGCCATTTCACAGCTTTGCTGCACGAGCTGCACGAGCCCGAGCCCGGGACCACTGAAATTTTTCAAATTTCACTTTACCTGCAGGACCCACAAGCGCCAAATAGAGCACACAAAATTGGTGGAAGGTTAAATTAACTAAAATATTAAACTAACTTAGTCAAAGAGACCCATGCCCATGTCCTCGTCGGACTCGGACTCCTCGGCGGGGGCAGCCTCCTCCTCAGCGGCGGCGGCGCCACCAGCAGCAGCAGCACCGCCAGCAGGGGCAGCACCGCCAGTGGGGACGGAAGCGAGCTTAGAGGAACCCTCAGTGATGAGCTCCTCGACGTTCTTGCCGCCAAGCTCGGCGACAACGGCGTTGACGCGCTCGTCGTCAGACTCAATGCCAACAGAGGCAAGGACGGACTTGATGTCCTCGGCGGAGGGGTTGGCGTTACCACCAGCGGTCAAAAGCATAAATGCGGCAATGTACTTCATCTGGATAAATCGATTTAAGCTTTCGCAGACAGATCCTTGGGGTGATATATGTGCGAGTGGGTTTTACGGCTTTAGGGCTGAGCCCTGGCATATTAGTCATACTGGGCCCTAATGTCCAGAGACATGCGGCGAAAGGGGACATGGTGGGTGAAAATTTCTAACCTAGTTGATATATCTGAGGGATTTTCGACCCCGTCGCAAAATTTTGGCCAGTTTTATCACCTTTAATTTCATGTTTATTTCCGTCCGCCCTCCGCCTTGATGATTATGCACTCGACGCCCTCTGTACAACAGTGTTCAAAGGTGCCACAATGCCCGTTTTTTGAGCGTGATATGGGTCCAATTGGGGGCCTGGATGGTGCTAAAATGTTCTCGCCCGGAATTGGTACTATTTCACGGTCAGAGGTACTCTTGTTGGCGTCTTGACCTGCAACGCAACGCGCAGACATGAATTTGGCACCGATTTCCGGTGGTAAACTCATGCTGGTCTTTGGTGCCTACCAGAAGATGTCTTTGCTTGAGCTCAGTCCTGAGATAGCTCACGTTTTTGGCCACACTTGCATCACCCTTAGTACCTCACTTTTGAGGGTTTGGAGCACGCCTTTGTTGTCTTCATAGATGATGGTAGGATTGGGGTCGTGCAGTCCCAAGTCGCATGAGTTGCCGACTTGAGAGCAATCATTGGGCTTACCTTTGTTGCCGATCTTGATTGGCGTTGAATTGGGACACCCGCTTGGTGAAAGCGTTCTTATACGCTGCTCCAGATGGGCGAGATTGTCAACTTCATGGACGCTGGGGGGAAGAAGTATAGTCAGACATCGTTTGGCTCGTTTTATCTGCTAGTCCACCACTTACAATGTATTGTCCGTTAGGCCCATGGGCCCCACATTCAAAAGTTGAAATTTCATTGGAGAAGTTACTGGATTTCAGTGCCTTGTGTAGGCTCTGAGTTCTTGGGGATATCGCCCATTGAGTTTTCGGACTCATAGGTGAGCTGTGCAAAGGATTATCGGAAGAGCTCGTTGATCTGCTTTAAACCCTTTTTTTGCCCTTCTGGGCTCCTTGACAAGGTTTTCAAGCATATAAACGATATTCCTGGCTGCGTTAAAGGCCAGACCCTCAAGTACCCCTCAGTGCAAAGCCAGTTTCTGGTTCCTGGCTTGCTCGTGCGCACCAAAAGGTGCCCGTCTTGTGATAAACCAGGAGCATTGACTTTTCACTGTGTTGGATCTAGATCTATGTAGATGTTTCCCAGCGCATGCCATGTGGGATGCAGTTCCAGGGGTCGCCCGCAGCCCCCAGGGGATACCCTCAAATGCAGTCCCACGCACTCCCAATGGCACCCCGGGCCACCCTGCTCACCCCTGCTCACCCCTGGCACCCATCCTCTCTCAATTAAACTGTAATACATATCTAATTCTCCTCATCGTCCTCCTCAGCGCGACGGTCATAGTACTCCTCCATAATCTTGGGCGAAATACGGTTGAGCAGCTCCTTGGGGTAAATGCGCAACAAGTTCCAGGCCAAGTCAAGCGACTCAAAGATGGTACGGTCCTCGTACTTGCCCTGGGTAACAAAGGTCTTTTCAAACTTGTCCAAAAACTCGAGCGAGAGCTTGTCCTCGTTCGAGAGCGCCTCCTCACCAACAACCGCCTTCATGGCAGCGGCATCCTTACCGATGGCGTACTTGGCGTACAGCTGGTTAGACACATCGCCGTGGTCCTTGCGGGTCATACCTTCACCAATGGCGGCCTTCATGAGACGAGAAAGCGAGGGCAACACGTTGATGGGCGGGTAGATACCACGGTTGTGGAGCTGGCGATCGATAAAGATCTGGCCCTCAGTAATGTAACCAGTCAAATCGGGGATGGGGTGGGTGATATCATCGTTGGGCATCGACAAAATAGGGATCTGGGTGATCGAGCCATTACGGCCCTCGACACGACCGGCACGCTCATAAATAGTGCTCAAGTCTGTGTACATGTAACCGGGGTAACCACGACGGCCGGGCACTTCCTCGCGCGCAGCAGACACCTCGCGCAACGCATCGGCGTACGAGCTCATATCGGTAAGAATGGTCAGGACGTGGCGCTCAGTCTGGTAAGCGAGGTACTCGGCAGTAGTGAGGGCCAAACGAGGAGTAATGATACGCTCAATAGTGGGGTCATTGGCCAAGTTAAGGAACAAGGTGGTGCGCTCGAGCGAGCCATTCTCCTGGAAATCGCGCTGGAAGAAGCGGGCCGTCTCGAGATTGGCGCCCATAGCCGCAAACACAATCGAAAAGTTCTCCTCGTGGCCGTCGTGGGTGTCCTTTGTGGGGCGCACGAGCGAGGCCTGGCGACAGATTTGCGCGGCAATCTCGTTGTGGGGGAGACCCGAGGCAGAGAAAATGGGGATCTTTTGGCCGCGAGCAATCGAGTTCATGGCGTCAATGGTCGAAATACCCGTTGAAATCATCTCCTCAGGGTAGGTACGAGTGTAGGGGTTGATGGGCGCACCGTTGATATCGAGGTAGTCTTCAGCGAGCACACGAGGTCCATTGTCAATGGCGGTACCATTACCGTTGAAAACACGGCCCAGCATGTCCTCAGACACAGGCATCTTGAGGTTCTCACCAGTAAACTCCACGGTGGTCTTTTTGACGTCAATACCGCTAGTACCCTGGAAAACTTGCACAATGGCTCTGTCGCCCTTGACTTCAAGCACCTGGCCCGTGCGCTTGGATCCATCCGGCAGAGTAAGGTTGACAATCTCGTTGAACTGCGGGTACTTGACCTTGTCGAGAATAACGAGGGGACCGTTGACGGCGTTGACAGTATTGTACGTCAACTCGGGCTTGACCCTAAAATCCTGGGTCACGGCCTTTTTATTGATCTCGTAGAGTTCCTTATCGCTCAAGGTCGCTGCCATGTTGATTGGATGAGAAATCAGCTTGTCAGCGCATGTCCCATCCCCTATCAGTGGCGGTGGCGAAAGGTGGCGCAGGCTCCGAGGATTTCACATGCAAGGGCGTAGCAGGCTAGCGGCAATTTTTGCATGTCTTGTGGGATTCGCGGCACTTTTTGTGCATAAGACCACTTCACCTGCACAAGAGGCGCCTGAAAAAAATAGAATTACCGTCCTCGACGACCTCACATACTGGCCGGCCATCCCTCTCGAGACCAACAAAAATCGTACCCAAATCGGCGGTGAAAAGGCCTGCATGTACATGCTGGTCCGTAATTGGGAAGTAGACGAGGCGCTGGCCTCCATTCGTCAAATCGAGGACCGGTTCAACAAAAAGTACCGCTACCCCTGGGTGTTTCTAAACGACGAGTACTTTACCGAGGATTTTCAAACATTGACCGCGGGTATGGTCTCGGGTCACGCATACTATGGGCATGTGCCTGCCGCCAATTGGAGCGTGCCCGAAGACATTGACTGGGCAAGGTTCAATGCCACCCTCAAAAAGGCCAAGGACGATGGGGTACTTTATGGCGACTCCATCTCGTACCGCAACATGTGCCGGTTCAATAGTGGCCAATTCTTTAGGCACCCTATTCTTGACCCGTACGACTGGTACTGGCGTGTGGAGCCGGGGGTTGAATTTTATTGTGACCAAAACTATGACCCATTCAAGTTCCTGAGGGAAAACAACAAGGTCTATGGGTTTGTTATTACTATTTCCGAGTACTTTAATACCATACCCACGCTCTGGCCCACGGTCAAAAAGTTCTTTGCAGAGCACCCCGAATACATTGCCCCCGACAACTCGATTGCATTTTTGGAAGATCGCCGCAAGTTAAGGCCCGACGATATTATCCCCGAAGACTTTGGCCAAGGCTCCAACTTTTGCCACTTTTGGTCCAATTTCGAGATCGCAAACCTCAACTTTTGGCGCTCGCAGCCGTACATTGACTACTTTGAATACCTGCAGGAAGCGGGTGGGTTTTATTATGAGCGCTGGGGCGATGCCCCTGTGCACTCGTTTGCACTTGCATTTATGGCCAACAAGTCTCAGGTCCATCACTTTAGCGATATTGGCTACTACCACCTACCGTTCCACCGCTGCCCTCACGACGCCGCCTCGTTTGCCTCGGGGCGTTGTCTTTGCCCGCGGTTCCGGGGTGAAGAGATAGACTTTTCACCCTTTTCGTGTTTACCGCGGTGGTGGCATCACGCGGGCCGCCAAGCCCTCTTTACATTTAACGAGGAGCACAAGCAGGATTTTTAGGCCGTGAGGCGATCGCATATATAAATAACTAGTCCATCTTTCCGGTAAGAATGGGGCCCTTGGTCGGCTGCGAATGAGAAATGTAGCGCACGGCTCTGCGCAACGGGCGCGCAAGCACAAACGCCAAAGCAGCCAACACCAGCACGCCGCCAAGTCCGAGGTGGTGCTTTTCCATGGCCTTGATGTTTTGACCCAAGTTGAGGTCGGGTTTAAACTGCACGGGAGGGTTAAAGTGCTTGAAACCCTTGATCTTGCGGCCAAACTTGGTGCTCATGTCGGGGCTCGACAGCAGCGCCGCCGCCTCGTCAAGGTCGCTTAGGGAGATGGGCTCACCCTCAATGCTGTCCACGTACCGGTTATTGTACCAATCCACAGCCACAATGCGGCCCTCGCCCTCCTTGACGGTGGTGGGCACCGAAGCAGCAAATTGGGTGCCCCAGTCCTCAAGGTGAATAAAGCTGTATGAGCGGGCACCCACGAGCGGCGCCTCAATGGGAGTGATTAGAACTGAGCGTGCAATCGAGTCGAGACCGCGATCAGCATACTTTTTGTGCATTTGCGAGCGCTGGTCCCGCAGCTCCGACTGGCTCTTGCGCTGGAGCTCGAGCGCCTGGTCAAAGCTGGAGCGCGCAGCATCGACGAAATGCTCGGGCTCGGAACCAATATGCACAAAGCTGACGGGCGCAAACAAGCTCAGGTGCTGCACCTGGTCGGGGGCGAGGCGCACGGGCCCTGCAAACCGGACCTTGTTGACCCAGTCTACAACGGCGTCCTGGTCACGCATAGCGCGAGGGCTGGTGCCGGGGTATTCGTAAAAAAACTCGCCATCTTTGTCTTTGCCAACGTAAACAAGGTGCGAGCCGCCCACATGCTCAATCTTGGCAGCACTGAAGATTTCTTGGCTCGACGAGTGGTACACGACGCTCTTGAGCGCAGGCAAGTGTTGGGCCTGCTTGGCCAGCGCATCCCAGTCCTCGCTGGTTGCAGACGCATCAAACAGGTAGACAAACGTCGAAATGCCGTCTTTGAGGCCGCTGTTGACGACCGAGTTGAGCTCGTCGCGCGAGTCCACGGGAAGCACCTGCGCGCCCGTTTGCATGCGGTCGTAATTCTGAAAGTCCTGGAGCTCGAAGCGGCCCACAAACTCATGCGCAGAGCTGCCAACATAGAACCGGATCGTGGGGAACGACTTGACGTCCTGGGCGAGGCACTGGTCTAGATCGCTCTGGCAGTTGACGTGGGCTACATTCATATTCTCCTTGGAGGCTGCGGCGTACCGCTCCCACTCGGGGGCCATGGCCTGGCAGTGGGGGCACTGCGGGTGGAAAAACTTGATCATCCACGGCTCGTTTGAGCGGGTCACGAGTTCCTCAAACGAAGCGGCGTCGAGCTGCAGCGACGTGCCATCGGCGTGGGTCACCACGAGCGGCTGCGTACGGATCACCGGCGGCCGGTCGAGCACCGAGCCCGACTCGATGGCCACGGGCACCGCCCCGGATGTGGCGCTAGCAGAGGCGGCACTAGCGCTGGCAGAAGGAGCACTCACCTTGAGTAGACCCTGCTCGTCAACATCGTTCTCGTCAACCTTAGGGAACCCAAACTTTTTGAGGAACCGCGTCGTGCCCTTCCAGGTGAACTGGCGCTCCTCAAAGTCCTTGACAAACTCACCATCCCGGTACGCCTTGATCTCGGGCCATGCCTTTACGCCAAGGTCGCCGCACAGCTTGCTGTTTTCAACACAATTGACCTGGCCAAACTGGGCCTCGGGGTACGCATGGGCGATCTTTTCCCAAATGGGGGCATAGTCGGTGCAGTGGCCGCACATGGGCGAATAAAACTTGATAAACCATAGATCGGGCACAGTGTCTTTAGTGATTTTGTCAAACTCGGCCACGCACTCGATTTCGAGCGGGTTGGTGACGTTGGAGGGGGTGGGGGTGGGGGCGACCTCGGCAACCTCCTCGTCCATCTTGTTGACCTTCTCCTTGTTGTCCTTGCTCTGTGCCTTGGTTTCATTGTCCTTGGCGTCCTTATCCATATTGTTTACCTTTTCTTTGTTGTCTTTATTGTCTTTGACATCAGGCTGGGGACCAACCTCAGCGGTCTGAATCGAGACAGTATCTTGAGACAGAGAGGGGTCCGCCTTGACGCTGGCAGCAGCCAGGACCTTACCACCCGATTTGCCGCCGGGCAATTCACGCACAAAGTCCACCAAAACTTGCGAGTATTCACGGTTGATGGCTGTCTCGGCCAGAAACTCGCTGTCGGTATAAACCTTGATAGCCGGCCATCCGGAGATGCCCAATTTGGAGCACAGGTCACCCTGCTCAACACAATTGACTTGGCCAAACTTGACGTCGCTTTTATCGGCCTCCAAGGTCTTGACCGCCTCGAGGAAAACGGGGGCGTACAAGTTGCAGGTCTGGCAATAGGGCGAAAAGAATTTCACCACCCAAGTTCCAGGAATACCAGCCGCAGTGAATTCCTCAGGCGTCAAGTCAACCACTGACCCGGCAACAAGGGCCAGCGTCATGGCCGCGTGGAGCACTCGGAACATGACCATGATTATGAGACGTGTCAGGAGACTGTATATAACTCAATCAAATAAAATATCCATTAGCTCTAGTCATACTATCCAAACCGTTGCAAGTGATCAAGCAACACCTGGAGGTCCTCATCACTCTTTTTAAATTGGAGGCTCGTGAGAAGCGTCTTGGCTTCTTCGGCGTCCTCACAGTGCAGATTGCCGAGCTGCGCAATTTCAAACGGGTGCAAATCCGAGTTTTCCGAGGCTTTGAGCAGGTGCTCAACCGCATTCACCGTTTGTTCGTCCTTGAACCGCGCAAATGATGCCAGGTATTCCTGGGTCTTGCGCAGCACCTCGTTACCGCTACTAAAGTCCTCTTCCTCATCTTCTTCGACCTTGACCTTTCCATCAACGTTTCGTTGCGCTAGGGCAGCGGCAATCAGCAGCCGGGCCTCGCTGTTGTTTAGGGCGACCACCGAGTTCCCGTCGGAATCGGGCTTGGACATGTCGAATTCGCGGCCAAAGTACAGCTTGGTGGCGTCTTCTTCCTCGCGTTGCAGGTCCGCAGGGCGTTTGCGCTGCTCCAAGATCTCGGCTGCAGAGGGCATTTAGAGCTAGAAAGGCGAAAGGCTATTACAAACCTATCTAGATGGGATTTTTTTGGGCTACTCCGGAGCGTGCTGATCCAGAGCCGCAACCGTCGCAAACTACCTTTTATGATTGGCTATGGGCACACCCTGTTGAGCGTAAATACCAGACTCAGCCGTTGGCTCCCAGTGCCGCCACAGAGGCCGGCCCGTCCAAGTGCCCCGTCGACCACACAAAACTGATGAAGAAGGCACCTGCAGAGGCCGCCACTGCGCCCAGTGCGTGCCCTGTGGACCACACAAAGCTCAACCCAAACAATATGATGCCCACGCTGTCCCAGCAGACTGCACCGGGGCAAAAGATCCACCTGCCGACCGAGCGCACAATTTCGTCAATTCCCAAGGGCCAGACCGACGGCAGCGGTAACTGGGAGTACCCGAGCCCGCAACAAATGCTCAATGCCATGGTACGCAAGTCAGGGCCTGAGGGCATTGAGGAAGACGCGGTGGAGTCGATGGTGGACGTGCACAACTTTTTGAACGAAGGAGTGTGGCAGGAGGTGCTGGCCTGGGAATCAAAGTATACCAAAGAGAGCCATGTCGAGCCCCGCCTACTCAAGTTCCAGGGCAGGCCCAGCGAAATGTCTCCTCGGGCACAAATGCTGCAATGGCGCGGCTGGCTATTCAAGCGGTGGGCGTGCCCGGAGCCGTTTGACCGCCATGACTGGACGGTGCTGCGTGCGACCAGGGCTGCGGGTACATCAGCCGAGCAGAGTGAGGGCGACAAGGAGCCCGAGTGGAAGCAAGTGCGCTACGTTATTGACTTTTATGAGGCTCCCGACGATGGAGACATGCCCGCATTCAGTGTTGACGTGCGGCCCGCATTGGACTCGCTCGAGGCCGCCGCCGATCGCTCGAGCCGTGTGTTCAACAAGGCAATGGGATTTTAATTATTTAGAAATGTTTTTTTCATTCCTTTCTAAGTTTGGTTTATTTTGGTAGCATGCTCCCAAATAGGAAACAACCACTGGAATCCAGGGTAAGGGTTTGCATAAAGGGCGTCAGCACAACGTTACTCCATCCCTCGCAGCCACCTCGTTAGGACCAACAAGCCATGTCCAGCCAGAGTATTGTGGGCGTGCACTACCGCGTCGGCAAAAAAATTGGTGAGGGGTCGTTTGGGGTCATTTTTGAAGGCACAAACTTGCTCAACAACCATCAGGTCGCAATCAAGTTTGAGCCGCGTAAAAGCGATGCCCCACAACTCCGGGATGAGCATCGCACCTACAAAATCCTTAGAGGATGCCCCGGTATCCCCAACGCCTATTATTTCGGGCAAGAAGGACTCCACAATGTCCTAGTAATTGACCTCCTAGGTCCAAGCCTTGAAGACCTGTTTGAGTGGTGCAACCGCAAGTTTACCCTAAAAACCGTGTTGCTGGTGGCCCGCCAGATGCTCAGCCGGGTGCAAACGGTCCACGAAAACAACCTAATTTATCGCGACATCAAGCCCGACAACTTTTTGATTGGCCGTCCTCAAACCGCTAATGCAAACACTGTCTACCTTGTTGATTTTGGAATGGCGAAACAATACCAGGACCCCGTGAGCCGCCAGCATATCCCGTATCGCGAGCGCAAGAGCCTGAGTGGTACTGCTCGCTACATGAGCATCAACACTCACCTAGGCCGCGAGCAAAGCCGCCGCGATGATTTGGAGAGCTTGGGCCACGTGTTTCTGTACTTTTTGCGCGGCTCGCTGCCATGGCAGGGCCTACGCGCAGCCACTAATAAGCAAAAGTACGAGCGCATTGCCGACAAGAAGCAAAGCACGCAGATCCGTGATCTTTGTGAAGGGTTCCCGCCGCAGCTCGAGACCTACATGAAGTACGTGCGCGGCCTCGCCTTTGAGCAGACCCCGGACTATGACTACCTTAGGGATCTCATGACTGAGGCCCTCGAGCAAAGTGGAGAGCGTGATGATGGTCAATACGATTGGATGTTGCTCAACAATGGCAAGGGATGGGACTCGAGCAACAAAAAGCCCAACTTGCACGGTTACGGCTACCCCAATCCTCCCAACAATGCCAACCGCCAGGTACGTCGCCAGCAGTCTCGCCGGCACCAGTCATCAAAGCCGCAGCCCCAGTCGAGCCAGCAAACGGCACAGCGCCAGCGCCCGGTCCAGCCCGCTCAGCCCAAGCCCGCGCAACCCGCGCCACCATCGTCTCAGCCGGCTGCGCCTGGCCCTTCAAAGTACCAGCAGCCCGCGGCGCCGCAAGAACCCCAAGAGGCGCCGAGTAAACTTGCATCCTTTTTCTGTTGCTCTTAATGTATTTTATAACAAATTCTTTCATATAAGGCCCTGAGCTGCTCCGATCGGCTCAGCCTGCCCTCGGAACTCCCTCGGGGCTCTGCCAAGCCTCGCGGCAAGTGTCAAGGCAACCACTATCAAAAATTGAGGTGCATCAAACGCCAAAAAAGCAAAAAAAAAAAAATGAAGACGACAGGAATCGAACCTGCAACCATTCGATCTGGAGTCGAAAGCTCTGCCATTGAGCCACGCCTTCCTGATTAGAAATAATTTATGAGATATTTTATCAAATATCTCGCCAAGTTTTATTGCCAAACTTATGTGATGTTTGTAGAATTTCAAAAGTTTGACAAAATCACAGGACCACCTCCCTAAGGCGAGCGTAATACCAAACCGTGAGTCTAGCACTTGAGACGCGAGTGCACGCAAACAATTACAATCATCTACATAAAACCGATTATATTCTATATAGTTACCAAGAAATATAAAAAACAAATTTTTAGTCCCCTGGGGGCGTCAAACGCTTTTTAGATAGGGTTTCTAGTGTTTTGTATGTTTTTGCATCCTTTACGCTTAGGACTTGGGCCTAAACGTCGTTTTGACCATGCTGTCGGCTATTTTTTGTCCAACTATTTTTCGCGATATCTCACTATAACTACTCATTAGGTCAAAATAAAGAGCACTTTTTGTTTTAAAGTATTGTTTTCTTGAGTTTAGAGATCATTTTTAAAGCTATTTATAGTATTTTTGGTACATTGCAAAAAATGGCAGATTACAGCCTCTCAGTGCTTCAGATAACGGCTTAAAGCTGCCCTGACTCAACTATAGCAGGGATTAGACCGATGAGTTAAAATTTCTATCCCTCTTTTACCCTGTGTATGCCGAAAGAACGCGGTTGGGCTTGATCTGAAATCTCGCCCTTAAGGCGACGACGAGCAGAACTGACACACCCATTCGCTATAATTTGGTAATTCTACACAATCTCTTCTTTACTGACCTTCAAAGTCTCTTAAATTTTAGTAGTTGATTTGGAGTGACCATGTACTCTCTGATTTCCGTTTATACCTCGTTAAAACCTTGGCTCACTTCAGGGCTATAAGCCAGACAAATTTACATCTTTACCAATAGCATTACCTCCGAAATTCCATAAATTCACCTGTATATTCCCCCCACTACGCTCGAGACATCCCAACGGTCTTGACAATAGCTCTCTGACTATATGCAGCTATTTAAAGACGCGCAGCGTCATTTCAAACGATTGATAGGGGGTTGAAATCAATGTGGCCCTAAATTGCGCGTTGCTAATGCAAGACGGCTTTGCACACGCGCCTCGACCTCTGGCAATCCGTCCGCCAGGGGGTCCTTCTCAACGGCTACTGCCAAATTCTCTCTAGAAACGACATTCCCGCGTATAAAGTCTGACTACCAAGGCAAACCGGTGTCAAATCCAAAAAACTTTTGCAGTTCATGCTAGCCGTGCAGGGTCCCAACGTCAAAGGCGCTCGTGTTGATCCCAGCGTCATTATCTGCGCGCGCGCCCTGAAACATCGTGTGATCTTTTTTTCATTGTAGTGATACAGATACTCCGGTGTTCTATTGGCTTCAGGGCCAGCTGTTCAAGGGAAAAGCAATCACGGGAAAGAATCACAGTGCATGCAGCTGCATGACCGGCCGCATACTGGGCTGGGGAAGCAACGCAGCACTTTTGAGCAAAAAATTTACGTGAACCTTGGGGATTGAGTAGTTTTGAACCATTGGCGATAATGTAATGCCCCCGCATTTGTCCACACGAGAACTTTTCGCCCTCTTGGCCCTCGGCTCGAGGTCATCTCCGACCCATATCGGATGCAGCTCGCACTTACATAACAAGCATATTGTTTATATTAAATGCAGGCTAGCACCGTTGACCAAAATCTCTTTTAAATTAATATGCCTGAGAGCAGTCTTGGTGCCAAAGAAGAGGGTCGCATATTAACAACAGACACTCCAAGTTTTTCGTCGCACGATTCAAGCACTCGCAATGAAGAGGCCCACAACAACAATGGTTCCACTGCTGGTCGTGAGGAGCCAGTGCTCCTTCGTCAAAAGACTGAGGTTGACGATGAGGGCCATGTCACCCATAGAACTGTTTCGCGCGTTGCATCTGCTGCTGAGGCTTATTATCTTGCTCGCGTGCTCAGCGGCCAAAAAAAAAGGGACTATGGTGACATCCCCGAAATGGGTCGGGGCAAGCCGTACCCCCCTGATTTGGTTGACCACGAGGCTTACCGTGTTGATTTTAACAATGACGAGGACCCTCATATTCCCTTTAATTGGACCATCAAGGAAAAGTTGCCCATGTCCATTGCCGTTGCATTCGCCACGATGAACTCGTCGTTTGGCTCGTCGATTTTTGGCTCAACCCTCAACACTATTGAGCAGATTTACTCTGTGAATGTCTCTGTTGCAGAGCTCGGTATTTGCCTCTACGTCCTTGGTTATGCCTCCGGTCCCATCGTGTGGGGTCCCATCTCTGAGTACTTTGGCCGCAAGACGCCGATGCTCTTGTCGTGCTTTTTGATGTTGTGTTTTGCCTGGGCTGTTGCGACCGCTCAAGACATTCAAACCCTCATGATTTGCCGCTTTTTCGCCGGCGCTGCTGGTGCAGGACCCCTCACTGTGGTACCCGCCATGTTTGCCGATATGTACGGTACCGAGACCCGTGGTACTGCCACTGCTCTATTCACGCTGTGCGTGTCTGGTGGACCCATGCTTGGCCCTGTTATTGGCGAATTTATCGTCGACTCGTACCTCAGTTACCGCTGGTGCTACTACATCTCGGGTATCATGGGTGCCCTGACTATGGTTGTGGTTTTCTTTACTTGCAAGGAAACTTATCACCCGATTGTCCTAGTTGAGAAAGCTCGTCTGCTGCGTGGTCTCACCGATAATTGGGGCATTTATGCCGAGCACGAGACGGTGGTTATTGACGTTAAACAAATCGTGCACAACTCGCTTCTCAGGCCGTTCAAGATGCTTGCTTCCGAGCCCATCCTCATGCTCATTAGTTTTTACGGTGGCCTTGTTTATGGTATGCTCTACATGTGCCTGTCGGTGGTGCCCAAAATGTACGCGGAGAAGTACCACTGGGAGACGGGTGTCATTGGTTTGCCCTACCTCAGCTTCTTGATTGGTTGCATTGTGGCCACTGGCTTGGAGATTTTCGTCTTTGGCCCTCGTTACCTCAAGGCCCTGCGCAAGAGTGGTTTGCCCGTTGTCCCCGAGGAGCGCCTGCAACTCATGATGATCGGTGGACCTGTTTTCACAATGGGCATTTTTTGGATGTTTTGGACTGGTGCATACCCCAAGACCCCCGAGCACCCCAATGGGTGTCACTTTATGGTCCCGATCGTGGGCGGCTCGCTCTTTGGTTTTGGGTTTATTGGCATCTTTATCCCCATGATTAGCTACGTTGTCGACAGCTATCTCATGCTTGCGGCCTCTGGTATGGCTGCCAACACGTTTTTGCGTTCTGCTATGGGCGCTGCGTTCCCTCTTTTCACGGTGCAAATGTACGACAACCTTGGCTACCAATGGGCGGGCACGCTGGTCGGCTGCCTCAGCGCTATTCTCATCCCTGTGCCGTTTATCTTTTACAAATACGGTGGCAAGATTCGCCAAAGGTCCAAGTTTGCCGTTGACCTCAGTGCCGGCGTTGAGGATGCCGAGCAAAACGAGAAGAGGGACGACGAGCGTGGGCGCGAGCTTATGCGCGAGCAGTCGGAGAGGAACCACCGCCGCTAATTATTATTGCATTTGCATTTATATACCACAAATAGACTTACTTTCTTATAGACTTAATCCCGAGTACGCGACTCGACCTGCTCTAGCTAGCCTAGCTAGCTTTAGCCCCACCTCCCCTACTGGCAATCGAGCATCTTGGGGCCGCCGCGCAGCTTGAGGTTCTTGATGCCAATGTCGGCAATAACCATCTGGTGTTCTGAGCAGGCATACTTGAACGCCACGGGGTTGGAAATTACAGCGGTGTACGCAGCCTCCCAATCAACTTTAAGATCATCGCCAGCAAACTCAAAAGCTGCACCATCTCTTTTGACTGCCAATACCACTAGCCTGCGGCCGTTGCGAAGTTCCTTGAAGCAAAATTTGCCTGCGACAGCGGCGGTGGCCGCCCCGAGATCAGCGCGCAGTCGTGGAGACGCACACTCAAAACCAGTACCCCATCTTTTTATGTGCGCCAGCACCGGTTCCTTGTCGTCTTTCAGTATGTGCGAACAATACCGAAGTGCGTCCTTACAAGTAGAAGTCGATAGCATCTCGAGGCCATTGACGTCTCTGAGGTCTGAAATGTAATAAATCATCACGTTTGCACCCTTTATAGCCATCTTGATCATAAAACCACGATTGTCAGTCACTGGCTTGGGTGCGTAGTACAGGCCGTCTGCATGTTTGCAAACATATGCAAGCAGGTTGGGCTCCCGTTGTGAAGCCTTGAGTAAAGACCTGAAAGCTCTTGGGTTAAAAGCCTCTGATGATATAAATGGCTTGATGTACAGCGTTTAGCTGTTGAACTGGTCGACACTGACGGGGGGAAGATCCAGGATGTACTTTTTGTAGAGCTCCACTTCTTCAACCGGAAACTCTTGCTTGCTGGACAGGAAATGACGCGAAATATTTTTTTTTTGTCCATATGGACATCTAGCGCTTTCTAAATAACTTCGCTCGTTAACGTCGTGTAAAAGTGTTTGTTAACCAGAGCTCTGACCCAGAAAACTCCGAATTAAGGTACAGAAGCTCAGACTCAAGTCGAACAAATACACTCTTTGGCCTCAGTGAAGCCAGTAAAGCCTCCTCTGCAGAATTTACGATAGGGCCATT
Source organism: Wickerhamiella azyma (assembly GCA_022577855.1). Classification (NCBI taxonomy): domain Eukaryota; kingdom Fungi; phylum Ascomycota; class Dipodascomycetes; order Dipodascales; family Trichomonascaceae; genus Wickerhamiella; species Wickerhamiella azyma. Next base: position 141,771 of record JAKISA010000021.1, read on the forward strand.
GAGCCCTGTCTAATCCATGACCTCAAAGTTGTCCAAGTCAATAAGAGTGATCCTTGGACTATTTAGCTATTCGAACAATGATAGCTCGAGTTGAGTGGCGTCAAAAAAGTGGTAATTTCAGAACAGCGCAAAAATAGATTTTTAGGGCACTTCAGGGTAGAAATAACTACATTTTCGCGTTTTTCAAAGTTTCCTCTTCCATAAAAGTTAGTTTAACTATTAAAAACCCTACATAAAAATTGTTTTTCCTCAAAAAAGTTTTTTTAATAAGAAAAATTTTAAGAAAACCTCGGCAAAAAATTGGAATTATTCAGGCAATCCTCTTTCCAATAATTAGCGGTCTTAGCTCAGTTGGGAGAGCGCCAGACTGAAGTCAATTCGGTCATTTATCTGGAGGTCGTGTGTTCAATCCACACAGACCGCATAACTTTTTGCGCCCAGTGCAACTGGGCTGACTCATTATAGTGTCGGCCCACTTAAACTGCCAACTGACTTTCCCCGCCCCCTCCTTCTAATCAACATGACTCGTACCTTTTTCGTTGGTGGTAACTTCAAGATGAACGGCTCCAAGAGCCAAATTTCTTCCATTGTGGGTGGTCTCAATGAGGCCAAGCTCAACCCTGACGTGGAGGTTGTGATTGCTCCCCCTGCTCTTTACATCCAGCAGACCGTTGAGGAAAACAAGCAAAAGACTGTGTCTGTTGCTGCTCAAAACGTCTACACCAAGGAGAGTGGTGCCTACACTGGTGAGATCAGCCCCGCCATGCTCAAGGACCTCGGTTCTCACTGGACTCTTACCGGTCACTCTGAGCGCCGTGCTTTGCTCAACGAGTCGAGCGAGTTTATTGCCGAGAAGACCAAGTACGCCATTGACAATGGTGTCAGCGTCATTTTCTGCTGCGGTGAGCAAAAGGAGGACCGTGAGTCGGGCAAGACCTTCAACGTTGTTTCGGAGCAGTTGGCCCCCGTTATCAAGCTTTTGAGCAAGGAGGACTGGTCCAAGCTTGTTATTGCCTACGAACCTGTCTGGGCTATTGGTACCGGCCTTACCGCCACGCCTGAGGATGCCGAGGCTACCCACAAGGAGATTCGCGAGTACATCGCCAAGGAGGTTGGCCAGACCATCGCTGACGAGGTCCGCATTCTTTACGGTGGTTCTGTCAACGGCAAGACCGCTCCCGACCTTTCCAAGAAGGCCAACATTGACGGTTTCCTCGTTGGCGGTGCCTCGCTCAAGCCCGAGTTCATCGACATCATCAACGTTTGACTAGCACGCCCCCCCAAAGGCAACCTTTAAGGTGCCGCGCGCGAGCCGTAGAGTTTAGAGCTAAGTAAACATATTTTGCTGTGGAACCTCCCCCCCCCCCTGCCTAGGTTCTCTGGCCTGCCTGGGCCCTGCCTGCCCTGCCCTTTGCCTTGGCTTATGGAAATTTCCACTTTGTAATTTTTCAATGAGCGTCGAAGGTAGCCTTGCGGCTATCATGGAGGAGTACAAAAACAAATCTTACGAGGAGATCGCCGAGGATCTCCAGAAAATCCCGTTCTTTATGACCGAGCTCGACGAGGATGCCGAGAACAATGAGCAGCTGGCGGCCCTGCGTGAGCTCACCTACGACGGCACAAAGGACGAGATTGCCGAGAATTTTAGGCAACAGGGCAACGATTGCTACAAAGTCAAACAGTTTAAACAGGCGGTGGACTATTACACAAAGGCAATTGACCAAGACTGCCAAATCCCCAAGATCGAAATTGCATGCTACGGCAACAGAGCGCAGTGCAACCTCGAGCTGAAAAATTACCGCAAGTGCGTCAACGACTGCGTCAAGGTTTTGGAAATCGACCACGATAACCTCAAGGCGTGGTACCGCAGTGCCAAGGCATTCTTCCAGCTGGGTCGTTACGACGAGTCTTTGACCTGCTGCGCGCACGGCCTAAGTGTTGAGAAAACCAATGAGGGAATCTTAAGTATTCAGGATCAGGCCCTGCGTCGCAAGGCGGCACTTAAGCAAGCCGAGGAGAACCGTAAGCTGAGGGAGGCTGCCAAGGAGGAGGAGCGCCGCATCTTTAAGCTTGCCATGGACTCGAGAGGCATTACACAGCGTTGGACTGAGCGGTTCGAAGACAAGCGCCAAACCACTGGCGATTTGACCGCCTCGTTGGAAGACCCTACCGACCCCCAATCACAGCTCATACTCCCGGTGATGATCTTGTACCCTATCGCTCTGGAGTCTGACATTATTCAACAAAGCTCCGAGTTGAGCACCGTTGGCGACATTGCTGAGCAGCTGTTTGAGCAGCCTCCTCCCTGGGCCGACAAGTCGCCTGGCCACAAGCTGGGCAATTTGGACGTTTTTGTGCCCACAGTTTCGGGGGGCTTGGCAAAGATTGGTCTCAAGAGCACAATCTCCAAAATTTTGGGTACGGCAAAGCCCGACATCACTATGGTTGATGGTATGTGCCGTTTGTACATGGTGCCCAAGAATGAGACTGCAGGGTTCTTGGCGTCGTGGAACAAGCAAGAGCTGCACGACTGAATCTGACTTGAACTTCCCCTTACATTCAGCGGCTTGCTCTAGCATCTGCAGCGCCGAGTGTGTGCCTCGCACTGGTCCTGCATATTTATATACAGCCAGCATGTTTTAGCAGAAACACTATCTAAATCAACTATGCAGACCACAAGGCTGCTAAATTAGGCAACAGTTAAATACTTTTGTTGTTACACAAGCTATATATCGTCAAACGGCAAAAACCGCAGCACTCGCAGGCTGAGGGTGTCTAGCTCATGTTGGGCTTGGCCAACTTCCAAGTAGAGTTGGTCTTGAACTCCTCAGGGGCACGAGCAACGTCGGTCTGGCCACGCTGGACACCGGTGAGGCGAAAGTCACGGTGGAGCATAGCGTGGTCAAAGTCGTCGGGGTTCCAGCGATCACGCTTGCCACCGTTTCTGAGGTAGTGGACACTGCCCAGACTGCCGCCAGCGACGGTAAGCAGTCCTAGCATGATGCCGTAGGGCATCAGAGCCTCGAAGGGAATCATTAGGAAGAAGAATTGGTAAGCGCTGATTGGGTGTGGTCAGCCCCGGGGCACTCGCTCTCAGCTTGGTGAAGTTTTGCTTGAGATGGGCGTTACTGTGTGAATTAAACGCGTTTAAAAGAGAATTGATACACAGGGACGCATATAATCCTTTGTGGTATTTCCAAATAGCCCGCAAGTAAATTTAAGTTGTACTATTATGATTTTAATGCTCGATGCTTGATGCTTTCAGGTCAATGACATTAGGCCTACATTTTTATAAGTTAATTTAAATGTTGGAGGGGTAGAGCATGACACGGACAGAAGCGCCAAAGGTCTTGGGGGGCAGGTTCTTGCGGAAGCGAGCGCGGACGACACCACCGTTACCGTGAGTGCGGGTGATCTTACCCCAGATAACACGGATCTTGGTGCCGCCGACCTCCTTCTGGGCACGGTAGACGTAGGCAACGCGCTTGCCGAGGTAGAAGTTGGCCTCCTCAGTGGAGCCAACGCCCTCGAGCTTGAGGAGGGATGTGCCAGGGTGGGTGACGTTCTTGGAACGCTGGTAAGAGAGGTGCTTACCCTTGACGTACAAACGGTGAGTCTCGGCCATTGTAAAGTTGGTGCTTGCAACCGGAAGGTTAGTGAGTGGGTGTGTTAGGGCGTGACCAAGCCCTAAAAATTTCAATCGGATTGGTAAGCCTCTTCATTCTGGTGGCGTTGGAGCTATCGGTAATGAGAAAAATCAATTCCAAATGGAATGAAGCACAGCATTGTGCTGCTTTTGCACCTCAAGCTGCTGTAAAATGTATATTGCCTAGGTGAAAAATTTCAAAAAATTTCTTGCATAACCCTAACCCACACACCCATATAAGCGGCGGATCCGTATGTTGTTTCCTCATGTGATGTACTCTATGGATCATTTCTATAGTACGCATCCTTTTTGAGCTCTTCTAAAGAGCCACAAAATCCAACTTGGTTGATGAGTGGATACCTGCACACCTTAGAGTGAGAATTGATGTTTTGGTGCTGTCTTCGGACTCTCCATCTATCTACAACCTTCACAGCTGCCCAAGATTTGCTGCCTCGTGCGGTAGTCTAGGGCCCGAAGGAGCGATGATCTTGACCCTCTGTATGTGCTTCTTCGGAAGAGTTATAGTGTGGTGGGTGTGTATGGCTGTCTGACAAGTTTGACTTTTTGTTTGGTATTGTGAGGAGCTCTAGATAGTTTTGTAAATTTCTGCTTGTTTTTCATTGATTTCTTTTCATTAAATATTGCTTAAAGTCACAAGTTCTGCCACAGGACATGCCACTTTGCGGGGTTGTTATGGGCACCCCCCTCCATTCGTCACGTCATGCACCTCCTAGTCACAAACGACGATGGGCCTCCCAACCCCAAGTGGTCTCCGTACGTTGAGAACTTTGTAAATGAGTTGGCAAAGTCTACTGAGCAGCTCAGCATTGTTGTGCCCCATGTGCAGCGCTCGTGGATTGGCAAAGCGCACATTATTGGTGAAAACATCACCGGAAAGTACCTCTACACAGGCTCAGACGAGCAGTTTGACACTCCTCAGGCCTCCAAGGCGCAAGAGTGGATCTTGCTCAACGGTACGCCTGCCACCTGCGCCAATATTGGCGTCAACCATTTGTACAAGAGCAAGGGCCCCGTTGATCTGGTTGTTTCAGGCCCCAACTATGGCCGTAACACCTCTGCTCCCTATATTCTCAGCAGTGGCACCGTGGGCGCAGCGTTGGAGGCCGTAATGTGCGGCAAAAGGGCCATTGCTCTCAGCTACAGCTACACCCAATCAGACCACCCCGAGCAGCACGTTCAGCAGGCCTCGGAGCTTGCAGTCAAGATTATACACCACCTTGTGGCAGATTGGCCCGAGGATGTCCAGCTTTTTTCGGTGAACATCCCGCTCGGCGACAACTTGGGCCCCAGCACCCCCATCCGCTATGTGCCCATTTTGGAGCACAACTGGGCCGAAATTTTCAGACACGACAACCCCGACAAGCTCGAATTTGTCTGGAGCCCCAACTTTAGCGCGTGTGATGCCAGCGTCAAGGCCAATGGGCCCGGTACCGACGCCTACACAGTGACGAGCGGTGAGATTTCGGTCACTCCTCTCACTGCTTCATTCAAGCCTGCGTCCGATCTTTACGGCCAAGCCATCAAGTTGAACTAAACTAGACTAGCCTGAGGTTAAATTAAACAGCTGATTCATTTTTTTCCAAATGACCCTAAAAGCACCCCTAAAAGCGTACATTTCTTCGCCAGATCCGTACGTTGCTGAGTGCTGGAAAGAGTGCGTCGAGCCTGTGGAGGCAGCAACCGACGCGGACTTTATTTATGAGGACTATGACACCCAAGACTTTGAGGCCAGAGACCCTAAAAAGACATATTACTCGTACGTTATCCGCAAGGGACTCATACGCAAAAATTATTTGGCCAATATGGTGGCTTATTACGCGGCAAAGCACCCTGATTCTGCTCTCAAGGCTGGCTTCCCCGAGACCTTTAATTTTGAGCTCGACTATGCCGAGTTTTTGGATGATAGCCTCGACGAGGCCTATGAATTGAGACAAGAGATTGAAAAAGACGAAAAGACCTGGATCGTCAAGCCTGCAATGGGCGACAGAGCCGAGGGAATTGCGCTATTCAAATCGATCGATGAGTTGCAACAAATTATGGATTCTGCAGGCAGCGAGGAAGATGGCGAGTTGCCTTTCCGCCATTATGTTGTGCAAGAGTACCTGCAGCCCTTGTTGGTCGACTCGCGCAAGTTTCACATCCGCGTCTACATTGTGTGCCTAGGTGCTCTCAAGGTCTGGGTGTACAACGATATGCTTGCGCTATTTTCCGATACTCCTTATGATGCAGACTCCACTGATCTCAAGGGACACCTCACAAACACTTGCGCACAATCCTCCAAGGAGTTTGATCCTCGCATTGTGCAGAGGTTGTCGTCGTTGCAGGTCAATGTTGAGCAGATCCAGGCTGGGATCCACAGAATTGTGCACGATTTGTTTGATGCAGCAGTGGCAGACCCTGTTAACTTCCAGCCGTTGCCCAATGCAGTGGAATTCTATGGGCTCGACTTTTTGGTCCAGCCCGACTCGTCGCCGGTACTGCTCGAGGTGAATGCGTACCCTGATTTTGCACAGACCGGTGACTTGAAGGAGTTGGTCAAGGGACTGTTCAAGGATACAACAAGAATTTTTGGGAACGAGGAGCCTACGCGCTCGAGTCTGGTGTACGACCACCAATTGAGGTAGCCAATCGAGGTAATTTAGTGATTGCTAGACTTAGGATAAATTTGAAAGGTTGGCAATTATAGAGCTGATGAGAGCTAACTGTGGCCAGTACGAGGCCAGCCCTGCCCACCGCCAGCCAGCTGTCCGTTTCAGCGTGCAGCAAATGCGACCACCGCGCCACAGCCAGGCGTGGCAACAGCACATGCGGTCGTTTCGCGCTCCTCAATTCAGTTCGGGGATCTCGGGCCAGTTCAGGCCGGACGTGGTTGAATTCTACGGGATATCCGAGGACGTTTCGTGCTCGTACTTTGACCCGGTGCAATCGCTCTACATTGTAGGCACTCGCCAGGGCTCGGTCAAGGTCTACGGCAAGAGCGGCTGTCAGCGCACGTTTCTGCTGGATCCAAGGCAGCCTGTGGAGCATGTTTTCTTGAACAAGACAGTTTATTTGCTTGCACTGGATGCGGCGAACTGCATTACCGTCTGGGATATCACAACAAACGAAAAATGGGCTCACTACCACTTCCCCTCGCAGCGAATCAGCCATTACTGGGACCCGGCGCTCGATTGGCTTTATGTGGGCCAAAAGAATGGCCAAACATGTGTTTATGACATTGACCGCGGTATCATCTCGCATTTCCTCATTGAAAATATCCAGCTCCAGCTAATTCCTGCTGCTCGTTTGGGCGGTGTTTTGAGCGTCCAGGTGCACCCCAGAGACGTTTCCCAAGTTTTAGTCTGTTATTCGGACATGTTTGCCGTGTATTCGGTGAGCACCAACCAGATCATGTTCCACGCAAAGGGCAAGGAAAAGCTCCAGTTTGCCAAATGGTCGCCTGGAGGAACCCACATTATGACCGGATCAGAGTTGAGCCTGGCTTTTTGGGATGGGTACCAGGGCAGGTTCCTCAGCACGCGCCACTCGGGCCACACCACCGAGCCCGTGTGGTGCAGCAAAGAGTCCCCCGACGATTCGTACATTGTTTACGGAAAGCAGCATTCACTCGTCAAGGTCACGTTTGGACCTACTCCAGTGTACAGCGTTACGTCGTGGGATGCCTTTGGCAAGTTTTTCGCCAATCCCCCAGAGCTGGCGGTTGCCCTTGATGGTCCTGTTGTCGAAATTACGCCCATGAGCCAGACCCCATACTTTGGTGGCGGCCACAACCCCTCGTACTTTGTTGTGCGAGCCCAAGATCAAACACTTAAGACCGTCAAGGCCAACCTCAAGGATGCCCTCAGCAACGCCGTGCTGCCGGCACCGCTCTGCTACAGCGCCACCAAGATTTCGTGCTCTGGTCTATCGACAATCCCGCGCCTTACTTGGACGGGCATCATGGTTTCAGCCCCTAAACCCCTCGTGAGCGGCGGCTCGCCCACTGTCACCTCCCGCTTGGCCCAAGTTTCGCTGGTGCTAAATGGCTACGTTGATGGCACCATCCGCATTTTAAGCGAGGCGGCGGCCGATTCGCGCGTAATTGAGACCTCAATTGCCGAAGCAGCCCCGGGCCCAGTCACTCACCTCAGCCTCAGCGAGGATGGCGCCGAGCTTGCCGCCGCCAGCTTTTCGGGCGCTGTAGTGCTTCTGGGGTTCCAGCGCAACACGCACGGCATCCAGGGGCTCGGCCTCAATAACGCCGAGATTGAAAATGTATCGCATACCGCCCTGAACGACCTCAAAGAGGGCTACCTGCCGCTGTGGAAGATCAAGGCCCGTGGCCAAGAAACGGTGTCGGCTCTATTTCAGAGCGATCTGGGGTTTGTGGCCATTGGGTACTCGACAGGCCGCATTATTGTTGTTGACAAAAGAGGCCCTGCCACCATTCTTGACGAGAATTTGGGCTCGCTTCCCACCAAGTTTGCGTTTGGTATCCAGCAAGTTTTGACCGACGCCTACTCCTCAATTGTCATGTCTGTGGGTACTCAAGACGGCCGCGTGATTCTGTACAAGGTTTTGCCCAGACCCGGCGGCGGTTTCCAGGTCGCCAAGGCCACCGAATTTGCGCTCGGTTCCCCCGTCACCTCGCTGGCACACATTGATCTTGGCGCTGGCCGCCAAGCCGCTGCTAGCCGCGAGATTATGGGCCAGCTTGCCCAAGGAATACAGGTCAATGGCGGCCTTCTAGCCTGCAGTAGCGACGATTCGCGCCTGTTTAGTGTCACAGGCACCAAACCCAAACTCGCCCACAAGCGCCTCGACAAGAGCCTCGGCAACGGGTTCGCATGTTTGAGGGCCGGCGATGCTCTGGGGCTCATCACCGTTAACTCAAAGGGCAAGCTCACAGCCTATGGTATCCCCTCATTGTCCTCGTTGTTTAGCTACGATTTGCCCCAATTCCCTATTGGGCCGGTGTCAATCAGTCTCAATGGTAACGTTTTGGTGCCTCTTACCGACAGATGTGCGTCGCTGGTACGGGTATGGGGTATTGGAGGACGTGAGGATGTACCCGAAATGTTTGTTTCGAGCCGCAAGCTGCCCCTACGCCCCGAGATCTCGGCCACTGAATGGGTGTCGGGCCGCCAGTACGTCAAGATTGCGGACCTGGACGAGCTGATCTCGGGCAATCGGAGGCCAAAGCCCCGCAAAGAGCGCAAAGTCTTCATGGATGCCCAGCCCGAAACCACGCACCCCAAGGCCCCCAGCCAAAACAGGGGTTGGTTTGAGCAGGCTCACCCCCACTCGTATGCATCGGCAATGCCCACTCAGAGCAAAACATGGGGCCAGGCGTTTGGTGAGTACTATGATTCTGCTGCCGATGCCGTCAATGGGGCCATGGATGGAGCCATTGACCAGGTCAAGACCACCCAAAAGAATGCTACCAAGGACATTGCAAAGGGGATCATGAAGAGCAAATTTGGATTCTAAATAATAATTTAAGTACTTGCGGTAAACGCATAGCTAATGAGCTTGGACCCCTGGACGCCCTTGTCGCGGTAAACACCAAGCAAGTTGTCTGCGTGCTCAAAGAACCACAGCTTGAGCGAGATGACCACAAACTGCGACCCACGCTCGGCGCATTTCTGGATGTATTTGGCAACAAGGTGCACATTGGCATAGTCGAGGGCTGCATCCACCTCATCAAGCACATAGATTGGCGAAGCGCGCGAGTTGTTGAGGGCAAAGATTAGGGCGAGTGCCGCAATGGTCTTTTCGCCACCGCTGAGAGCCGAAATGTGCGCAAACGGTTTGCGAGGCGGCATGGCCGTAAACTTGGACCCCACCCAGGGCTGGGAAGCGTTGGCCAGCTTTAGGGAGGCCGAGCCGCCCAGGGGGTCAAACTCGGTCGTGGTGAGTTCCTTGTAGATTTCGGCGAGCGAGTTGGCCACAGGGGTAAAAACAGTCATGAAAGCATCGCAACGAGCCTGCCTGACAGCTTTAAGAGCTGCTTCAGCCGTAGAACTCTCGCGCTTGGCTTCGGTGTGCTCCCGTGCGAGCTGGGCCAACCTTTCCTCAGCCTCCTCGATACCGTCGGTGGGGGTGTCCCTAATTTGCTCGGTCTGAGTGCGCAGGTCACGCAGCTGCTGCTGAGTGGTTTGAATAACAGCCTGGACCTCTTCTTCGGTCTCGAGCTCGGCGGCAAGGCCGTGGGCCTGGTCGGCGTCCATGCCCTCAAACAGCTCAAATTGCTGCATAAAGTTCTCCTCGGTGTGGCGCAGACGCTCGAGTCTACGATCAAGGTCGTCCACCTCCTCGGTTTGGTCAAGCTCCTTGGACTGCATCGCCTTGAGCTCGCCGTTGAGACCGTCAATCTTGGCCTCGAGCTGCACAGCCAAGTCGGCACACTCCTTGAGGTCGGCGCTGTTACGCTCCTGAGTGGTTTGGGCCTGAGTTACAAGCAGTCTGTTGTCGGCAGCGATCTTGGCGTGCTCGTCAATGAGCGCCTGCAGCTGCTGGACGCGATTCTCGGCGGCCTTGAGTTGACGCTGCGTAAAGTGAGCTTCTTGTTGGAACAGCTGGCGCTGTTGCTCCCAGCCGGCCTCAATCTCTTGGCGCTTCTCAAGAGCCTTTTGAAAAGTGTGGATATCGGTGTCACAGGTCTCGGTAAAGGGTGCGAAAACACGGCGCTTGAGACCGCTGTAGCCCTGCTCGACATCGTCCAGCCTGGCCTTGGCAGCATCAATAGAATCCTGCACATCGCTGCGGCGGCCCCGAACATCTTGCAAGTTGCGACTGGCAACGTCCAAGTCGTCCGAGTAGGCGGTGAGGGTAGCCGTCGTGAGCCGCTGCTTGTCGCGTACTTCCGCAGTTTTCGAGTCAATGCTCGTGATGGAGGCCTGCAAATTTGACAACTTGTCGCTGAGGGCAGCACTATTGAGCTTGGAGGCGCGGTACTCATCCACAAGCTCGGTGAGCTGGACCCGAAGCGTGGCCACGCGCGTGCTGTCAAAGCGGTTACTTTGGTAGTTTCCGGCAGTCACCACACTGTTTGTTTGCAGCACAGTGCCATCCACCGAAACCATCTTGACGTGGTGGCGCGAGAACAGGTCAAAGGCGATATCGGCGCTGTCGCACAACAAGGTATCACCGCACGCGTACTCGATTGCGGCGGCATAATCGCGCTCAAACTGAATGGCATCAATAGCCAGGCGCGAGCCAGGAAGCGAGCGCAGCCGATTATCGACGTGGCGAGAATGAAGGCCGTCAAGGGGCAAAAAGGTCATGACGCCCAAATTCTGCTCTTGGCACACGGCGATACATTTTTTGGCGGTGGAAATGGTGTTGACCACAACGGCATCAAAGTTGGCGCCAACAATCAGGTCAATAGCAGCAGTAAACCGTTCCTCGGTGGGCTGGATCAGCGTGTACAAGAGGCCAACAACGCCGGGGACCTTGCGCTTTAGCTTTTGCACGCGCTCGAGTTTGGAGTTGCGCTGGTCGGAGCGGCGCTTATCGCTGGTCATTTCCCTCGCTTGACGCGATTTGGTACGGATTGTTTGCTCCAGCTCGCTCATGCTCCGGCGCATCTCGACGAGCTCTTGTTCCAAGTCTGAGACCTCGCCAAGCAAGTCTGCGCGTTGAGTCTCGTAGCTCTGAATCAACTCATTCTCCTCTTGGGCAGCCAGCTCGGTCACAGAGTGGTGCTGCTTGATGGCGGCTAAGCGCGCCTCACCGGCGTCGCACAGCTTTTGGGTCGCGCTGAGCTCGGCGCCAAGGCTCTTGATCTCGCGGCGGGCCTTGTCTACCTTGTCCTGGTCAAGCGCAGTCTCCACTTTGAACTCGTACATGCACTTTTCATAGATAACCATATCGCCGGCATAAGTGCGCAACCCTTCGGCGCTACGCTCGCAAACGTGTTTGGCGTTGGCAAGAAGCACCTCGTTGCGCTCCAGATCCTTGCGGTGCAGCTCAACCTCACCCTGCTGGCACCGAAGTTGCGGCTCAAGCGACTTAATCTTGTGCTGGCTGTTGGAGACCTTGGCCCGGCTTGTGTGAATCTGGGCGATCGCGGAGTTTGTGCTCGACTCGAGGCTGCGCTGCTTGTCCTCAAGGTCTTGAAGTTCGCGCACTGCCTCGACCAGCTTGGTCTTGACCTCCTGGGCAGCCTCGGTGCTGGCATCCAAGTTCTTGGCCAGGCTGCGCTTCTCGCGCCGCAGGGTCTTGATCTGCTGCTTGCACTCGCCAATGGAGCACTGGATGGCGGCAGCTCTCAAATTGATCTCGTGCTGCTCGAGCTCGCCGATCTTGTCGAGGTTGCGAGCGCGTTTACGCATGGCATCGAGCCCGTCCCTGATCTTTTTGACCTCGGCCAGCTGCGCATTGTGCTGCTTACCTAGGGCGGTGGCACGGCTGCGTTTTTCATCATAATCCTCGGATTTGGCGTCGTATTCGTCCCTAAACTCTGCGCTGCCGCTAATGTCCTCGAACAGCTCCGAGAGCTCGCGCGCGCTAAGGTTGGCCATGCGCTCGATCGAGCCCTGAAAAACCATGGAGTTTGAGTTTTTGGAGATACCGAGCTCTCCAAGTTTGGCCAAATAGGCTTGTTGATCAACATTGCGCCGGCCCACCTTGAACCGGGTCCCGGTCTGGCCGCCCATGATTGTGCGCCGCAGGGTCACATCCTCAAACTCCGCAGCGACGTACGCCTCGTCTGCTACAGAACCATCCTCCGAGTCGCGATAAATAAGATCCTTGAATGTGCGGGTCCGCAGCTCCGCGATCGACGACCCAAACACAAACGATATCGCATCCATGAGGTTGGATTTGCCCACTCCGTTGGGGCCAATGATCGCACTGAAGGCATTATCGCCAAAATCAACCTCCAAGGTGCCCTTGTACGACTTGAAATTGCAAAGAACGAGCTTTACGATTCTCATCAAGACGCGTGTGGAAATTACGAAAGCGGGACGCGTCGCAATTTCAATTTACGTGCATAAATAAATAAAATACATAAAGGGGCTGCCGGTAGCTGGCAAAAATCCTGGAGACTATTTCAAAATTGGTGAAAAAGTGAGAGAAACAAGCCATATTCGCTGCAGACTGCTTTGCCACCGAGGGCTAACCGCCAGGGGACAGGGCTAGGGGGGTTGCAGGCGCTTCGACTTGGCAGCAGTCTCTGCGCGCACAGTAAGCCCCAATCACTTGTCATTTTCAGGCCCCTGTACTGGGTCATGCGATGCCATGTCAGTCTCGAGTGCCCTCCACGGCCACTTCTTAGCCCAATTTACGGAGTTTCATCGGCGGCACAGACTCGGGGCTGTAGTTAATGACCCTTGTACTGTACAAATTCTCAATGGCAGGCACATACGCCGGCATGGAAGGCTCTTCGTCCTGCTCGGCAGGCTCGAATTTGACCTGCTCCTCGTCTGAGCTGGACCCGGATTCGGACGCGTCCTTTTCCTCATCCTCGAATATTTGCTCAACCTCATGCTCAGGCATCGGAAATTCAACTCCAATCTCGGTCCCAGACTCGGATTCGACCAGCTCAACCAGCGGCTGGGGGAAACTGCCATCGAGTTTGCGCACTTCGACAATAGATCTGGATGCCAGCACCCAGTTGCCGAGTTCAATGGCCAAAAGTGCACTTAATGCCCAATACAATGGGTCCAGAGTATAGGGTTGTGCATCGATAACCTGCTGAAGCCGCTCTAGTGCAGGCCGCGGGCCCTCCTTTGACCACATGTAGAGCACTGTCTCAGCAACAAGCATGCGATTTTTGTTTATAGTTGCGGTAAGTAGGTAGCCGCCGTGTCTTTCCTTGGCTGATGGTACGGGTGCATGAATTGTCGCCATCAGCTCCATGAAGCGGCCCTGAGCAGAGTTGTTCATCTCGGCCATGAGCTCTGTACCAATTCGCTGAAGCTTGCGCAAATCTGCTTGAGGATTGCGCATCATCGAGCAGTACAGATCCCAAGCAACCTTGTAGTTTTTCTCACGCATTGCCCGGTGCAATAATTGTGCGGCCATACCCCTGGTCCTGTGAGTGGCTTTTGATCTCCAATGGCTGTCGTCGTCTCTGGAATGCTGCACATATTTGTTGCCCTTGAAGTTTGTGCGGTCAAGTATAGCTTGAGCGCGAGGGCTAAATGTGCGCGACTCTTTAAACTTGATGAACTCGTCAGAGTCTGTTTTGACAGTGGCTGGAAACTGCGACCGGCGATTCTGTTCTAAATTGAACTTGGGAAGCACAACTTTGACCGGTTGTTTGTGCTTGCCTAGAGGAATAGGATCTGTAGAGTATACCTTCCTCGGTCCATCCATGATCCTGCCGCCAACACTGGGTGGAGGTATAGGAGTAACTTGCCCATCCTCGACTTCAAATGTCCACTGGCTGTAAACACCCTTGTATAAAGTTTCGCCCTGCTTTTGCACCAGGTTTGCATCGGTATACTGGTTGGATGCTAGCTTGTTGACTTGCTGCTCTTCAAGCTCCTTCAATGTGGCCAAAGCGGTCAGCCCTTCATCGCTGATTTGCTTTGTTTCATCTATCTCCTCTTGGGCAAACATGCAAGAGAGCTGAGCACAAAGGCAAAGGAAAAAGTGGAAAAGAAAAAAATCTGGGATAGAAAGACAAAAAAGTAATGCGGTCTGTGTGGATTGAACACACGACCTCCAGATAAATGACCGAATTGACTTCAGTCTGGCGCTCTCCCAACTGAGCTAAGACCGCAAATTTCTTAAAAAATTTTTGGCAATATATTACATAGATCTTAGACGGAAAAAAGTTGTCTTTGCGGTATTACAAGACCTAGTTTGAAAATCAAAAATTTCAAAAAAACTTGTTTCCGTCTTTGTAAGAAGTGTATTTAAGACTGTGAACGGACACAAGATAATCTTTAGAGCACAGAAATTCTATTTCAGATGGCATATTGGCCGACTTTGGACAATCTCAGCTCAAACTAATAATAAGGGCCTTGTAATAGCCGAAATAGCGACATGGAGTGTAGTAGACTGGTAGAAAGCACTTAAAGAGCGCCCAGAACGCTATTAAGGCATGATGGGCTAAACAAGACATATATAGCTCATATACCTCTAAATTAGCACTGCTTTATCAAATATCAAGCTCCACACTATCATATTAAACAGATGCTATCCTCAGATACTCGCTATAGACGAATTAAAGTAGCCCTACCTGCAGTCCGTGCGTCAACATGCATATGCGGCCTGGTGTCAATTAAAATGTGTCATTAGTTCATGTAAACTCCTGGAACTAAGTTTCGCACCCACATCGCCCCGCAGCTCCACCGGCACCGGCCAGAGCCCACCTCGCTAGCTGTCATCATCATGTCCAAAGAGGATCTCTGTGCCATGGGCTTTGACCCGGCCCAGATCGACAAGGCGATTGCCTCTACCGACGGAAGCATTGAGCAATGCATTGACTGGATTGAGCGAGCCCAGAATGGTGAGCCCATGGAGGCAGAGGCAGGCGCGGGGGCGGCCCCCAGCGGGGCCACCGAGGCCAGCCAGGCGCCTACCGGGACCGTTGCCGAGCGGTTGGCTGAGCTCAAGGTTGCTGCTGCCAAGCGCAAGGCCGAGGAAGAAAAGCAGCTTCGCAAGGAGCGGATCGAGATCCAAAAACGCAGCGTCGAGGCCGACCGGGCCCGCGACGATCTCAAGGTAGCGGCTGCCAAAAAGGCTGCTGCCGACCGCAAGCGCGAGGCTACGGAGGACAGACTATACCGGGAGGAATTGAGGCGAAAAATTGAGCAGGATAAGTTGGAACGTGAAGTCAAGGCTCGTGAGGCCAAACGCGAGCGTGAGGGTGCGAGTGCCTCTGCTGCCCCCCGGGCTGCGCCTGCGGCGGCTCCTGCCAAGCCTACGGGCCAAATCAGAATGCGCGTGCGCCACGGAGCCAAGACCTTGGTCAAGACGGCGCAGTCTACGCAAACCGTCGAAGATCTGGGCGAGGAGCTTGCGACCGAGCTCGGCCTGGCTCCTGGCTCGTTCCATCTTGAATCGGCGTACCCCAAGGAGGAAATTGTTATTGTTGGTAATTCGACGACTTTGGGCGATGCCGGTTTGGCCAATGCCTCGTTGAGTGTGGTGCTTTAGGGGTGCGCTCGGGGTGCCCGGCTGGGAGGGCTCATGCCTCCTGCCTCAAATGTGCTGGGTCGCATTTTCCCTATGAAAGCGAAACAAGAAATAATCTATCTAATCTATTTTTTCTGAGTGGCGCTGGCCTCGACCTCGACGCGGGTCTTGCCCTGGGTGTTTTTGACCGCCTCCTCGCCAACGAGGTAGGTGATGTCGTCCCAGGGGTGGCGGTACAGACCGGCCTTGAGGCGCTTCTGGTCGAGGTGGTGGGCAATCAAACCGATCGAGCGGCCAAGCACGAACAGACCGTTGAGCACACCGTTCTTGAGGTACTCCTCGGTCTCCTCGGGGGAGAACGCGCCGCAGCCGCGCATGAGGTCAATGAAGGCCACAGCAACCGCACCATCGACATTGAGAATGAGGTTATCCTTCTTGGAGGTGGTCACTTCCTCGACGGCAAGCGCATAGTCGAGCATGTCGTGGTTGGGGAAGTTCTTGCGCACAAAGTCCTTGACGACCTCAACGCGGAAATCGGGGTTGTTGCGGCTCTTGACCTTGTGACCAATACCGGGGATCAGCTTATTTTGCTTGCGCATGGTATCAACAAACGTGCGGGGGCTGAGACCAGTGTCGTAGGCCTTGGAGAACTCTTGGGCAGCACCATCGAGAGCACCACCAAAGCGGGTACCAATGGTCAGCAAACCAGCGACCAGTGAGCTGATAAGATCCTTGCCGGCACGAGTAGTGATAATGGTGTTCATGGCACCCGAAACAGCAGGACCGTGGTCGGCAGTAAGCATAAGGACCATCTCGAGGAACTTGCTGGCATAGGTAGGCAGGCGACGGCGGAACCACAAGAGGGACATCACACCGCCAACACCGATATCCTCCTTGAACACATCGCTGATGGGGATGCCGGCGTACAGCAGCTCCTGGCCACGGTCATCGGTGATGGTCGAGATAAAGGCAGCAGGCTTGCGGACAAGGCCGAGCTGCTGAGCCCACGAGTAGTCAATGGGGATCTTGGGCACCTCGGGCTCAGCCTTGGGCACAATTGAGCCCTCCTTGACAAGGCCTTGGTACACCTCGGCCAGCGCCTCGGGAAGGTCCTCAAAGGTCTCGGGTACAATGAGGCCACCGGCCTTCATGGCCTTGTTCTTGGCAACAGCGGTTTCCATGTCCGAGTTGGCCATCGCGCCAGCGTGACCAAACTGGACCTCGGTAGTAAACATTGAGGCGCAAGTACCAATGGCCCAGGCCACCACCGGCTTGGTGATTTTGCCGGTCTTGACCGCCTCAATGACGCGGTACTCCTCGACACCGCCGACCTCACCGAGCAAAACAATGATTTTGCACTTAGCGTCATTCTGAAACCGCATAATGTGGTCAATAAAGGTGGTCGAGGGGTAACGGTCACCACCAATGGCAACACCCTCGTAGACACCGTCGGTGGTTTGGCTGATAATGTTGTTGAGCTCGTTGGACATACCACCCGACTTGGACACATAGGCAACAGAGCCAGGACGGTAAAGCTTGGAGGCAACAATGTTGTCCATCATACCACCGGTGTTTCCAATCTTGAAGCAGCCGGGCTTGATACCACCAACAGTAGCGGGGCCAATGATGGTAACACCCTTCTTGGCGGCCTTGTACAGGATCTCGCGGGCACGACGCTCAGGCACACCCTCGGCAATAATGGCAATGGTGCGGAACTGGGGGTACTCGAGCAGCTCCATGGTCGAAGAGTAAACAGAGCGCGACGAGGCAAAGTTGACAACAACATCGACCTCGGGGTGCTTGGCAGCAGCGGCGCTCACCTCCTGGTACACAGGAAGCAAAGTCTCAGTGGTACCCCAGTACATCTTTTGGACAAACTGGCCGCCAAAGGGGTAAATAACACCAGCGACGCTAGGGGTGTCACGCTTGCAGATAAAATCAAAATCAAGCATGGTCTGGCATGCGCGAGGCTGCATACCATACACAAACGCACGGGTCTTGTTGGTGAAAAGTTCACGAGACATTGTAGGTAAAGGAGGTTGGGAACAACGCGCCGACGTTATAAGTGGGCCGATGAGTCATGCTCTAGTTGGGTCAACCAGTGGGCCTCAGCCAACGCGTTGATGGTGGGGTAAAGTGGGGGTTGGGTGATCTTTCATCTCGGCGACCGCCCTATATGTTTGCAGTCGCGAATTTAATCCCGTATCCTCAATTTGAAGTAGAACGCCAAGGTTGTGCTCCCTAACGTTATCGCTATCAAGTGCAATCGCTGGCCCTAACCCACATATAGCCACGCTGTACAACAAGCACCAAATTGCCAAAACAACATTCACAAAAATGAGCTGGCACTTTTACAATTCCAGCTACGATATCGATGACCCCAACACGAGCGGGCTCACCCTACTCGATACTGCAACCCCGCCAGGCGGCTTCACCCTCAGCTCAAGCTTCACCCTCGTCTCACCCAACAGGGCATGGAAACCGTTTTGCCCGGCAGATCACGCCCTCATTGCTCAATCGGCACCCAACCCGTGTGCGGTCGGTCACAAACGCCTCCTGTTTTATGTTCAGGGCGACAAGCTCAAGCCCATCTATTGGGAGCTTCAATCTGAGGTACCAGTGCATTCAGCCGATTGGGTCTTTTCCTCGAGCCTTACTCCGATCGATCCGAGCTGGAACGAGGCGCTGGCCAACCTGTGGGACATGGTAAAGCCCTCAACTGACGCCTACAAGTCCATTTTTGAGAGCTCAATAAAAAACGGGTGCATCGAGCAGATCAGCGCCAAGATCGCGATTGACCCCAAACATTTTGGTCGCGTGGTGTTTGTCCCTGGCCTCGAGCCCGAGGCGCGCATTCTCAGCCTCTACCAAGCAACCACGGCCAAGTTCATCAAGGAGTGGAGCAAGCGCGAGACCCAGACCATTGGCATTTGCAAATTTGACTATGGTGCCTACAAAAAGATGTACAAACTCGAGGACCGCCTCGGCGATGTGGTGGACTATGTGCCGCCGCGCGTCGACAAGCTCACGCTCGTGATCCACGGAATCGGGCAAAAGTTGACTGTGCCCACCGAAAAGCGCAATTTTACATTTGCAGTGGAGAAAATTCGCACTCGGGTCCAGGAAGAGCTCAAGATTGCAGGCCGTGCCGAGACCCACCTCATGCTGCCGGTGATTTGGCGCCACGCGTTTCGGGTCGAGAACACCCACATCACACCTGAGTCGATTCGGCCGCCATTTATGGCTGAGTTCCGCGACAAGTTCAACGATTTCATGTACGACGTGCCCTACTATATGAGTTCTCACAAGGAGCTCATGGTTTCCGCAGCGGTGCGCGAGTGCAACCGCATCTTTGACCTGTTCAAGGTCCAGCACCCATACTTTGGTGACACTGTGGACGTTATTGGCCACTCTTTGGGGTCCGTTATTGCCGCAGATATCCTCAGTATCCAAGACACCAAGGCCACAAATTCAAGCATGCTACATTTCAATGTAGCCAACTTCATCTGTTGTGGCTCTCCTCTCGGCTTTTTCCTCTACTTGAGGACCACACAGCTCGTGCCGCGCTCGCTCTGGGACCCCACTAAACCCCTGCCCGAGTTTGGGTGCTTGGCGGTCGACCAGGTCTACAACGTGATCCACCCTTATGACATTGTTGCCAGTCTGCTAAGTCCTACAGTTTCTGGCGGCTCCGAAGGCCTTGAGCTGGCTCAGGTTCCCAAGGAGTACGGTAGGCGCCGCAGCCTCTCTGCACTCGACAAGCTGGCCTCGAGATTTGTTACCCCCCGCCAGAGCCATGCGTATCCGGCAAGCAAGGAGATGCTTGCTCTCAACAAAAACGGGCAGCTGGATTGGGCGTTGCCATCCACTTCGCGGTTTGAGATTGTGGGTGCCTTGACGGCTCACACGTCGTACTGGATAAACAGCGACTTTGCGCGCATGCTGGTCCATATCGGGGAGCGCGATGAGCTTAAGGCCAAGATGAGCGGTGATGGCACACCCAAGGAAACTCCTAAAGTCACGCCAAGCGACACCCCCCCGGGAACCCCCAAGAAAACTACCCCTGCGCCCACGCCCTAGGCGCTCATAGCACATAAAATATAAACCTATTTAAATTACCATAGTTTAATGTCTGGCTGAGGCATAGGCCATTTCCAAAAGGTGAATGGCTGCACGCGGGCGCCAGGCCGCGAATGATAGTCTTCGCCTACCATTTTGAAGATCTTGCGGGCAATTTTATTCAGTTAAGATTCGCATCTACAAACCTCACTATTTGCTGCTGATATCGGCCAGTCCAAAGCTTCAATTTATCCTGCAGGTAGCGAGACTATTTTGCGCAGCATCGCCATTTCAGCGGGCAGCTGAAGCCCAGCGACGTAAAGGGCGTATATGCACTTGACTGTATCAGGAAGACCAGAGATCATACTATAAGCAATATATTGGCATTTTTCAAATGTAAGGCGCAGCACTTTATCGTCCAGTCTCAGAGACTCGTGGAGGCGCCCCAAATCAACGAAATGCCAATAGTTTTCGAGCACAATGATCACAAATTCTCTATCATGCAGAGCCTTTGGGAGCAGTGTTGGCCAGTCGGTAGCCATTTCCTTGCGTCTGGCCTGGTCACAATTAAAAGCAACTGTTCCAAAGTTGAGCACATCCATGTCGGGTTCAATGACGTCGTCAATACATATTCATATTTCAGAGTATAATTTAACAAAAACCGCAACAATATCAATCAGGGCCATTGCTTTGTCCTTATCCTCAGCCAATTTCTTTAGCATAACCCATTTGATCTCGCTAGCGTGCAAACCCCAAAGGACTTTTTCAGTGATGGACTTCATGAGCTTGAGCTGAGCATCAAAGACCTCAGGCCCAACTCGAAAGTCGCCTGGAAGGGCAAAGTACATAATAGGGTTTGCTCTGACAACGCTCAGCGCAAATCCACGATTCTCGCCGATCTTCTTTGAATCAAATGCGCTGCGCCAGTATTCCACGTGCAGCGCGGAGCTATAGACATTTTCTCGGGAATCCGGCATTGCCAAAAACAGTAAAGAAGTATGGGGATCCTCTTTGTACAAAGGGTGGAAGACAATGGCTCTGTCGTCGATGAAGCGAATATTAGGCGGGTTAAGCTCTCTGGCCAGGTTGAAATAAATATGCTTTAGGGTCATTTGACTTCTACTGAGGGCGATATTGAATGATCAGGGCACAATTTGAGGGCTTCAGCGTCTTGGTTGAGAGGGCCTCCGCGATGAACGCGAATCAACAAATCATATGAGCATAACGCTCGCGCTGGGTCAAATGCCAAGCCCTCCCCTTCTCTTCTCTCTCAGCCTCTGAGCCCTGCTCTTCCTCCGCTTCATTCTACTGGCCCTCCTCAGCCTGCTTGTCGCCCTCTTCGTCCGACTCGCTCATGGGCTCATCAGGCTCCACATCTGGGAAATTGTAAAATTCATCTTGGGTAGGATAGTTGATTCTGCTCTTGATATAGTCGAAGCAGATATTTTTGTCGAGACCGAACACGTCCAGGCTTTGTCGGAGGTAAAAGCAGTAAAACAGCTTCTTTCAACTCGCGAGACCTTCAATAGCTTATCAGAGAATATAAACTGAGCAACTGTCACTAGGGCGGTCAAACGAAGCTCCACAGCATATCGTCTCGTAGCAGTAGCTAAATCACGCCGTGGGGATTTATGGCACCTACGACACCCTTTCTCAAAAATGATCTCACTAATAAATATAAATTAAGACTATGCAGAGTTCTGTGCATGCTCAAAAGCTCTCGTCGCTTCCGGCAAACAGGTAGTTTTGATTGACAATCATTGTGTTTACAACGCTCTGCATGGGCCGCATCCTATCCATTGCGTTTGTGGGGAACACGTTCATGCTGAAAACGATCGCCAGGTTGGGCGTGCTCATCTTGTTTTGGGCCTCGTGCTGCACAACCAGGTTCAGGTGCTGGATCAACCGCTTGAGCAGGTAGTAATTGTTTGTAGGCAGCTTGGCGATACAGTCGTGCAGCATCTTGAGCTGGCGCTCCTTGGGGCAGTTGGCACACTGGATAAACTCTTCAAACGCGGGTGCAAGCAGTGCCTCGGGCAGTTCGCGCAGGTACAGCTTGACGCAGCCGGCGACCACATTCATGTCGAGCCAGCGGGGGTCCTGCGCCTTGAGCTTTTCGCCATTGTCGAGAGCGGCCTTGAGAGCATTTACGGCACTCAAAGACCCCGAAATACGGTAAATGCCAACTTCTTGCAGGCCAAACTCTTCGACGCGCTGCAGCAGCACCTCGACAAATTGCGGGTAAAGAGCGTTTTCGCGCCGGCAAACAATCTCAAGCGGCACGCCGAATACGCGCGTTGACCCGGGACGCATTTGTGCTTCGGACACAGCACGCTTGCACGCAGTTTGCAGGGCCTGCACCCACTCGAGCGCGCTCTGCTCTGAAGGAGCCTGCAGGGTCAGCTCGCTGCGGGGGCCCACGAGCCTGAAAACGCCGCCCTTGCGGGGTCCCTTGACCTCGCACGCGCTCAAATCAAAAGAAACAAGCACTTTTTCCTCACAGCTGTTGAGATCGGGCAAGCTGGCGGGGTCAATGATGGAGCCCAGCGACGAGGTTGAGCCGCTCGAGCTCAGCTGGCTGAGGTTATTGCTGCTGAACGCCATACTCAGCGGGCGCACTGTTTGCTTGAGGAGCGAGCCAAACCGTGAGGATCGCGTCTTGCGCGATTCTTGCGACCCGCTCGAGGGCGGCGACACGATCGACATGGGCCTCATGCGCGGCAACCGCTTTTCAATCTGGTGCACCGAGGTACTGCTGGAGCTTGACACCAACCCGCCATAACTCGAGGAGGAGGGCGTGGAGCGCAACACGAGCGCATCGTACTGGCGCGCCTCGAGACGCATTTTTTCGAGCTCGGCGCTGATGACCCCCGAAAAGACCCGCTGCCTTTGGCGCTGCTTGGAGCCGCCCACCTCGCGCAGGGCAGTCTCCTTGATGGCGCGCTTGTCCACCTTAAACAAGCTCGGCTCGGGGTTGACAATATAGTCGTACTGAGCGTAAAGGGCCGGGTTGATGGTGTTGCGGTGGAACTCGCTCTTGAGGTTCTTGATGAGGTTGTAGGCGTAGCGGCGCTTGTCAAAGTTGATGAGCTCACAATTCTCGAGCGCCACGTTGGGGATGTAGCACACAATTTCAAAAAGCCGCTCGACGATCCACCCAATGCACGGCGTGATAGGCTGGATATCGCGCGCCCGCAGGCGGGATGCAGGGATATTTGGGATAAACAGCGTAAAGCTGTTTGGCTGTCCCGGCGCCGTAGCGGCCGCACTGGCCTCAAACCCCATTGTGGGCGTGCCCATACCTCCCACGGCATCAAATTCGGTCTGCACCTCAATACCAGCCTGCAACCATGCGCCAGCGTACGCGCGCGACTCGGGGCGCAGAATGGCGGCAACAATCGCACTTTCGAGGAATGAAGGGACGCGCGTGCTCATGTCCTCGGTGTTGGGGAACAAGTCGAAAAACTTCATACGAACACGCAAGATGCCCACCATTTTGAGGATCGACGCACACAGAGACACGCGGCTCCTGTTTTTGAGCACGTGCAGGTTGGGATCAGTGATTTGGTACACAAAATAATCAGTGATGTTGGAGTGCAGTTTGAGTAACGCTTTAATTGTGCTGGGGAAGTAGCTGGCGGTCTTTTCCTTGGCATTTGTGCGATAAAGAGTTTGAAAGTACGAGAAAATGTCCTGCACCGGCAGCTCGTCCTCGCTCGTGGTGGCGCTCGGCGTGTAGTTGAACAGCGCCATGGGGTCCGAAACTTGCAGCTCCAACGACTCGAAAAGCTGCATCCAGTCCACCGTGAGCACGGCACTAAAGTAATCGGCCACGATCGAGTCGAGCTCTTCGAGATAAAGTTCCATCTGCTCGATCGTTTGAGGGGGCAGCTGGACCATGTGCCGTGAGGGCGGAGGCAGCGTACCCACGGGAACAATATCGGGAGCACGGTACCGCAGCTTGACAAATGTATCCCCTAAACGGCGCGCGTGTGCCGGCAGCGCTTCAAACGAGCTCAGGGGCTCCTCGATCTCGGCCAAAAACGCGTGCATCTGCTTGGTGAGCTCTGCATCGTCGGCAAAGTCCACATGAAACTCGGTAATCCAGTACTGCACTGCCTCGAGAATGTTGCAGTAAATCTGCGAAACGAGCCGCAGCTCTTGGCCCTGGCTCGGCGCCGAGCTCTGGCCCCACATGGGGAACGGCTGCGAGGCCGGCTCGCCGCTGCGGTGGGCAACAATGGAGGCAGCGGCAGCCGTAGCGCCAAAGAACCGCATCTTGAGCATCTTGAGCAGCTCAAGCGGCGAGCAAAAACTGCGGAACGTCGCCAAAAACGTCTCGGTGTGGGCGGGCAAATTGATCTTGAACCGGCTGCGCGTCGTGCTAAACTCGCCCACGCCCAGCACGAGCGTGTCAACGAGGCGCGGCAGCGAGGCCGCCTTGACCATCACGTCCACGGCGTCGAGCTCGAGTGCCTGAACGTGTGCGGCGAGCTCGAGGCTTTGGACGCTCGAGCGACGGTCCGTACCTTCAAGCAGCGACGAGTGGCGCGAGTGCCGATTGCCTTCCTCCAAACTTTTGAGGATCAGGTCCATGCCGACCATGTGGGTCGAGACGCCCACGTTCAGTAGGTCGCGAATGGCCTTGACCAGGACGTGCGGCGACATGTGCTTTAATAAATACTCGCGCGACCCGTTCTCGACCTCGCGAATTCCTGTGGTGAGGGGGGGGAACGAGTTTGAGCGCTGGAGGGAGCGCGGCGCCGAAATGGGCCCAACGTTGCGGGGTTTGGACGCGCTGGACGCCAGCGCACTTTTCGAGAGCAGCCGAAACGAGGGTACCGCCTCTGTAAACAGCAAGGGGACATACGAGCCCAGCGTGAGCGGCTGGCTTTGGGAGTAAAACGACGGCAAATAAGCCCCAAAGGCGCGCGGCTCGATCTGAAAGCTCTGGTCTGTGGCCGTCCGCAGCGGGTTGGGCAGCTCGCGATTAAGTTTGACGTACGAACCAAACAAATCCTGCAAAAACGGGTTGGCCACGGGCGGCTCAAAGCTGGCGATCGAGTCCTCAGCAGAGTCAAAGTAATAGACCCAGCCCTCGCTCACTGCCGCGAGCCGCTCGAGCTGCGCAGCAGCCACTTCGGGCGTTGGCACCTGAGAAATAATTACATCGCCAAAGTACGGCACGCATGCAGCCTTGGGGTACAGCTCGCCCATTGCCTCGGTGGAGGCTCTAAACGTTTGCTTCTCGAGCAGCTCGAGCGCGGCGCGCTTTTCGAGCTCAAACACTTCATAGCCCCACTCGCGGCTCACTGTTTCGCGCAGTTTGGGCGGCACATGGCTCCAGGCCGCACGCAGACGTAAGACAGCCGGCGTGCAAATGACGGCCGCAATCGCGATCCACCCGACAATATCGCCGCGCGCCCTCAGCATTACGCCCAATCGGGCCCAGGATGTGAGCAGCTCGCCGCGGGTTTGCTCGCTGATGGTGGTGGCAAACGCGTGTCCCAGGAGCAGCGATCCCAAAAAGTGTGGGGTTTTTAGATCAAAAACCAGAGGGTTTAGGGCGTAGGCCGCATTGCTGGGCGTACCATGAAACAAAATGGTCGGGTCGCTGAGGGGGCTCCAGCGTGCCCAATATTGCAGGTGAAACAAGTGGAGTTGCGCCGCCAAATTGTCAACAAACGCCTCATCACAAAAAAGGTCTGGCGGCAGCCACAGCTGGTGGCCAACGCGCGCCAGTTGGTGTAAACGCACGTCGGTGGTGGACTGGGGCTCCGAGGCCTGGGCGGCCGGCACAAGGTCGGTGGCTTGTGCGTACGCGGCGTAAATCTCGCGTTTGAGCTGTGTAGCAACCACGTCGTCGCTGCGGGCGACAACCTCGCTGGCTTCTTGCAGCGCGGTGTGCACTGCGTCATTGAGCATGAGCCCGGGAGACAGGCACGCACGCACGGCTGCCGGAAGTTGCTGAGGTGCCATTTGTTTCAGGGCAGCGCAAATATCGACGCAATAAGGCAGCAGCTGCGGGTCACGCTCCACGGCCGCCATCAACGACTCGTCGATCGGCTGTGGGGCGGGCTTTACGAGGGCGGGGTCGAACGCGCGCACCTGCTGCGGCGCCGCACGAAGGCCCAAGTGGCCATCTGCGAGCGTTGCCCGGACAAGACGCCAGTTATGGCCCTCTTTGGGGCCCTGAACGTGTCGATTGAGCCACCCATCCATGACGTGTTAGTAAGGGGCGGACAAGGGCCTTGGTCTCAAGGGGCTGGCGAGGGTAGGGGAGGGCAGGGGAGAGCGAGATACTGGCGAGGTGCTGGCGAGGCGGCAAATTTTAGATTGGGGCTGCGCGGTAGGGCCTACAAAATAAAGGTCATCAAAAAATTAGCTAGGCGGCTGGGCCAGGATATAAAACAATGATCTTTATTAACTTTTTGATCAATTGAGCCAGACTATTTCTTTTTTTCTGCTCGAAGTCACCCCATGACCTGGTTGATGCCCAAAGAAGTGCGGTTTTTCGAATATGTACAATCAAAGCACCGATGATCATTTTCAAAGCCAACGAATATAAGAGGAAATCAAGGTGAAAAGACCTTGGGATCGTAGCTATACACATTGTCCCAGCGCTCAAATCGTTGTGCCCGTACATCACGCGGTACCACATCACTTTGTACGCGCCCATGAGGGTAAAGTCGTGTGAGCCAGTTGAGCTAGTGGATCGATGCCAAAACGCCCACTTTGACTTGACGTGGTACGGCGGTGTCGGCTTGATAATTGGCTGCCTCGCGTTTGCTAGAGAGCATAGTATCTTGCAGTTGCAATATATAGCCATGAGTTTTATGGAGTGCGCGTGTTCCACGCCTACCTGTATACCAAAGAGGCCCAAAAAAGTACAATTTCTAGAGCCAGAAAGCAAACGATTATCCACGATTCTTTTTGAACCTGGTAGATATCTCGTGCTTGGATGTCTTGGCTGCCTTGAATGATGAGTTCAGACGCTGTGGTCCCTGAAGGGTCAGGCACAGGCGCTGCGAGCAATGCAAGCCATAATCCCAAGCAAAGTAGCAAAACCAAAAGCCATGGGCATAGGCATAGCCCTACGCCGTGTCGTAGCCCGATCTTGCTGCACGGGAGCCAGCGATTTGGTTGCAGCGACGCCGCCGTGAGGACCTGCGCGCCAAGACCGACGGCGTCCAAAAGGAGTCGCTCGATGTGTCTGAAAATGTCTATGAGAACAAGGCCAAGTTTAATTATGTGGGCCAAATGGCTACCCACCCACCCTGTGTCGTGGGAGCTAGGAAAACCCTATCGAGGTACTGGAGAGGCGGCAAGTTTCAAATCTGAACTGAAACGGGAAACTACGAAATAAAACATCATCAAATAATTAGCTAGGCAGCTGGGCTAGGAGCTCTGGGGAGCGGGAGCGGGGGCGAGAGTAAAGCATTGAGCGAGCATTTGGGCTCCCTACAAAGGAGTGTACAAAATTTGGGTCACAAATTTATCATGAAACCGCGAGACTGAGGCCACGGCCAACACATTGTGCCGGATTGAGGTCGTGGCCAGGTGATTTAGCACCACGTGATTGGGGACCGGCAGCACACTGTTATTATCCTTCTCGCTCCAGTTTGCATTTAGGATAACGCCGTCAAGGTGTGGCGGCAGCTGAGGAGGGGTTGTAAACTCGCTGGAGGCAAGGCGGTCGAGCGCCTCGGGGTTGACAAAAATTTCGGGAATCTCGCGCGTGTATTCGAGTTTGCGCTCGGCCGGCGTCTCGTCCTCCCATTTAGTGTACTCTGAGGCCTCGACCTGCATGTAGTTGACGAGGTTTCCCATCGAGTCGGTGGCGGTGCTCATATCGTCGCTGCACCGCAGCTCACCATCCACCACAAACCGCAAGCGGTGAGTACCTGGGCTCAACCGCAAAACAACCCCAAAAGTTTGCTCGTCAACCATGTGCAACGGAATCATTTGGCGCCATCCCGTGAAGCTACCAGTGACGTAGACCTGGGACCCGCCCTGCTTCCACTCGATCATGCACTCTACCAGCTGGTTGCTGTCTTTAAAAGAGCCGGTAAGATCAACCTGTTCGCCCGATTCGACGCGGCTGAGCGGCGCTTCGTCGTCGTAGGCGTCCTCGCCCTCGTGGTGCTCGGTCAAGATCCCGATACCCTCTTTGGACCCACGGGCCGTGGGCGGAGTAGCGCTGGGGCTGGGAGGACCGCTCCACACGTCCTCGGCGTGCTCGGGTTCGCTATCAGACATGAACTATGCTGACAAGAGCCTACCCTAAAGCTTATGCTGGGAGCACCGCGCACCCCTTCGCTGACTGTCATGGATCTCATTTCGAGAAATATTCAAGAGACCCTTCACCCGGAGCGGATCGAGCAGATTTTGGCAGAGGGTAAAGCCCCGCGTATCTACTGGGGTACAGCGCCTACCGGCAAGCCCCACTGCGGCTACCTTGTGCCCATGGCCAAGCTCGCAGACTTTCTCAAGGCCGGCTGTGAGGTCAAAGTGCTGTTTGCCAACTTGCATGCTTTTTTGGACAACATGAAGGCCCCCGAATCGGTTCTTCAGTACCGCGTCCAGTACTATGAGCTGTGCGTCAAGGCTATGCTTACTGCTATCGGTGTCCCTTTGGAAAAGTTGACCTTTACGACCGGTAGTTCGTACCAGTTGACCCCTGAGTATACGATGGATATTTTCCGCATTTCAAACATTGTGAGCCAAAACGATGCCCGTAGAGCCGGTGCAGAAGTTGTCAAACAGACCGATAACCCTGCTTTGAGCGGTCTCATCTATCCCCTGATGCAGGCTCTGGACGAGCAGTACTTGGACGTGGATGTTCAATTTGGCGGCATTGACCAGCGTAAGATCTTTGTTTTGGCCGAAGAGTACCTGCCCAAGCTCGGGTACAAGCCGCGTGCCCACATTATGAACCCCATGGTCCCCTCGTTGTCGGCCGGCGGCAAGATGAGCGCTTCGGACCCCAACTCGAAAATTGACCTGACGGACGAGCACGCCGCCATCAAAAAGAAAATTTCCAAAGCGTACGCTGCTCCTGGCGAGGTCGAGGGTAACGGTTTGCTCGGGTTCCTCGAGTTTGTTGTGCTTCCCATCAGCGATCTTCGCACCGGCAAGCCCACCTTCCACGTTGAGCGCGATGAGAAATGGGGCGGTCCTGTGACTTACCACGATATTGAGTCCATCAAGGCCGATTATGCCAGCGAGAAGCTGAGCCCTGCAGACCTCAAGCTCGGTATGGTCGAGGCCATCAACTGGATCCTCGAGCCGGTGCGCAAGTTGTTGTGTACCCCTGAGGCTCTCGAGCTCGAGCGCAACGCTTACCCTCCTGTCGAGGCTGCCAAGCCCAAGAAGGAGAAGAAGCAAAAGAACAAGGGCACTTTCTACCCCGGCGGTGGTAAGGCCAGCCCCAAGGACGTCCCGGGCAAGGAGATCAGCCCTGCGGAGGTCGAAAAGGCGACCAAGGACGTTTCCGATTTGAAAGTTTAGGACTAGATAGTAGATCTACTTTTTTTGCGAGCTCTTCAGGCTCGCTCCTCGGGCTCCTTCGAGGCCCCTTCAGAGACCCCTTTGAGGCTCCATGGGCATCCCGAGCCCCGACCATCCCGACAAATGGCTGCAGCCCTGCCCCGAGAAAGGCCCATCCGTACACTCACGTAAATTACATCTAAACTATCTACTCGTCATCCTCGTCGTCGTCGTCACCGCTCTGGATGTACTTGTGACGGATATCTTTCCACTGCTTGCCCTGGTTGAGGTTGTCAAAGATCTTGTCGATGGTCTGGTGGAAGAAGAGGTCGTAGAAAAACGCTGTGACGAAAACAGTGCCAACAAAGCGCGAGTTGCGGCGGAACACGCCGGTGTAGAGTCTCGATGCAAACGACATTGAAGAACTAGTTAGGTCAGCGCTAATTGGCCTATGGACTTTCGGGTCATGTGACACTATGTAAATCGGTTGGACCCGGTGGGGGAGGTGCTGGTGGGGGCGGGGTTTTAAGTGGGGGGACAACCTCGCTGGGTAGCTGAGCTCGCTCAAGTGCGTCAACGCAAACTTCTCATCACCGTACTTATCCTCAAAGCTACCTCAAGCGCTAAAACATGTGCACAACTCTGTCTACCTGGTGCTCACATGCGCCCCCTAAACAATCAACTAAATGTAACAATGTAGTACCCTCGGTTGCCAATACACCTCAACTTCACCCCAAATGCTCGATATCCTTAGGGAAGAGCTCAACCGCCACAAACAACGAGGAATGACTCCCACAAACCTACTATGGTCCCTGTCCATCTCGCTGCTCATGTTTATCGGCCAAATAGGCGCATTCTCCCTACTGCGAAAGCAGCTCAAAAACGTCTACGAGCCACGCAGCTTTATGGTTCCTAGCCAGTTCCGTGTCGAGAGTCCACCCTCGGGGTTTTTCGCCTGGGTCCCCGACGTGATCAATGCACCGCTCACAACTCTGGTGCCTGTGGTGGGACTTGATGCATACTTTTTCCTCAGGTATATTGCCTTGCTTGCATGTCTATGCATCTCAATTGCCTTCATTCTCATCCCCACACTGTTTCCAATCCACTACACTGGTGGTAACAACTCCCCACTGTTTCTTGACCGGTTCACAATTGCAAACATCAGCGCCGAAAACAATATTCGCTATACTGCTCATCTGGTTTTGTCCTATGTCGTTCTCCTAATATGTCTCGCCTTTTTTCATTCTGAACTCCGCAGCTACTACCGCATCCGCGCCAAGCACCTGGTGGAAAACTATACCCCACACACATCAACCACACTTTTGATCAAGGGCCTCTACCCCGAATACTGCACCGAGGAAATTCTCAAGGATCATTTTGGCCAACTGGCAGTACACATCACTCAAATTTGGTTCAATCGCAACTACAACGAGCTGTGCAGCCTGCTTGCTCGATGTGACTCGCTTGTTCACTCCATAGAAGCTCGTGAGTGTTTTGAATTAACTTCTCAAGTCCACAAACCTTCAAAAATTTCAGAGCTGGCAGCACGCCTCCAAATTGGAAAAGATGGATTCAGTTTGCCCGAGCTCGACTACAGCATTGACCAGATTCGCATGTTCCAATCCGAAATTGACCTTTTTTCCCCAGTTAACTCGTGCTTTATTGAGTTTGACTCGCGCCTTGCCTGTTTTATCGCCGAGCGCAGCATCAACACTATTGACCGCCCCGTACCAGGACTGTACTGTTTTGCAAAGGTCTACAGCAAGGACATTATCTGGGAGAACCTCAGCATGCCCACTTGGGTTGAGGTGCTCATCAAGAACCTCACGATTGTCCTCGATTATTGCGTTATTATCGGTTGGGCCATCCCGGTCTCAGTGGTTTCCATGGTCACTCAGGTCGAGTACATTGTGCAGATTGCACCCTCATTCAACTGGCTGCTGGCCTATCCATATCTTTCAAAGTTTATGAGCTCTGTTGTTGCGCCCCTAGCACTCAGCTCACTCACAAGCCAGGTGCCCTCAATTTTCCGTTACTTGGCCACTTGGAAGGGCTTTCCCACTCGCACTCAAGTTGAGCTCGACGTTCAACAGTTTCTTTTTATCTTTTTGTTTCTACAGCTGTTTCTCATCGTGACCTTGGCCACCGGTATCCCAGGACTCGTGATGCGTATGGTCACAAACACCACAGAGGGCGCCATCACTCTGGCTAGTAGCTTGCCCAAAGCGACCAACTTTTTCATTGCATATCTCATTGCTAGCTCGTTTAGCACGAGCGGTAATACTTTGCTGCAGGTGGAGGTGCTGTGGTGGCGATCATGGTCGGCATTTTGGGCCTTGACCCCGCGTTCAAAATTTGCGCACATTTATGGGTTCCCGTCAATCAAGTGGGGTACTGCGTTTCCATCTGCGACCAATTTAGGTGCCATTGCCTTGGCGTACGCACTCGTGAGCCCCATCATTCTCTTGGCCTCAACCCTAGGGTGTGTTCTCGTATTTATTGCCTTCAAGTACAGGCTCGTCTACAGTCACCTACCCAAAAATACTGCTGATGGTGACTACTTCCCACGCGCAATCATGCAGCTGTTTAGCGGCATCTACTGCCAGCAAATTTCGCTGCTGGGTACACTGCTGTTGGTTGACCTGCCAGTGCATGCCCTGTTTGCCATTGTGTTGATCTTGTTCAGTATTGTTGTTCAAACCCGCCTGAGCAATATGTGCAAAGAGCTCGACGCCAAGATTCCCATTGAGAGAACCACCGAGCCCGAGCCCAAGCATGCCACTCACACATTCAGTTTTACCGAGCGTTGGGAGGGTATCTTTCAGGAAATTGCAGTGGAGTTTCAAAACATGCAAAACAAGGTGGCTGTGCCAAAGCAAATCTTCGAGCACCCTGCGGTGTGCCGCGTCCCGCCGGTGCTGTGGCTACCCCAAGACCCCAAAGGCCACGCCAAGGAGCGCGAGAGAGAGATTGTCCAAGCTCACAAAAACATCAAGGTGTCTACAAAGGGTGCTATTGTGGTTGATTCTGGTACTATTAGGGTTACAGACACCCCTCCCGACTATGATTTGTACGAGTTGATCCCAAGGTGAAGGAGGTTTGGGTGGTTTCCAAGCTCTCTAAGCACGCACTGCTCGAATGGTTGAACAAACGCTGGCCGACATCACCGGATATTACCCATTGAACGGCGCTGCGGTCAAGACTCTGCAGGTTATTGTTACCAGCACGCACCTCACAATCAAGTCACCCACAGAGACCCTTGTTGACGACGATTTTCACGCCCCAATCAAGGACTCGACCTGGACTGTGAGTGACGGTACCCTTGAGCTCACGCTCGACAAGCAAAAAAAGGAGTGGTGGCCCCATGTGCTCAAAAACGAGCCCGAGATCGATGTGCGCAAAATTGAGCCTGAGCGGTCTCAGTTGAGCGATTTGGATGGCGAGGCGGCAGCCCAGGTGGAAAAAATGATGTATGACCAGCGCCAGCAGCAGCAAGGTCTCCCCACAAGCGACGAGCAGCGCAAACTCGCGATGCTCGAAAAGTTCAAAAAGCAGCACCCTGAGCTCGACTTTAGCCAGCTCAAGGAGGAAAATATCAATTACAAGTAGATGGAGCTAGTCTAGAATCCAAAAGCACTGGGATCAAACTCGGCCGGGTCCGCAGCAGACAGCATTGTGCCCGGTGCGGTGCCCGGGGTGGTGCCCGGCGTAGTACCCGGCGTGTATGGGGTCTCTGTGGGTGTCTCGAAGGTCGTGGGGGTAGCAGGCTCACTGAAAGCAGGAGTTGCAGGCTCACTCGGCTGGACGCTCACGGCCGGCGTGATGCCCAGCTCGGTGTTGAACTTCCAGTTCCTGCACATGGCCAGTGCCACCAGGTCGCAGCCCATACGCGAGTAAGTTTTGCTTGTGTTGCGCAACGCAATCATTTCCTCGCCAGGGCCAAGAGCAAATTTACCCCGCAGGTGCGCGTACACCCACATCAAAACGGGGTCGGTAATTGTGCGCTGAGCCTGCGACGTGCGCGCCACAGTTGCAGCCTTTACCGCAGCCCTGTTGTCACCAACTGTTAGATAGGCCCACACCTGTAGCCACAAGTGGTGTGAAAAGGGGTTTTCGGGAGCTTCATCAACCAAAAACCGCTCAATCAGGTACTGCATCGCCTCGCCATTGTCGCCGTCATAGAGGCGTGCCACCATAAAGGCGAGCGGCAAGTTATCCATCTGCTTGGCCAGCACATTACAGGCATCCTTGACAGCATCTCCAAGGAGGAAAAATGCCGCCGCATACTCGTAACGGTGCCTAGACATGAGCGCATAGGCGTTCTTGAGCGCAGCTGCCTTCCAGCGGGGCATGGTAAAGTCATTGTTGAGTAGTTTCATGGTCTTGGTCTGCTCAGGATGTGACGATGTGACGCGCCAGAGCCCTATCAGCAACGGCTTTTTGCGCAGCGCCAAGTAAATCAGCGTCACTTGCACTGGGTCACGAGTCACGGCAAAGACACGCTTAGCCAGGAGCTCGGACCTTTCGGCCAGGACGTGCTGGTCAAGCCAAAAGGGTAGCCCATAACTCAAAAAATTGGCCAGCTTTGCCGTGGCCCCTGCCTTTTCAACCTCGTCCAGCAAGGGCTGCTTGGTGTTTGAGACAGACGCCCACACGAAATCGCGCATGTTCATGCTGGGCTGGTCTGCATGAATCCTAAACAGGTGAAAGCCAAGCATATAGAGGGTGGCGCTCGCATCTAGCGACATGTCAATCTGTGCCACGCTCTGAACCACACTGAGGAGCGTGACCTGCTGGTGCCGCGTAAGGTAGCTCACGGCCTTTTTTTGGAGTTGTTCTTCGAGCTCGTGTGCGACCTGCGCATTAAAGTTGGTCTCGAGTGGGTTGGCGCTGGCAATCTCGCCTAGCTCACTCAGGTCGCACTCAAGGTACCGATCAAGCTCGGCAAACGAATCAGTCACTGCGGTGTACTTGAGCGCTTGCAAAAGCCGGTACAGAACCTCCCTGGCCACATTTATGCGCCCGCTATAAATAAGCTGGATCAAAAACTGCGGGTGGTAGATGGGCAGCGGGCCGTTGAGCACGGCATTGATGTCAAACAGCGTCGACGACTGCTCGAGGCTGCTAATGGTGTTGTGGTCCAAAAGCAATTTGCGTACGGCCTCATCCTTGACATCGACTTGAGAGTCTTGTATAAATAGTTGGTTGCCGGCACCAATCACAAACGTGCCGTCCTTGAGCCAGATCGAATCGCCAATATTATGGGTTGTGTACTTTTCAATGCTGATTTCGCGAACAGCTTTCCAGGCCTCGAGCTTGCGAGTGTAGTCGTAACGCATCTGGCAATAAATTAAAACGTGGTTTGTGTAGCCAACGCCAAGCAGGCACTCACCGGTGGGGGCTGCGGTCCAATCCAAATCAGCAATGTGGTCGCCTGTTTGGTCAAACTCAATGAGATTTGTGTCTGCGCTCCAAATGACGAGGCGATTACCCAACGCCAGCGCCAACTTTCTGCGCGACGACATTTGTACTTTGGTGATTGGCTCGCGACCGAGCAGGGCAATGTCGAGGGCACAAGTCTCCTTCCATTGAGGGGTATCACTGGTCTCCAACGCCCATGACTTGATGTGGGTGGCACTAATTGTCGTGAAAATGTCACGGTGCACTTCGTTCCAGCCAACAGGGTCGACCATGACTGCTGCTTTTGTGCCCTTCAAGGCGAGAGTGTCTTGTACTGCGAGACCCGAATCTAGTAGTTCCACAGAATCTGGGTATACAACCACAATGTACGAGTGCGCAAACCCCACACGCAGAGGCGCATCGCTCAACTGCTTGCTGGCGCCCACGCGAGCCTCAGAAGCGCTTGTGTCCCAGAGTTGCAGTTGCTTGCCCGACAGTGTCAACAACTGAGAACCACTCAAGTCAGATTGGTCTACTGAAGAGGCCTTAACCGAACATTTTTTCCGAAGAGTGGTCTCGCCACTTGCAAGCTTGAATGCCTTCCATACAAAGTTCTCCTCAAAGCGGCTCGTGGTGAAGAGTGCGTCGCCCATAGACCCTCGCGAGATTGATTTGATGCTCTTTGTATGGCCACTAAAAATTGCACCAATAGAGACCTGGACTTTTAGCGGCGTGCTGCCCAAAAAGCTGGGTGTGTAGGCCAACATCACCAACCCCCTTTTGTGGCATGAGAACCTGATATTAGGACCGTCGATATGAGCGCGTACCATGATAGAGTCGCTAAAACCAAAATCGCGCAGT
Source organism: Wickerhamiella azyma (assembly GCA_022577855.1). NCBI lineage: Eukaryota > Fungi > Ascomycota > Dipodascomycetes > Dipodascales > Trichomonascaceae > Wickerhamiella > Wickerhamiella azyma. The sequence goes on from JAKISA010000021.1 coordinate 177,319, forward strand.
TCTAGTGGCACCTTCCACGCGCTTACAGGCCGTAGAATGTCTTTGGAGAGGTCGAGGTTTAGGAGCGAGCATTGCGAGGCACCCAGCTCAATAAGGTGCACAGTATCCTTGACCCTCACAATTGCAGGTGCACACCTGAGTGCTACATTGGCAAATAGCTCGTACCTGCCACTCTTGAGCGGTCTATAGGCGCGCAGTACGCTATCTGAGCACCAAGCAAACAAGCAATTTCCGCGCCACTTGACCCACTGAGGGGCAGCTGGCAGCCGTAAATAGTCGACATCAAATGCCAGAGCAGACGAGGAAACCCGCGTCCACAGCTTGAGATGGGTTGATTCGCTCAGAGACACAAAATGCCGAGTATTCGGGCATACACTCAGGTCAAAAGCACCACAGCTCGGTTCGATCCACTCACACGAGTTGTCCAACTGTCTAAGCTCAAGTTTTGAGCCACCGAGAAGCAGGCAGCTGTCAAACCACCGCACAATGACGACATCCTTGCAATCGAGCGTTTTTGACAGACTCCAGCTCCGTCCCTTGGTATACGAGTCTTGGGGCTCTAGAATCAAAATCTTGTCGGTCACAAGCACTGCAATTTTGGCGGTTGAGTGGTCAATAGAGACCGCAAGTCCATCGCTCGGCAGGTAGGTAGTTTGCACGAGCTGCTCGTTCTCGCATATAATTAAATTGTTTCCAGAGCAGTAGACTAGCATATTCGCCAGCACATCAAGCGATTTTGCTATCGAACCTGGCTCTCCTGGCTGGAACCTCATGCCAGTAAGCTGAATAGCGACTCTGGCGAATTGCTCGGGAAAGTGAGATGGAAAATCAAATCTAACGAATATTAAATAGTTTGGCAATAAGGAGAAGCGGGAGTATTAGCGCCTTGACCGTCTGAACAATGCCATCTGCAATAACATAGACCTCATACATTGCGAACCCCACAAGTACGGTTTCGGCTACGAGCACCAGTCCAAGCAGCGATGGGTAGAGGTCTGCGAGGGCATCCAATGGCTTGAGAACCTTGCTGGCCTTTGCCACTCCTCTAATCATATTGGCACCCTCAAGGGCAGAAATTGGAATTGGCTCCTGAGCAGTGGGCTCCTCGGCAATATCTGGAACACTCTCATTTTCCCTGATTCGAGGCTGAGGCTTGGGCTTCATACGTTTCATTTTGCCCTTCATGCGGTCCGTCCATTTTGGTCGCACAACCAGCTCGAATTCCGGCTCCTGCATCTGCGTGTCGACCTCAAAGTCCTCGACACTGTAAACTCTGTGTCGTGATTTTTCCATGGCCATAAACGGGGCTAGGGACATGGGCTCAGGGGGCGGAGTTGGTGGGGAATATGGCTGGTAGTCGAGAGTCTCTTCGGGCAGCCAGTCGCCTTTGAGATTCATGCCGAGACCAATAGTCGAATTGGGGTTTAGAATCGCGGGCATGTCTCCGAAAAGCTCGTCGTGCTCCATCAATTCCGTCGATGGCGTCGAGTAGCGAGGCACCACTGATATCTCGTCCCTGAAGTCATGGCCTGGAACCAATCTTTTGAGACGTCTCATCTTCATTTTTTGTGGTGACTGTGGACAAAAAAAGTATGGAGCAATTATTGAGCTATATGTCAGGCACCTGAGACATGGACCAGCCACCCCACTGCAAGGTGCAGCCACTTTAAGCAGTCCCAATTTGGATTACATGGCGCTACGCGGTCAATATCAATATCCAATATAAGTGCAGATGAAATGGCGTGAAAGGGGGGCTTTGTTAATTTAAAATTGTTGGGTACTCTCTCATTCTCCAATGTCAGGGTATACTGCCTTTTGTACAACTCTCGATGAGCTCAGGACCTCGTTACCAAGCCATTGAACGGCAACTGATACTTGATACTAAAAAAAAAACACTGATAACTTATATCTAGACAAGTTTGGTGTGTTGCTCTGCGTTTTTTCAAAATGAGGCATCTTGAATGCCATGTCGCGATTATCAGTTGATCGTTGCAATCTGCAGGTGCCAATTATAGACTGTAGGAAGGTCTATTAGAGTTTGGCAAATGACCAGATATGGCGCATGCTGCACATAATTTACAAGTATTTCAAAAAAAACTCGGCGATCGCCCGAGGATGCCACCACTTCATCACCACTCAAATGCAACCTCCCGCTCCCTGATAACGCAATATGTCTACTGAGCGCACGCCTCTTTTGAGGGTAACCGAGCGGACCCGGAACAACAAGCGATCGCTGCTCCTAGGTGTGGCGGGCATTTCAGCCGTCGCCGTAGTGTTTTACCTCTCCGCGGCGATGCATGTCCACCGGATCTGGCAGCACATGCAAGAATCGATCAGCGAGGCTGAAGTGTCGAGAGCGGTGGTACTCGGGGTCAGCAACGACTCAATTGCAAGCTATGCAGACCAATACTTTCTGGCTGGACCCCACATGATGGGCCAGAACCAGGCTTTGGCCGAGTGGACCAAGGAACAGTTTGAAGAATTTGGTTTCAAGGCTCACCTCGAGACATATGAAGTTTTGCGCAATTTGCCTGTGGATCACTCTGTTCGGGTACTCAATGGCTCCAAACAAGTGCTCGAACTCAACCTTGAGGAAGATGTCTTGAAGGAGGACCCTACGACCGGCGATCCCGACCGAATCCCCACTTTCCACGGCTATGCCGCTAGCGGCAACGCCACCGGCAAACTTGTTTATGCCAATTATGGCCGCAAGTCCGACTATGATCTGCTTGAGGAGCTCGGGGTGAGTCTCGAGGGTAAGGTGGTTTTGGTCCGGTATGGCGGCCTTTTCCGTGGCCTCAAGGTACTGCAGGCCCAGGACCGTGGTGCAGTTGCCGTTTTAATTTACTCAGACCCTGTGGACGATGGAGAAATCACCGAAGTCAATGGGTACAAGCCGTACCCTGAGGGACCTGCCCGCAACCCCAGCAGTGTGCAGCGTGGCAGCGTGCAAAACATTGCGTTGGCTCCTGGTGACCCAAGCACTCCCGGGTATGCCAGTGTTCCTGGTGTTAATCACACCGAGCCGATCGGGTTGCCCAAGATCCCCAGCATCCCTATTTCGCAGACCGAGGGTGAAAAGCTGCTCAAGCTCCTCAACAAGAAGGGCAAGCGCGTGGACCACTGGGAGGGCAACCTTAGGGCCGACTACAGTATCGGCCCCAGCGAGCTTGATGTCGAAGTGTTTAGCGAGCAAGACTATGATATCGTCCCCATCTACAATGTTGTGGCTACCCTCGAGGGCACTGTTGCCGAGGAGGTCATTGTCGGCAATCACCGTGACGCGTGGATTTTGGGCGGCTCTGACCCCAACTCGGGGTCGGCCGCTACGCTCGAGCTGGCCCGTGTTCTGGGTGGTCTCTACAAAAAGGGATGGAAACCGTTCCGCTCAATCAAGTTTGCCTCCTGGGATGGTGAAGAGTATGGTCTTGTTGGCTCTACCGAGCATGGCGAGGACCATGCCAAGTTTTTGGGCAAGCACGCCGCAGCCTACCTCAACGTGGACGTGGCCTGCTCTGGCCGCGAGTTCGGCGTTGGATCTTCACCTCTACTGAACGAGCTGGCCTATGCAAGTGCCAAAAAGGTTCCCAGCCCCATCAACCCCAGTTTGTCGCTGTTTGATTATTGGGCCTCGGGCGAGCGGGGTGCCGTGATTCACCCCCTGGGTAGTGGCTCTGACTTTACTGTTTTCCAAGACCATTTGGGCATTCCTAGCCTTGATGTGGGCTTTTCGGGCGGGTCAAACTCCCCTGCCTACCACTACCATTCTAACTATGACTCGCTGCACTGGATGAAGAAGTACGGTGATCCCACTTTTGAGTACCATAAGGCAGTTGCCCAGTACATTGGAGCTGCTCTGGTTGAGTTGTCGGGCTACTCGGTTTTGCCCCTGCGTGTCTCTACCTACCCCCAACTGCTGAGACGCGTCATTGAGGGTTATGGCGAGAATGCCGATTCCCTTGGCGTTTCTGAGCTCGAGACCGCAGCCACCATCTTTGATGCCGAGCTTGAAACCCTGATCCTCGAGTATGGACGCAAGTACAAGTGGTGGGAGGTGCTGAAGCGGGTCAAGGTGGTCGCCAAGGTCCGTTTGGCCAACTTGAAGTTGTTCTTTTTGGAGAGACTGTTTTTGCACGAGGACGGTTTGGATGGTCGCCCGTTTTTCAAGCACATTGCGTTTGCTCCTGGGCGCTACACTGGCTACTCTGGCCAGGTTCTGCCCGGGTTGGGTGAGGCAATTGAGGACGGCGACGCCGCGGCTGCCGAGCGCTGGCTGGACATTATCAAGGACAAGATCAGCAAGGTTACTGAAAGTATTAGTTAGTTAGTGATATGTTATTAAGGTGTCCATGCGCCAAGGCGGATCATAGTCTGCAGGTCGCTGCAGGGTCGCTGCAGTTTGTGGGACCAATTTGAAAGAGTCAAAATCTCCAGAATCCGGCAAACTAGAGGCAAACTCTCACTCTAAAACCCACTCTGGATACCCTTCACCCCGTGCACACCCTCTTGCACCCTATCCCAGCCCAAAGTCTCACGCTTACCATGACGAGCCTGACCCCATTTCAAGCATGCGATCTGCTAAAGTTGAACCCCATCAACCTCGATGTGCTCACCGAGAACTACTATTTGGGCTACTGCCTCGAGTATATGTGCCGCTGGCCCGCCCTCATGTTCAAGCTCGACAGTCTTGGCTCGCCCGTTGGGTACATGATCGGCAAGAGCGAGGACTCGGGCCTCGAGTGGCACTCGCATGTTACGGCAGTTACAGTCGACTTTAGGTACCGCCGCCTGGGCCTTGGCAAACTTTTGGTCGACCAACTCAAGCTGTGCAGCGACAATGTCGACTGTTACTTTATGGACCTTTATGTGCGTACCAGCAATAGCGTTGCGGTGGAAATGTACCAAAAGCAAGGGTTTAGGATCTTTAGACGGGTGCTAAGCTATTACGGGTCTGGCAAAGAGGAGGACGCGTTTGATATGCGAATGCCTTTGGCCCGAGATCCAAAGTGCCAAAGTCTGGTCAAGGCACGGCACACCAAGGAGAGCCCGCAGCTGGAGTACAAGTACGACAAGGCGAGTCTCATGCCGTGATGTGACTCTTTTTTTCGCGGGGGGGGGGGGGGGGGGGGGGGGGGGGGGGGGGGGGGGGGGGGGGGGGGGGGGGGGGGGGGGGGGGGGGGGGG